>CM018034.1:32935178-33352678 GCA_008638375.1 Nyssa sinensis
TCACAGGTTGAGGCAGCATTATCTTCGGGTATGCTTAAACTATTTCACCTCGATGATGAAGGAGACTGCCTACTTTTGAGGAGTTCTATAGGGATTGACAGAGGCTCTAGCTCCTGTCTGCCCTCCTCCTTCTTTACTTGCCAATGATTAGTGATGTAGCTTGTATTTGATTACATAAGTGATGAGTGCTATTGTAATGAGGTTTTTACCTATATTTTTTTTCTCATCAACTACATGTACTTTTGTTTTTTGACGGTTTCTCTCTATGATTCTTGTTTATTTTTTTGAGATTGATGATAGACTCATGTTCTTTCTATGATATCTTTGATATTTCTCTTCTGTATCTATGATCATTTGTGTCAGTACTCTATTATCTTACTATGCATACCTATTTTGGTATATTTTACTTCCTTATGATCTTCCTTTTGTTGTTGTCTCATTTGTCATCGTGAAAAAAATGGGGAGATGGTGTTACATAGGGGGAGTTGTACAAAAGGGGAGATTAGATGATTTGTATTGAGCATATATTGAGAGAGAGCAATATATATATATATATATACATATATATATATATATTTTGCATATGTATGAGATAGCTTAAAATCACTTTGTATTGCTCAAGTCTTGTTTGAACTGCATATGGTTACCATGTTTACTGTACCCAATTTTACATTGATATTCATCTATTTGTGCAATCTCATTAGATTTTTTGATATATCTCTTTTAATGTGATCTTACATGGTATAATTGAGTTTGTTGTGCAGGAAACATGTTTGCTTCTTATTGAGCAGTACTAAGTGATATCTATAGTATATGATACTGAGTCAAAATGTATTGATTATGCCCAAAGAATAACACGGTAGTTGTAGTGCAGCTTTGAGGTGTCGATTCCACAGGAAGACAAATTAAAAGAATAACAGAAAGAATTTCCGAAACTAAAGAAAATATTAACTGATTAACAAGAAAATAAAAAGTGATTTTAAATGTAAATTAAAATTAACTAGAGTAATCAACAGAAAAAGTACTCAAATTAACGAACAGTAGAGCGTCGGGAATCCCTTGCACATATCTAGTATTTTAATTATTTTTAATTCACTGATAACTCAATTGAAAACTTAATTCCAAAAATCCCAATCAGAAGATATAGAATTATAAACCAAAATTAAACCAAATGTAACCTTTTAAAACGTCATTCATCACTTTTAAAACACGCAAATTGTTATGCACATTGAGAGAACCCAATGACGAAAATATACCCAGGGAGCAATATTGCAGCAAAGAATTAAATCAATATAAATAAACAATTGATCCAAACATAATCAAAGAACTAATCAATTCAATAGAAAAAGCATGATTGAATCTATAAACGGAATAAACTCTATGATTATTTGGAGAAGAAAATACCAACAATAAATTAAGAATGATAAAACCAAAGAATTTTAATAAATAAAAACCCAGTACGTGAATCAAAAATAAATTAAAAATACCATCTAATTTGTAAGTTCATTCCTAACCCTACTTGAAAATTTGGTTACCCATACGAATAACGGACAACATATATCTCAAGGAAAAGAACTGCGCCATGAAGTGGCCTGTGGCTTTTTTTCTCTCTTTTCTCTGCGCCAGGATTGCTGCGCCGCAACTCTCCAAAACTCCCCCCTAACACAGCCACACGGACCAGTTTTTCTATAATTCAGCCCTCACATCCCTATTGAATCAGCGTCTGGGCCCCACTTCAAAACAGCGCCGCACACTGATTCACTTCCAGTGCCTCGCGTACTGGTTTAGCCCGCACTGCACTGCACCACTTTTCCTTTTGTTTTTCATTCAGCTGCGCCTCAGCCTAGCAGCCGCGCCAAGCCCATCTTTCCAGCCCATTTCGCCCCACCTCCTTTAATTCTTTCTTCTTTTGCTTTTCCCCCAAAAACAATCCCATCCGCACCACGTTCGTCTCTATTCAGCGCCCTAGGCGCACGCCCCTTTCTTCTATTATTTTTTTTGGGATAATTACACTTACTTCCCCTGAGGTTTCTGACAATTACAGAAACCTCCCTTATGGTTTCAAAAATAACACTGTCCCCCTTGTCAGAAATTGTCCCCAAACGGTGTTAACCAAGTTGGTTCATTTATCCAAATTACCCTTATATTTTAATAATATTTTTTTATTTTTTCTTCTTTATTTTTCCTCTCTCAACTCTCTCTCTCCCACTCCATCTCACTTCCATCTCTCTCTTATTTTCTCTACCCAGAACAACACCGGTCTCTTTCTTTCTCTATCTACTCAATACGATTGCACTCCACAACAACGTCTCTAACAGACATTCCTTCAAATAGAGAATTAGTGGCTTCTGGATACAAACGTGTGCAGCAATTAGATGATATATCACTATATCACAAGACCTATGAAATCTCCCCACCAATTATGCAGGACATCTCCGTGGACAGCCCCTGTTCTAAATTGGAAGCGGCAGAACAGAGGAACCCCACAACCTGCTTGTGAATTAAGCCAAACATCACCCAATAATGGAGATATAACAGTATCAATACTTCAGATCTCATTGACTGAAACAACTGTATTGCAAAACCACAAACAATCAAACGGACCGACTCAGCCGCAGAGGTCCCAGCCTCGAAATCCAACTTAGAGACCAACTGCTGCCCCTGAACTACGACACTCCCCTGTTCTGGTGAGACCACTGCCAATTTCTTCAATTATCTCCCCAAATCCTCAATTTGATTCTCAATTTTTTCGATCATAACCTCTACCTGTACAAAAAAACCCAATACTCAAATTGACTGAAATCATCCATACCGTATCTACCGAACTCTCTCGCCCTTCCGATCAATGTCCTTCATCCTGTATTTTCAAAGAGAACAGGGTAGAGGAGGCGGCGATGGAGGAGAGTCTCGGCGAGAGGAAAAGCATGCACCCGAGGGTACGCCGCTGTCTCCGTCACAAAGCAGCTTCGATTCAAAGAAGAACCAACCACTGCTACCCTTGACAAAGAAGACAGATCGCTTGTTCCCCAAGAAAGCCAAGACCTAACTTTCTCTATCAAATCTAGTAGTGAACTATCAGGTATTCCCATAGAAAGAAATGACCTGATGAGTACAACCACCAAGCCCTCCCCCTTAAAACAAAAATTGTATCACTCTTCTCTTAATCAAAAATTAGAATAACAAAAATGACCAATTTAACTTATTCCCGTATACAGAAAAGAAAAAAAAATATTAAAATCGATTAACAAAAGTGAAAATTATCCAGCCCACGGGAAAAATGGTGGGTTTGGTTTCAAGGGGATTTTTGAGTTTGGCTTAATTTCCTTTTTTATGTAAGGAAAAATAAAAGGAATGAAATTCCTCCTGGAATCACAAAATATCGAAAAGGAGGAATTTGATGGCCAATATTAACTACAGAATAGATTATATTTACATAGAATCCTATTAACTGTACCGACACAAACACAATGAATCAAAACAACAACAACAACAACAAAAACAGTAAATTTTTTTCTTCGATCAGATAGAACACCGTGAGCGTCTCAAACCCTACACATAGCTAACCGATCCCAGAATCATCAAGATTAGATCCCAAGATCAATTCAAGCATTAGAAAAACAAGATCCAGAGTTCAGCACCCAAAAGAAAGCCAAAATCAACAACCATATAAAATTCTCGTATGATTCCCTAAATCAAACAGTTTAAACTACAACAACCAACAAATCCCAACCACAAACAACAACGAAGGGTTTAATTTCAGTCAATTTGAAAAGGAAAGGGGTCTGTTCTTGGTGGGGTTGTAGAGAGAGAGAGGTTGGCCGTGAAGAGAGAAAGTGGGTTGTAGAGAGAGAGAGAGGGGGTTGTAGAGAGAGAGAATATGGAAAGAGAAATTTTTTTTTTTTTAATTAAAAAAATTATTATTAAAGTGAGGGTAGTTTTGTCATTTAACCATAACTTGTAAGGGGTAAAATTGACATTTAGACAAAAAAATTGCTTACATCATCAAACTTTGTACGGTCAACTAACAGCAAGGGGAATCTATTATAGACATTGAAACCAGAAGCGGGACAGTGTTGTTTCAAAAATTATAGGGGAGGTTTCTGTAATTGTCAGAAACCTCAAGGGAGGTAAGTGTAATTATCCCTTCTTCTTTTTTCTTTTTTTACTTTCATTCCTTTCTTGCTGTTACTCCATGCGACCCAACTTTTGACTTTTCTTCCTTTGTTTTTTTTTTTTTCTTTTCTTTTGGTTTGCTTTAACTCCTGCTCAGCCAAGCCGCACAAGCCTTCTTTTTTTTTTCCTTTTTTTTTTACTGTTCTTTTTCTTCGGTTGGAAAGCTTGTAATCTTTTGATATCAGCAAAAGTGGTGAGGAACTCAAGGCTACATCAATTTCTTCAAATCTGAAATAAAATGTAAATAATGACAATGAAGCATAAAATCAACCAGAAATTATTTCAAAAATGTTAAGTATAAAGCGCAATTGCAAACTATCTCTCGCCAACAAATAATGCAATACTTGAGATTTAAAATATTATAAAATAATGCTCAAACATATCTCACTATAAATAGAAATTAAATTAAATAATATCAATTATATCCCACATTTCTATTCACATTTTAGCATTTTAATCCAATAATAGGATATTTAAAGTTCACTTTCGCGCACTCATCATGTATATTTTCCTTCTATCTGGCTCTTTAGGGGGTTATAAATTTTGGTATTGTATTCTTATACTTTTTTCTCGCAGTTTTGTCACAAATTGCCAACGGGGGAGTTTGTTAGGACCATGGGGTCCAATATTGTTATTGGCTAATCCGAATTGACAAAACATGCTTTGTGTATAATCCTTACATAAGTCTTACGAGTGAGTACCTCAATGCCTGTTCTTCTCTAAGTTCCTCCAAAAGACATTACTATGTATCACTACCAGTTGACTTGGTTCTTGAAGGGTATATTGGACTTTTGTATTTGATTTGAATCTCAAATACTCACATTATACATGCATTGCATATATTTTTTTATCATAACATTGTGTATGTAATTGACTTGTGGTGGTGAACGAATTTTTTCAAAATGCATCTTTAAAATACTTAAGGAAAAAATTTAGTTCATAAGACAAGCAAGAATGAGCAATCTCTATTACTTGTTCGAACAAAGCCTTACCTCATTTGAAAGAACAACAGAGAAGTTCGTTCTCATTCGTTCGAAGGCTCTGTATCAAATGAAGAGTTACAGCCTTAGAGTTATGCTCAATTGATATTCGTTCCTTGTTTGTTCGAACGAAATAGTGCTCATTTGAACGAATGATGGTTCGTTCGAACGAACCCTGGATGGAAAATAGATTTATATTCTATTTTCAATCCATTTGGGGATCAATCAAACTCTTAGCGAAAATACACGAAAATACGATTTTGAGAAATCAAAAATAAAGTGAGAAAGTTTCATATTGTGAGAGCATAATTGTTGATAGGTCATGAAGCTCTTATGAGAGATCACTCATACTTGTCATTCATACACATCTCTACTCTTATTCATTGATCAATTTAGATCATCCACTAGATCCAAATTAGATCTAAGAGCCTTGGTTCATGTCAATTTCACCATTGACGAAAGATGGAGTTCAAGCTTGAGAATTCGACGTTGAGCGATCGATGAACACCAAGGTCGTGAGGATTTACGATTGTTGAGTGACCTGATCAAAGGATTTTGAGACCGTCGAGGATTATGATTATTTGAAGGTTTCAACTATGAGATGCTTAAGGATTCAATGGGAATATGAAGACGTGATCAAAGAGAATGGAGCTTGAGGTACTAAGTTTGTTCGTAGATATGTTGTATTTCATTTTCCATCATAGTGGAAGTCTTCCTTGAGCATTGCCCCGGCTCTAGAGTTTTACTCCAAGGATTGTTGTCCTTGGTGGTTTTTCCGTCATCAATCGGTTTGTAAATCTCTTATTCGCTCAATCTCTTTCAATTTACTATTTGCTTTAATTGAAATGCTTCTGCTAGAATATAGAAATTGAGTTTTCATGAAATTCATACTTGTTCATTAATTTGAGAATTTGAAAACTTGATTGAGTAAATTAATTGAAATCATAAATTGATCACTTAGTTGAATTAGCTTTGAATTGTTAAATTGCATATAAAATCAAGCTAAATTGGTTTATTTAGTGAAGGTTGATAGGTTGGTGTAATTGAATGATTCTTAGTTAATTCATTGATGGATGGGCATAAATGTTAAATTAATCACATCGAGTAATTTTGTTAATTGTGTCATATTTTATTTAACCAAGAATGGAAATCAAAATAGGAAGAAACTTTTATTTAAGACCTACCTATTCAACCCCCCATCTAAGTGATATTCACACTTTGGGACCTTGAGTGTATCCTAGTAGTATCCTTTCGCGACAAAAGTCAAACCTAAATTTCATTATATATAGATATATATATATATATATTTAAAAAACAATCAACACCAAATTATTTTATAAACAATGCTAACATTCTAAATATCGTTCATTAACATGTCTAGTGAAATTTAATAAAAAAAGTATCACACAAATAAACTACCAATTTTTAACTATTCAATTATGATTGAAAGAAAAATATGAAATAGAAATCAGGTGTGAACCCAGTTACCTCTTGCAGTCTGTGTTCATGGAAATGGAAGCGGAAGTGAAATGAACCAGTTTATGTTATGAGTTTTTTCATCATATACATCGATATAGAAATCTTTCTCGTCAATAGGACGGCTACAAAATCGAGTTGCCTATGTATTTCCACAATCCAAGTCCAGAGGTCTCGCGATGGTAACTTCTGAAGAATCTCAAAAAGAATTAGGGAGCTTGGAGAGTTTGCAATCACCAAAGAAATCTATCCACACCCATCACGTAACAAAAAATGTGGTATATATCTGTGTTGGTTGCAATTCAAACCTAACTAAATAATGATAAGAATTTTAATCTTATCATAACTCTCATTCAAATCTTGTGGATGCCCAAATGGTTATGGATTCGGGTCTAACCCGTCACAATAACCAACATCTCCCACTCATCCACATAGGGTGAGTATTAAGTTCTCCACATCACCTTCCAAACATTAGAAATGGATCGTGTGATTGGACGAGAAAGATCAGGGTAGGAGTAATATATCAAGCTACCATCACACCAACACAGTACCTCACTACAAACAAACAAATGATCTCGTCTATGCCCCAAACTATTCTATTACACTAGATTCAGCATCCCTTATGCATCACGAGAACTAATCTCAATGCGATGCTTGAATCCTCTAATTTGTATAGTACTCATGATCATATCAATAAACACATAAACCGAAAGATCACTTCGACTATGAGTCACAACACAATAGTGTATTACGGAACCATCTTCCCTAGCTACTCATGTTAATCCAATTAAACTCAACTACTTTCCTAGAAAGCCCAGTGAACAACTGTTTTCCTAGACATGCCCCGTCGGGCCACATCAATCATGGTCCTTTAGCAACATGCTAAAGTAGCAACATCAAGCTCTCTCTTTATAATGTAGTCCTAGGTCACAAAGGGCACAGTGGAACTCAAAGTGGGTCTCAGAGCTCACACAGTAAAGAAGCAGGAATACATTTAGTCACTCTCTTTATTAATGGTCACATCAACAACACATACAATATGTAATGTATGCTACGACAAAGCTCCCACTCAATTGGGCATGTTAATCTCAATCTCATAAAAATAAGAATATATGTTGTACAAATCTTAGTCTAGTCGATATCCAATGCCCTTGCTATCTCAGCACCTATCGTCACTTTCTTAGCACGTAACCCAACCACTCTAACACGGTCGCTCTCTTAGCACTTGTCTGAACGTTCACATTCGGCTTTCTTCAAGTTACCTGAGGTATGTGGTTAGCCTTCATACTCGATTCTTTAAAATAATCTCATCTTAACCCTCATTGTCAAGGCAACATATATATGATAAAGATGAATTCTCCCTCCAACCAAGAATTCAATGTCTCGTCTTGCTCGCTATCTAAGCACCAAGGCAATTGCTCGTGTGAGAAAGTCAATCAAAACCTATTGACATCTTTCATGTATGCTCACAAAATCAAACATTCATCTTAATATGAACACATAATCATATAATGATAAAATAATGTCACACAGTGTCCAATACATCAAATTCAAAATAAACCCAACCATTAAACGCAAAATGTAAAACATCATCAAGTATGGGCTTAAGACCACCTCTCTTTGGGCAACTCTATCCCAAACATGTGTAGTGAAAAATAATGCCAATATGTTTGGTTCTCCCATTACCACTATTGGTCTACTAGCTCACTAACGAGGCTAATTTTCTAGCTTAGTGGCGAGTCCTGCACGGTTTTGTCCTTATGAACCCTAAGTCCAAAAGACATCACCAAAAGAGAAAGGCATCGCTTGCACTTATATCCCTCAAGCTTGTAAAACTTATTAACAATGTGGAATAAAGCTATGATGAATGCAATACTTATATGTGCTTGAGCTACCATACAATCATAATTGATGAACATATCATCTTGCCTACATGGCGCTATGTTAAAGCGCTACTAAGAACTCCACAACCAAATTATTGCCTCAATTGCGACGACCAACCGTATATTCTTAACATCACTTAGATATCAAAAAAACCAATTAACTATAGTCTGATGAACAAACACTAAGTCACTCTTATAGTTTGACCATCTATACGAGTAAAACACTAAACTGCTCTAATAATTTGACTATATATAGAAGCTGTAAAAAAATCGAGTACACATCCTAATGCACTTCAGAATCTCAATTGCGCTCAAATAAGAAATTTCCCAAAATATCTCTTTCACTACTAGTCTAATTGCAATAATCAAAACTAAACCATACCCATATCAATATGTCAATAGGTTAGGACCGTGCTAACAAGATCGCTTATAGATTTCTCAAGACAAAACGAGAAATCTCTCAAGGTAATCTTCATGGAACTCAAATCCAAACATAGTATACTTTATCGATGTCCTCCTCAATACAGGACAACCACCTCCAAGTGGTGATAACTAATTCCATATATGCCAACAACCACACAAAAGATCAAAATGCTTTCTTTGGACTATTTGTGGCTTCTTTAATCATCATGAAGGCAATTTCTTCATGAAATCTAAGGTTCCACTAACTTGACAATTGCTTTAGGACACACATGAACAATTAAGCAAGTAGATTCTGCATTTTTTGTTCATTAACCTTAAAGCCCAAAATTCCATAGACAATTATTTTAGGTCTCAAATGAACACTTGAGCAAGTATACTTTGCGCTCTTTATTCATTGACCTTGAAGCCCAAAACTTGATTCACGAAGAATCATTGTCTAATTCTCCACAGAAAAGATAATCTCTAAGTCTATCTAGAAAGTTTCTAAGATCTAACATGTGCGACAATCATTGGAATAAGGTGAATGGAGACAATTCTTACTACTAAGGGAGAATCTCTTTCTTTATAGTCAATACCCCTTTAGGGATAAGACATTTTCCAAAAAGATAGGGCAAAAATACTAGTTAATCAATCTTACACAAAAGGAGATAAACCATTCTCAAAGTTTGATCCTTTGATAATTTAGCTCAACTTATCACTCATAACAGCCATCCATACACTATTAGCATAGAAAAGTTTTTTCCTTTCTATAAGAAACAATATCCACTTAAACATGTGGAGCAATAGTAAAAATTTCTCCCTTCAGTCACAAAGACGATGAGAAAAGATTTTACATTTGCTTCTATACAATTAAGGATCTTAAGAATCTTCCTCTAGTGGTACAATCTTAACTTATCGTACACTCCCACAAGGCAAAAAGTCACTCCCACTATTCAAAACATCATCGGCAATTCTAGAATGAGATATCAATTTCCTACCCTCGCCGAGAGATAGTGTGACTTTCATACATTCCATTAACCCACAAAGTTGAAATCCTTTAAAGTTTTCACATTGCGTAACTCAATTTAGTCATTCCTTAATTTAGGGTGTTCAATTAAGAAATGGCCCTTTAAACTTTCAGAAGGAATATTTGAAAAAATAACATTTTTAAAACTTAAAGCCAAATTTTTAAAAAAAATATTAAATTATGTGAACAAATCACATGAACCCCAAAAGGTGATAAGACCTTAAAATTAGGTTTTACACCATTCTCAAGCTTCAAGGAATTGACTATTAAGGCACTTAGTTAAGGATATAGGTCACACAAAACATATTTGCGCTATCATCGAGCTAACCGTATTTAACAAAATACATTTCCTCATTTTTCTCACTTAATTATCTTGAACTAATCAGATAAGTACTCTCGCTTACAATTAGTGTGAAGAATTTCTGAATTCTTCATTTTGAGATACTCAACCTCTTGAAAAATGCTTAAAGCAACTAATACTTATAGCATTGATCAAAGTAACAAATGCTTGAGGTAAGTGAGCAATCATAGCGCAAGTAACAAAGTAAGAAAGCAAGAGGTTCTCCTATGTGCCTAACTTTCAAAACATCATGAGTTTGCATATGCTATTAGGACTAACTCTAGTGGATAAGTAGCCGGTCTACCTTACAAATAGGGTGTCCTACAGGCCTTTCCAATTAAATAGGGTTTACACTCTAATAAGATGATTTTTGCGAGTAACCCTAACAGGTCTTCTCAAGCTAATCTAGCCATCCAATCTAGTTCAATGTGTCCATGTTATTACTCAAAAAATAACATCGTGAAAATTCATAAAAAGATAAGTCCAAAATTATCAAATAATACAATGAGACAGGGCTAATATCATACTAATATAATGAAACTACTTCTAACATGGAGCAGATCAAACTAATCAATCTACATTGAACTATTATTTCATAAAGAATAAATAGTTTCATTGAGTCACAAGATTGAAATTTAAAGATGAGAAAATGACAAAAATCAATTGGATTGGAGGTAGACCAAACGGCTAGTCAAGCACCAATATCCAATTATTTTATCATAAAGTCATATTTTGCTCAAAAAAATTAATCAACCCACTCTTGTGGCGATTAATTCTTGTGCTACCACTTGTGCATAATGTTTAAAACATTATGAGCAATGTAAAGTCGCGATTTTTACATGTCATTTTATGCCTTTTACTTAATCTTTTATCTATTTTGAATAAACTAGTCAATTTTGACTCAGTATAACTATGAACAAAATAATCCCTTTTATTCTTAAATAATAGCTCATTCTATAACATATCTCATTATCTATTATGCATGCCCTAATGGCACTTGACTTTCTTGCCTACTTTTGACGCAAGTTTCTCAGCCCCACCCTAGTTAGCAACTCTTCATTGTCTATAAACATAGGCCCAAAAGCCTTGTTTGGCTCACCTTAGGCAACAAGGTTAGTTTAGGAGTTTGTCTCTTGGCGCTCTACCTTTTGTCTTGAGATGACGCACTATTTTTAAAAATATTTTATTTAAATAAGTAGCGTCATGTAGGATTTTTTAAAAAAATTTTAAAAATGAGACAGTGTACTATTTGGAGAGAATTTGCTGCTTATCAGAGGCAAGTTTATATTTGTCAGGGAACAATTTAAACAAATTTTTAATGAGATTTTTGTATTTACTGTTTTACATAATAAAGCGCATGCACTAATTTTAATTAATAATGACAGGCTTTCATGTCTCAAAGTTTTGAACTATGTTTCCCATTGGTCAATATCTACACATATCCTATATGTGTAATGTGGTCATTCTAAGAAATTTATGTTGGTCAAGTCGACAATTACATTCATTGAGGCTATTTCACTATTATCATAGTGCGCAGGGTGACATTTAAGCATTTATTCATCAAATTATTCTGCTACCAGAAATTTAATTAAAAATATTATTCTATTTTACACTATGAAATAAAAAATTTCACTAAGTTCATAATCATCTCCCATTTATGTAAACAGAAATATATTTTTAAATAATTCCGAGCAAAATAATTTTGAATTAAAACAAATTTAATTCATCCATACAATGATTCTGAATTAAAATAAATTTAATTCATCCACATCAAAATAATAATCAATGCGTATGTTTTAAAGCACATGGACTCCACTTGAGTCCAATTGGCATCCTAGTACATCATGTCAAGGTAATTTATGGACATATGAGTTTGCAACGAAAATACATTCCCTTCCAAGACTTCATAAATAAATACAGCCTTTCCAAAATTTATTACATTATAGAATGAACCTACTAGATCAATCTACTAAAAGCAATAAAATAAATGAGAATGACACGCCAATATATCATATATCTCAAAATTAACCTTGTTACCCATACATTACAACAAATAAGTATACTAGAATATCAATTAAATAAGCTCATCTAATCACTACATACATCCACATGCATAACAATATAATGGGTTTTGATGGATGGCTTTACCACACCTCACCACAATAGGAGTAGGTATTTGGGTCTCACAATTAATGGGGATCAATATTATACAATAATAATGCACTAAATAATTATCCACATGATAATTAAAACAAAAATAATCCACACATGATCCAAAAAATATGATCCACACATACTGTAATTGTTCCTAATTTTCAGAGTCTTTCCAAGAACATTTTACATTTAAAATAATTTTTCTAGAATTTTTAATTAATTTTTGGGATAAAGACTAATTTTTAAAGCTCCAAAAATAGGTAAACAATTTACCAAAAAAAAAATTTGGACCCTAACAGTATACTAAATATTGATATGTAATTTTAATCACAAATATAGCTCACTAAAATTTTTGAAAAAGTATTTAAACACATTTTGACACTTTTTTGTAATAAAAATGAATTTAAACTAATTTTCAGAAGTTAAAAAATTACAAAAAATACATCAATGGGTCACAAATTTAGTGAGTGAGGCACACTCTATAGAGGTGTCGAAAAATGGAGCCCAAAAGACCCCACACACGCCTACATGCGCCTTTCCGAGAGTGGGATTTGCAAAACTGATTTAAAAATCAGATTTTAGGTTTTGGCTATTACCCATGCGCAGCCAAGGCGTGTGTGTTTCACGCGCCGCTGTTGTTGCAATTTCATTATTGCGATCAAACTTTGTGACCTCATATCTCACTCATCTTAAGTAAAACAATTATGAAAAATATATCAATAGAAAGCTCTCACGACAATGAACAATTTAATATAGATTTCATGTATAATAATTGAGATTTTATAGATCGTATTAAAATTGTGTTTTATTAAAAAATTTGAATTTTAAACTCAGATTTCTCACAAATCCGACGGTGGATCGTCATTAAATTTTAAGGGCTACCTACGGGATTTATAAAGAATACATCCACTATGGCGGATCATTCAAAAAATGTTCTTATAATGATCTTTTAAAAATCAGTCGTGTGAGTTTAATGCATGATTTTTTTCTCTTAATAAATATACATGCATACAACACATATATTAGCAAACACAAGCCTATGACTCTGATACCAATGAAGGAAAAAATATGAAATAACAATCGGATGTGAACCCGGTTACCTCTTATAGTCCGATTTCGCGGAAGCAAAAGTGGAATGATCCTGCTTGTGTTACAAACTTTTTCGTCATGTACGTCGTCGATGTAAAAATCTTTTTTATCAATAGGACGGCTACAAAATCAAGTCACCTATGAATTTTCACAATTCAAGTCCAGAAGTCTCGTGATGATAATCTCAGAAGAATCTTAGAGAGAACTGGGGAGCCAGAAGAGTTGGCGATCACCAAAGAAACCTATCCACACCCATGTAACCAAAAGCTCACACCCACGTAACAAAAAACGTGGTATATATCTGTGTTGGTTGAAAGTCGAACCTAACCAGATAATGATAAGAATTTTAATCTTATCACAACTCTCATTCAAATTTTGTAGAAAATAATTATGAGTTCGGATCTAACCTAACCCAATATCCAACAATGATGAATACATACCTAGAATTGATTAATAATTTAGTCTCCTACATTCAAATATAACTACTAATAAATTGTAAGAACTATAGAAATAGTTACCAGAGCCTACCTAATTCAAGCATAGAAAATCTACCTAGTTCTTGAATCACATGGTCTTGTGTTAAAATTTGGAGTGAAAATAAAAATTAGCCTTTCTACCTTCAATGTCCCTAACAATACTGCCAAATAAAAAAAATGTAATCTTCTTTGTTCATTATATAAAGTGTATAATAGGCAATATATATATATATATATATATATATGTCTATGCATATATGATATATGTAGCTTCTAAATCTAAATCCTAGTTCATCGAGCTTCAAAGCCACCGCCATTCATCAACTTCAATGCTAACATTTCTTTACGTAATACGAAATCAGTTGAATTACAGTAACAATTGGCATGATTCGTAGACCAGTCCATCTCAATTTTTCTCTACGCATATTAAAGTTCAAATACAATTTGAATCCTAATAAACTTCACTGTGTATAAAGTTTAATTTCTCAATTTCTATCTAAATATTACGCTGTACTGCCGAAGAGTTCGAGGGAAAGTGGCAGAGAAATGTGGAAGAGTTGGAGAAAAATTATAAACCTTTTACGAGTGTTATATAAGGTAAAGAATTATTATAGTCAATGGGAGTGGATATGGAGTTGCTCTCTTTAAAATTTTAGAGTCATGCCTGTTGCTCTCTCTTATCGTTCCCGTTTTTAAAATTTTTGAAAACTATTTTTTTTCCTCTCTTATTTTTATCTTAATTTTGAAAACGCTTTCAAAAAAATAAAAACGAAAACAAGTAACCAAATATGTTTTTTATTTTTTTTTCAAAAACTCGAAAACAATAAAAAAAAAAAAAAAAAAAGAAGAAGAAGACAAGGTTACTAAATAAACGTATTGACAAGAAATTAATACACTTGTTGCAAAATCTCTATCTAGGCTAAAATAAGCTTGATACAATCATTATATTTTTAAAAATAAACCGACATAAAAGTAAAAGTGAGGGGGACATTTTTTGTAATGATGGCGAAACAACACACATGAGAACACAAATTTGAGTTTTAGAACAACTAGTGGTCCTTGTAGTTTTGGAGTAATTTTTCGAATACTATAATTTTAATGGTTTAATTTATTGATACGTGTGTTAAAGTGTACCATAAACATATAAGTGACTTATCATCCCACTCTTAGAAACATTGTTACATGTAGCAACCTTGCTTCTGCGGGGTGATAGAAGTAGTTCAAAATTACAATGTAAAAAAATAAAATCTGGCTTTTCTGGTCAGCAGGCCATGCAAGTCCAAGCCATGCACCCTGCCACGCACCTCCAACAACTGATATTCTATACACACACACACACATATATATATGAACAAATATGTATAGAATCAAATTAATGTTATTTTTATAGTCTAATATAGAGTGGCAACCTTGACAAATTATTTTATTAATTCTGATCCAGGTGAAAATGATTTAAACTATGTTAATTTATGATTATAGTTATAACTTCCTGTGCCAAGTCAATTTATGAAAGTCATTTGAACAATCTGAGTGTATCATAAAGTTGCCAGAAAATCAGATTCACATTCATCTCAATCCCAGTCTCCCATAACTACACCAATGTCAATTTATGATTATAGTTACATTGCAGTAAACCAAATGGCTCCAACAAATATGTCCCAAATTGCTTCAGCCACAGATTCAATAAACATCATTACAAATTTTTCTCGTGGCGTTACAGTCAAACACTTCATTCAATATACATTCAAAAAATTTGACTCATTATGTGCTTGAGGCACAACAGCTGTTGCAATAGTTGGGGCAGGCAGAAGTGGTGCAACAACGTGGCAGCTGGTGGGACAGTCTCCGGTGTCAGTGGTGGGGCAGGTTGGGCTGTAGTTGGTAAGTAAGTTTGGGGTGCAGGTGGTGGGAGAGATGGTGGTCCAGGTCGTAACATCTCATAATTTTGAGATAATATTAAATAATTAATAACGATGTCGTTTTCTGTTTTTGATAGTCAATGTCCAAAAATCTTTTCTCTGAGGTATCTACAAAGAAGGGATTAGAAAATCATCGGTGGAGATCCGGTGAAGAATCCTCCGATGGTCAAGTTAGTAGCGTGAACAAGAAACTACTAAGAGTGATTGTAAAGTTCAAAGAAAAGTGTACCTCTTATGGTTGAGGTCCTGCTCCTTTTATAGATGATGAATATCTTGTTGTTGAGATCTTTCTAAAAAAATAGGGATTTGATTTGATTCTTTTGACTTGGTCAATTACTGCATATTTCTGAATAACCTATTCTCCACTTGTATACCTCAGAACTGAGTCATGAGGTCTGGAGGTCATATTTTCAATTTTGACTCAGTATTGAGCAATGATATCTCGATGGTATCCTATTGAACTTCACTGCCAAGTGTCACTCTTAACTTGTGAACTGAGTTTGGGCACACCAATTACTCCCCCCCGAGCCTCAGACCTTATGATCTAGGTAAAGTTCTAAGGTCTGAACTAAATGTTTTGTGACTTTTCCCTCTAGCTGAAGATCTTACAATCTGAGGAAAGATTTTGAGGTCCGAACTAAATGCTTTACAACTTTTGGTTATGTCTCATCGATTTGTTTTTCGATGAGCTAACTATCCTGTCACCTCGTAAAAATCCAAGCATTTATCAGGCATCGTCGATTCATAGTCCAAGGGAAAGATCATTATTCATTAAATGAAAAAAACCATTTATAAGGGGGCATCTCTTATCATAAGAACTTTCTGATTTTTTGTCAGACTAAGGCGAGCCTTGATCAAGCTTGCCTACCTCTAGTGACGTTCTTCGATCAAGTGAACCCACTTCTGGTAAAGGCTTTCAAGCCCCCCATTTTTTTGAGGTCAGAATCCCTTTTACCCTAGTACTTCTCTCATTTTCTTTTCATTTCACATTCTTTATCATGTCAAATCAAGAGGAGAAAAACCCTGAGTTTAGTATTTCCAACTCTATTGACACTGAGCAAGATTCTGTTGAGTCAAATAACGAGATTGATAACAATGAGATTGAGGACGCTATTGTCAAGGGATTGTGAGGCCAGTCATTTTACCCCTAGTAGTTAAGATACCTTGAAGGTTACCAACAAAATCGCAACTTTAGTGATTTGTAAGGTTCTTGGGCCAGATGAATGCACCAAGAACCCTGGTCCCCATGAAATATGTGTATAAAGAATGGTTTGAACTCGGTTTAGGTTTCTTTTCCAACCTTTCTTAAAACGTTTCTTCTATCTGTATGATATCTGCCCCGTCGACTTGAATGTTAATAGGTGGTGGCATCTTATGGCTTTTCTGGTCCTATCCTTGTTAAACAAAGTAGAACTTGACCTTTCCTTTCTAAGGTGCCATATGGACCTTAAGAAAAGTAGTAAGGGTCCATATTACCTATCATTCCTTTCTCAGTACAAACCCCTCACCTCGATACCCATTTCTAATAAGACTTGGAAGAAGTGGTACTTCTTCGCTAAAGGTGCTCTATAGGAGGCTAACCAGACCGAGCTAGACTCGGGGGTGATTCCTCGGATTCCAAGAAGAACTGGTAAGATATTTTCCTTTTTTCTTGCTTGACTTTCTTTCTTTCTTTATTTTTTTTAGCTCTAATTTATATGGTGTTGCTCAATATTTTCGCAGCCCAGAACACCAGAGGTTATACAAAACTTACTGATGATCGACGAAAGAGACTTTGAAAGATTCTGACATCGACACCATGAACTCATAACAAGGTTCTGAGTGTTGAAGATCTAATCAAGGCAGGGTTGATTCAAGCCCCAGACATAGATCTTCAAAAGCAAGTTCTGTCAGGGTTCCGACTTCTAAGAAATAAAAGAACAGCAGCTAGTGAGCCTACTACTTCCATCTTAGCAAAAAGGGTGGCCCTTGGAGATAGTTCTTCCTCAGAAAGAACTGCGATGGAAGATAATGTTCAGAACCCTTCAACTCTTTCCCCTGAACTCCCAAGTTTGACAAAGGGTGCTAACATTGCTGAAACTTCCACTCCTTCATCGAAAAGGAGAGGAAAAGAAATAACGAACTCCGAGCAGAGAGGGGAAGCTTTTGCTCGAACCCTAGGAGAGGATAGCCTTCCATTACCTTCGATTAGGGATGCTTTAAAGATGGCTTGGGATTTGAGCTAGGAGAAGATGCTAGGAGAATTGGCCCAAGTCAACATTACTCGGGCTATTCATGGTGGTTTTGTGTCCTTGTGCAGGGTAATGATAACCCCCTTTTTTTTGTAACCTCTGTTAGTGGTTTATACTTTGTAACTTTTTGTTTTGCAGACACTTCACATTATGGTTGTCCTTAGTGAGATTAGGTATGAATCTCATAACCTAGAGGCACAACTTCAAGTCTAACTTATGAGCTCTATTGAGGCGGCCAACAAGATTGAAAAATTAAAAAAAATGCTTGATGATACCGAGATGGAGCTTGGGACCACCTATTCTTTAACAGAAAATTTGAGAAAAGAACTGGTTAGATCCTCCAATGCTATCTTACTTCAGGATTGAGAGATAACGTCACTCAACAATGAAGTAACTGATCTGAAGAGGCAAATCTTTGATCTCAGATCAGACTTATCTATTGTTGAGAGTCCAATTTTTGAGGTTGAAACGAGACATCATTCTGAAATTAAGGCTGCCCAAGTTACTGCAGTGAAAGAGCAAAAGGATCAGATCTTGAAGCTCAGGTAGAGGCTTGCCTCTGACAGTTATAATCTTTGCCTCAAGAAAATGGCCAAGGCATATCCCAAAGTCAACACCGAGCTGCTTGATCAAATAGAGGCTTCAACTGATGAGAATGGGGAGTATGAAGATTATGAATAGCCTATTGACTCCTCTGCTTCTTAGTCGTAGTTTCTACTAGTTTCTTTCTTTTTGTAGTAGCCTTTTTTGTAATGACTCTAAACGCCATTTACTTGTTTTTGAGTTTTACAACTTTTCTTGGTCAAATATGTTCTCTGTTGTGTAATGTTTTATTTGGTATTCAAAATAACTTTCATCTTCAGAAAACCACCTAGATTTAGATATTCAATAATATTTGAAACATTCGGAGTTGTGACATCCTAAGCTCATAGGCTTTGGATTTTTAAAGCTAACAAATCTTTGAGCTACAACGTCAAGATCTAATAGGCTTAATGAAATTTTAAGGCTACACGACTTTATTTAGAGCTGTGATATCCAGAACTTGAATGCTTCATGGAATTTAAAGCTAACAAAGATTTTACGTAGAGTTGTAACATCCAGAGCTCAGGGACTCAATGGAATTTAAAGCTAACAAATCTTTGAGTTACAACATCCAGATTTGACAAACTTAATGGAATTTAAAGGCTAACAAAGATTTTATTTAGAGCTGTAACATCCAGAGTTCAAGGCTCAATAGAATTTTAAAGTTAGAAGACTTTATTCAGAGTTGTGATATCCTGAGCTTGAATTCTTCATGGAATTTAAAGCTAACAAAGATTTTACTCAGAGCTATAACATCCAGAGCTCAGGGGCTCAACGGAATTTAAAGCTAACAAATCTTTAAGCTATAACATCCAGATCTGATAGACTTAATGGAATTTAAAGCTAAAAGAATTTTATTCAGAGCTGTAACATCCAGATCTGACAAAGCTGTGATATCCAGAGCTTGAATGCTTTGTGGAATTTAAAGCTAACAAAAATTTTACTCAAAGCTCTAACATCCAAAGCTTAGGGACTCAATAGAATTTAAAGCTAACAAATCTTTGAGCTGCAACATCCATATCTGACAAACTTAATGGGATTTAAAGCTAAAATGATTTTACTCAGAGCTGTAACATTCAGAGCTTAGGGGCTCAATGGAATTTAAAGCTAATAAATCTTTGAGCTGCAATGTAACACCCCGATCCGATTAAATAAAAATTAAGTCACTAATTATTAATTAGTGACCTTAAAAGGAATAATTAAGAAATTTAAACGGGAAATAGATGACGATTTTAAAATAATTCCGAGACTTTAAAAATCAAGGTCGACTCTGGGAAAAATAAAATATGATTACGATTTATAAAATCGGTACATAAAAGAGTAAATATTAAATTTAAAATCACAAAGTAGAAAATAATGCCAAAAAGTTAGAAAAAAAATAAATCAAAATTCCAAACAAGACATAAGGGAGAAAAATAGAAAAAATAAGCCCAAAGTGAGACTAATGGGTTTGGAACCCTTGACCCAAGGTAGACAAAGCACTTAAGCCCAAAAAAATACCACTTGGGCTACCCACCTATTTGTGATTAAAAATACAACCTATATGTATATAAACACATCAAAATATCCCTCCACCTCCCAAATTGGCCAATGGCCTTTCATGCAACCAAAAGAATTACTTTTTAAAATAAAACAATAAAATAACAAGTGATATCATATATCTATATTGCGTGTGGGCAATTGGAGACCAGAAAATCAGAAGTGTGATTTGCAAATCTAGATATAGAGAGAGAAATTTAGAGAGAGAAAGTGAGCTAGAGAGAAAGAGAAAGTGGAAGAAGAAGAAGAAGAAGAAGAAGGAGAAGGAAGGGTTGTATGCATGGCTGCCTAACCTAAAGGAAATCACAATCCAAACCAAATAAGAAGAAGAAAAGGGGCAATCCATTATAGGGTAAAAACTTCAACTCACCATTTTTTTTCTTCTCTCTAGAAATTTATACATGTATGCAACTGTTTAGAGTCTTTTTTTATGCATGCATGGCCCTATTGTTATGAATCTAACATATTGGAAACATAATAGAGGAGTTTGGGGGCTTGAAAATCAAAAACTCTATGATCCGCCATTGATGGAGCTTAAAGAAATTTCACCCAGAAACCAAAGTGAACAATACTTAAAACTATGAGTTGCAACTTAAAATAGATGTAAAATAGTCCACAAAAACAAAGAGACCCAATCGATTGGCCCCAAAAAGAGCCATGAAATACTGAGTTGTAGAACTGGCCAAAAATGGCAAAACCTGGAACTGAGCACTAAGCTTGGATTCAAGAACCAAGATTGAAAGCCCATAAAATAAGGAACAAAATGGAAGAGATTTCACTTGAAATGGTAGAGAAACAAGCTAGGAATTTAACCTAGAATCGAGACCCTCCAAGAACCTTCCATGGGACTGTTAAGCACAAACCCAACCCCCAAACCGATGCCAAACCCTTTCTGAAGTGTGCAGAAACCAAAAGAAATCGACCAAACTGCACGAATTTGGATAGAAATCCACGAATAAGAAGGTTACTGTAGCTAGGGTTGTAGAAGAATAGTAGCGCAGGCATGGGGAAGAAGAAGACCCCGCTAAGTCAACTCGTGAGTTGACTCAGCTGACCCTGACCGAGTTAGGCCACCCACTGTGTCGACTCAGACACGTGTCAAAGCGGAAGGCAGGCCACCGCATTAATGAAACGGCAGCGTTTTGTTCCTTTTAAATGAAAATTTTGGTTGTTTGGATACTCGGATAGGAGTTGATTTAATAACCCCAGTCGTCATAAGGGATATCCTATCCTCGTTTGGGCCTCTATCCACTATTTGGCACGCAAATTTTATGAAAAAAAGGGGGGGGAGCCCTACGGCTCCCCAAGTTCGAACCCGCGACCATCACAGGCCCAAGCCCTAAACAAGGCCCAACCACCACTGAGCCACCTCTGATCCGTGCGATTTATTTTGACATAAATAATATATATTACATAATAATAATATTAATTTAATTTAATTAATTCAATAATGACACTATATTCCGATGTCCAAAAATAAATAAGTAAATAGTGTATTTTGACTATTTTGGACGTTTGGACCCAATAACGGGATCCGTTTCACGAGACGGGACTCCAAAAAATTAAGACACGTAAAGTGTAAATTACCAAATTGCCCCTAATGTGCCCAAAGCTAAATAAAAAGCTGAGGGGGTCTAAATCGACTTTCTTCGATGTTTTAGACCCAATGGTGAGGTCCATAATACCAAAATAAGTGTGAAAAAAAAAAAATAAGTCGCGTGGAAGATAAAATTTATTAATTACCAATTGACCGACAAAACCAATCATGGGGGGTTAGGATACGTCGGGCCAAAAATTAAATGAAAGAGCATCAATAAGTAGTAATTTAAATTAAATTTGAATTTGATAAATTCTTTATAATTTTCTTAGGAGCTACAAAGGGAAGGGAAAGGTGAACCAGTAGTACGAATCCGGGGGATCAAGGTGAGTAATTCTGTACTTTGAAGTGGAGGTTTTAATCTCCATGGATTCTGAAGAAGTTTAAGTTCAAATATTCTGAACTGTTTTTATATCTGCAATATTTTCAAATTCTAAACTCTCGTATTTATATGCTTTATATTCCAACGTTGTATCGCAATTATTTATAAATTTTAACATGGCATGCAAATCCACTTCTTGATATTTCTAACAAATGATACGTTTATTATCTGCATGTCCATGTAATTGTCAGTTTTATAAAATGCTTCTTGAATCAAATGTCTTTATTCTGTCTATGCTTTAATAAATCATGTGCATCGTGATTTAAATTCCTGAAGCTCTTATGTTAAATGTTTCAAGTGTTGTCCTCTAAATATTTAAAAACCCTATTAAATTGTCCGTGTTTTGAATACACATGAAAAATTCATTCTCTTATTGAAGCCATGTTTTTAATTGTACATGAAAAGTATTTATTGAAGAAGTCATGTTTTTAAATGCCCATAAAAAGCATTTCATGAAAAAGTCACGTTTTTGCAAGATAATGATGCATAAGCATCACAAACTTTATGATATTGGGATTCCTTCGGAACTCAATTGACATGAAGAATGCCCGGTAGCAAGATCTAATCCCCCAGGCATGAGATATCTCCCCGTGAAGTAAAACTGGAATCTGGTTCGAAACAGATTTCCACCTAATCAAAGTGAAAAGATGACAAATGTTTTCAGAAATGGTAGTAGGTTTTTATATAACCCTTTGAAGTTTTGAAGAAGAAGAAATTTACATCCTTCTATTTTCATGGAAAGGATTTCAAATTATTTCCTTGGTCTTCAAATGGCCACTCTACACATGTTTATAAATTCTGTTGCATATTAAATGTTTTATTGAATGCTTTAAAAATGCATCATGTTACGTGATTTGAAGATTCTTGTATTTTGTGATTATTGAAATACGTGCCTAGCTTGAATGCCTTGTATGCTTCATGCTATCCTTTTTGAAGAATTCTATTTTCTGTATCTGAAGTATATGTACAATTGGTAGTGTATGTTTATATGAACCTTCTCGTATAACTAACCCACTACCAGTTGAAACCCATGACAAAGTACTAGAATTACTCACTGGGCTTTTTAAAGCTCACCCATTCCCTAACATTTTTTAGGTGATGACGATGGATGGGAGCCTTACCCAATTTGGGGATAAGAGATTGGCAGCTCCATTTTGATTAGGAATTTTGAAAATACTAGGACCCGTAGTGGGTTAAATCTTGATGTAGTAAATTTTGGACAAATATGTACTTGAACCCGAGAGGCAATGGACATCTAATATGTATAACTTTAAATTTTTAGTATGCTCTGAATGTATATTATTTGTTTACCACTCTGAAGAAGAAGAAGAAGAAACGACGGTACCGAGCGGGCGTGCGAAAAGAAAAAGTTTTTCACGCTTCCGCAATTTGCCAATTCTGGCCCTATCGCACAGCTGTCCAGCACCGTTGCTCACGTGAAGCCTCGCCTGACGGTCTACGGGCCAAAGGGTGGCGGTCGCGATCCTGGATCCGCATCGACCAGATTCCGGGTCGTGACATGCAACATTTAGATTTGACAAACTAAATGGAATTTAAAGCTAAAAGACTTTTACTTAAAGCTGTAACATCCATAACTCAAGGGCTCAATGGGATTTAAAGCTTAATAAAGATTTTACTGATAGTTATTCTTCAAGTGTTTTATGTTCCAGGGTTGATTGATTGGACTCCACCACAGTTCCATACCCTAGTTAGTATCTACTTTTATGAGTCAACAAGAGCATCTTCTTTTATATCCAGCCAGACAACCGATGTCCAGAGATGAGATCGATGAAAGGCTTGAGTAGCATCATACCCAGATCAATGCAGAGTTCTACCTGCTGATGATATAGGAAATGGCCCGTTATCAAGGTGCCCTTCAAGATCTGACCTAAGCACTCTCATAGGCCTTGCCACCTCTACATCTACCTCCACTAGGAGCTGACTAGTGATGCTAGCCCAGTTTACATGAGAGATTAGGCCAATTTACATAAGAGATAAATGATTTTTGTAGTGAGGTTTTCCCTAAATATTTTTTAGCACTCATCTGATTCATGTACTTGTCTTGACAACATTATTTCCCGTTTTTGGTTATATCAATATTTTTTTGGGTTTGATATTAGATGCTTTATGTGTTATGTTGTTTCACATTTTCCTACATTGTGTCTATTATCTATGATATTTGTTGTGTTATCTCATTATGCATGATTGTATTAGATCTTATACTTCATACCTCAATTATCATTGTTGATTCCTACCTTTGTCATCGTGGCAAAAAAAGGGAGATGTTGTGAGAGCACTTAGTGAGGGGGAGTTTCTTAGTGCACATAGTCATATATTAAGGGGGTGTATAAGGAGAGTACATTTTTTTTTCATATGATTGAGATAGGATATATTTATACTTATCATGCTCACACATTTTGATGACATGGTTGATGTGTTTATTGTAGTTTGTTGTTACATGGATATTCATCTACTCTAGTGATTTCATTATGTTCATTTGATATATCTCTCTTGATATGATCTTGCGTGGTCTGGTTGAAGGTGTTGTCCAAGAAACATGTTTACTACATTTGAGCATTGCTAAGTGACTTGATAGTATAGAATACTAGATCAAAACTTGTAATTTTTTTTATTGGCTCTTTGAGGGTTATATTTTTTGATGTATTGTATTATTATACTAAATGTAGCAGTTTTGTCACAGATTTCCAAAAGAGGAGTTTGTTAGGATCACAGAGTCCATTGTTGTAATTGGCTAATCTGATTTTTTCAAAATATGCTTTCAATGTAATCACTACATTAGTCCTAGGTTCAGAGTATCTCAATGCCCGTTCTACACCAAGAATGTTTAAGCTTCATTGTTGTGATCTACTGCCAGGCTGTCTTGGTTTTTTAGGAGTAATAGGGTATTTTAGACTTTTATCGTGATTTGGATCTCACACACTCACACATTGCATGCATAGTATATAGTTTATTTTATATCATCATGTGTGAAGTAGTCTTGTGATTGTGAAATAGATTTCCCAAACATGCATATTTCAAACACCTTGGAAAATTAATTTCACAAAGCAAGCAAAGAGTGAGAACTTTCTGTTACTCATTCGAACGAATAGCTGAAAGGCCATTTGTTCATTCTCATTCATTCAAAAGGTCTGAATTCAAATGAAGAGTTACAACCTCAGAGTTTTTCTCGTTTGAATCTTGTTCCACATTCGTTCAAACGAATAAGCTGGTCGTTCGAACAAGCAATCTTCGTTCGAATGAGCACTGCGTAAACATAGTTTTTAAAACTGTTTGAGATTCGATCTTTACATAATAAATACATGAAAATTTAGAGTTGTTCAAAGAGAGAATAGAAAAAACAGAGCATTGAGAGTTCATCATTATGAGAGCCCTAGAATTTCTAGATCTAAGAGCTTCCATTAAAGAACCTCATATATGTTGCATATCATGCCTTCTCTATTAATTTCACTGATTGATTTTGATCAATTTCACATGATCCTAATCACATCAACGAGCCCCCAATTTATATTCGCACAATTGGAGAAGAGAGTTCAAGCTTAAGGATTCAGCGTTGAGCAATTGGTAGATATCGATGTTGTGTGGATTCACAAATGTGAGAGGCCTAATTGGAGGAGTTCAAAACCATAGGAGGATCCGGTTGTATGGAGAATTCATCTATGAGGAGCTTGTGGATTCAAGGGAGATTGACGGTGTGAACGCGTAGAACGGTGCTAGAGGTACTTAAACCGTGTCAAGTTTATGTATAATTCAATCTTGATCATAGTGAATTGTTTCCCCGAGCATTAGCCAGCTCTGGAGATTTCCACCAAGGATCATTTTCCAATGTATTTTTTCCGTCATCATTGTGGTTTGCACTCTTCTCTCTCTATATGTTTACAATTCATAATTTGCTAGATATAATTGCTTCCGCTTACTAGAAAATTTAGGTTTTCATAATTGTGTACATAGAATATTGAGTTGATAATTAGAAACCTCAATTGGGCAAATTGAATTAGTAAATTGTTGTTTGATCAAATAGTTGAATTGATAAATTGATATCTAAATTGAACTTGTGAATCAATTGGGCTTAGTTGAATAGTATGCATTGATCAACACTATATGATTGCATATTTGAATGGCTTGGGATAATTGATAAAATTATATATATTAGTTGATTATACATTATAGTTGCAATTCCTTTATTTTCCATTTGAAGCAGTTGGTAGCGTTGTGGTTGAAGAATTATAGATATTAAAAAATTAAGCATACCTATTCAACCCCCCCTCCCTCTTCTAGGTTAGTTTCACACCAGGACCCAAGGCTATAACACTTATTATTTAAGATGATTAGAACTTTTAGATCTAGACTTTGCAATAAATGAGATCTAAAACTTGTAATGAATGTTGTAATGAACTAATATTTATAGGCTTTTAAAAGTTATGTCCATTAGATTTAAAAACTAGTCGTTCCCCTCTTTTTGATATGTTCAAAATTTAAAGTTTCAATTGCCAGATCGATAGAATCAATTGACTGTTTTCATCAATTGGTCGACTGGATCATAATTTAGTTGACTTATCGACTCAACTGATTCATCCAAAGGGTTAAGGTTCATCTTGTTTAAAAGAACCAGTTGACTGGTCTCCTTAGAATCAGTCAAGTGATTTTTCAGTACACAATTTTCCTTTTGAGAATCAGTCGATTGGTGTGACCAAGTAGTCGACTGGTTTGGACAGTAAGTTCATTTTGTGTACAAAATAGTGAACCAGTCGACTAGATTCAAATATTAGTCAACTAGTTTAGACAATGTGAAAATTAGGCTTAAGAATCAATCGACTAGTTCTTTGAACTGATCGACTAGTTTTGATAGATTAAGCTTGTTTGCCTATTTTCATTGGTGACTCTTTTTCAAAACAATTTAATTTTTCAAAACTTAAAGTGTATCAACGTAGTGTTTTGAAAAATTATTTTATGATTGGTTCTACTTAATCACTTAAGTAATTAGAGTTTATGCATATGATCAATCTAAACCTCATTCACTCAGAAATCCAAAATAATGAAAATAAAGTATTTTTCTTGACTTGTCTTGATTCTTTGGACTTTAAGTGTGTCCATTTGCTTGGATGATCTTGAGTGAATTTCACTAGCCTAAATTTTGGATTTAAAGCTTGTACTTTGAGTGGAATCCTCTTGATTGACAGACTCCATTACCTTTATTCAATCATGGTCATGGTGAAGGTGAAATGTTCTTTATGCTTTCTTGACATGTTTTTATTTTCATTGGATAAAAATATTAGTCCACGTAATCAATGCCTTGTTGTCATCAAAATTATTGAGATACTACCTGGTTGAAAATCTTTAGGGCTAGTAACACATACTACACAAAATTAAGATTTTTTCCTTGAATTGGAATAGACTTATTTCAAGATAAAGCATATAAAGTAGAAAAAGATGGATGTCCAAGTCATTGATGCCAGATGGATAGAGTGATTCTCGTACTAAATAAAGCTTGATAGGAAAAGGATAAAGGATGAGTTATCAAGCAAAGGGGATATAATCCATTCTCACTCTTGCCTTGAAATAGCTTCCTCCCCATTTTGATGTCCTTAACATAAAAACCATGAGTAGAAAAATACAAACACAATCATTATCTTGAGCAAAATGATTCACAAATAAAAGTGATAAACCCTAACTGATCTAGAGAATAGGAAGCTGACCTAGAAGGGGTGACTAGGTCGATAAAAATGGAAGTTGATTTTCTTAGTTAATTTTAAATTGAAGTAATTATGTTATCACTTGATTCAGTGTAAATTGTATAGTTCACGTACGTGCAATAATGATAAAAATCATCCACATAAAAGTTTACGTGAAAACCCAATATGGGAAAACAGTCGGACCTTATCCAAATGCGTGTTAAATCCACTATAAAGAAAACTAAGAAATATATATATAATCAATATGACTCACTCGTCTTAGTACCTCAAGCCTTGCCACTATTGATATGATATTCCCTTGACTAGAACCATCAGTCATTCTTTACAATTGTACCACTTTCAAATACTCGAACGGCTTCAACACAACCACAACAACAACTCCTTGTTGTCTCAAACTCCTCCAATTACACAAGTAAAAATACTTTACACTTGTACTCTACCAACAATGCTTGATAATGAAAAAAGGGAGGTTCGATGCAAAGAGACTGGTTTCTTAAGTGAATTTTTTTAATCTTGGTGATCAAAATAATTTTTGAGAAGTTATGAATTTGTTCTTGAGAAATTGCAGCCAAAAGTCTCATTCTTTGATAAAAAGAACCTTTTATATATGCATCTTTACAAAATCTGAGTTCAAAATGAATAAGGAAACCTAAATTTTGCTAAGTCATTCAAACGACCTAGCAAACAACCAAGCGAATGACCTAGTCTAGAGTTGAGTGATGAGTGTCACTATAAGATCATTTGAATGACCTTCCATACTATAGGCAAATGACCACCCTCTAGAAAGTTTATGTCCACTATCCTCGAGAAGTCGTTTAATGACCTTACGAACAACTTTCTCTAGAATTTTATTAGAAAACATGTCCAAAAATGGTTCAAACGAGCTAGGGGTAAGGTTAAATGAGCCCACTCTAGAAATCAATATTGAGGTCGTTCAAACAACTAGGCAAATGACCTGTCAAACGAACTCTTTTTTTTTCTTAAAAATTACTCTACTCAATTCAACTCGGCCCATTTTTCATTGGACGAGCCATCAGTGTCCATAGTTTTTTGGGATGATGCCTTAACCTCTTGTGGCTAAATTGGCTGGGTAAATGCAACAAAAAATCAGCCAAGACTTAGGCATTAATTTTTTGTCAAGGAACGTACTGAATATCAAACTCCTCCAGCTCTATAGCCTACTTTGGTTATCTTTCTAACAGTTTTAGGTCGATTAAAATGGAATTTGATTTTCTTAGTTAATTTTAAATTGAAGTAATTATGTTATCACTTGATTTAGTGGAAATCTTATAGTTCACGTACGTGCAATAATGATAAAAATCATCCACATAAAATTTTACGTGAAAACCCAATATGGGAAAACAATCAGACCTTATCCAGATGCATGTTAAATCCACTATAAAGAAAACTAAGAAAGATCTATAGAACCAATATGACTCACTCGTCTTAGTACCTCAAGCCTTGTCACTATTGATATGATGTTCCCTTGACTAGAATCATCAATCATTCTTTACAACTGTACCACCTTCAAATACTCAAACGGCTTCAACACAATCACAACAACTCCTTGTTATCTCAAACTCGTCCGATTACACAAGTAAAAATCCTTTGCAGTTGTACTCTATCAACAATGCTTGATAATGGAAAATTTTGTATGTGACATATTAACACTTATAAAGTGCTTATCAATCTGCATTCCAGTCTTCTTGTTACTTACATTCCACCAATCACATTTAAACAGATACACAAAATGACCAAAGCAGTAATGTAACTATATGATATCTTGTAAAACACCATAATACTCTACACTTTGTCCTGCTTCATAACCTCCTTAAACAAGGACACCACTATTCTGTGTTTGCCATTTTACCTCACATTCCTTCGTCTGAAATTAAACACCATCAATAATTAAACCGGTATAGCGGGATATCCTTTGATCAGAGCCACATACCAAGGAATTTAATTGATCGTACGCCTCAATAGATTTTTGGTGCTTCATCTATTAATTCAATACAAGTACAAAATTAAGTGAATGCAAATGTATTAACTAATTTAATTACAATTAATTAAAACCTAAACTTACACATTCTCCGAACCACTTTGGAAACAAATTTTTTTGTCTTTGCTCTAGATCAGTATCAGTAACATGTTCTCTCTGAAGATCAGTCGTATGCTCACTTCATAAGATGAGATATGTTTAATGTAACTTACATTTACTTACTAATCGTAGCATTACAATAATTTTAATAAACTTACTTAAAATATGGCAATGTCTCATCGCAGTTGTTGAGCACGGTATAGTGGCCTTTTTCCAAGTCTTCAGGATGATACCATTCATATATACGGGCACCTATTGGCTGCACATTCTGATTAAACACCGTAAGGCCAGTTCGTTGCTGCCCTGGACATCTATCAGAATTTTGTTCTTCACGATTAAACCTTGTCTCAATATCTTTAAGATGCATAGAGCAAAATGTGAGACATTCAACATCAACGTACGCCTCGGCAATTTACCCTTCCGGTCATGCTTTGTTACGCATATATTGCTTCAATGTGTGCAAATATCTATTTTAATAATTAATCATTTATAAATTAAAATAGTTAGGATGGATAGATAAGACAAAAATTAAAATTTATGTATCTTTCTATTAGATATATCCAACAGTATTGGATAGGTCCGCCAACTTTTGCCTCATACGGCAAATGCACAACTAAGTGGACCATTATTGTAATATCCTGAAAATTTGGTAAGACTAAAATAGTAACCGAGCTCATATGCATGGGATAAATTATCATAAAATATAAGATTAACTCAAAAACACCAAAGGTGGTATATGCTCGGGAAATTGACAACCGGGTCAACCGAGTGCTGAAATGGATAAATGGGATCAATACGAAAATTTAATTATGAAAATAATATGAAAAAGAGTATAAGACACAAACGGGGACCAAAATCGATAAAATAAATACTCATGATACCAAACCCAGACTTTACGCCAAACTTGTCGACACCCCATGAGCTGATATTTTATGGAGTAAAATAATATATCTATTAAGATAATAATAAATACCAAAAAATACCTTACGTACGCGTGTATATGTATACCAAGTAGTATGTCTAAAAAAACATGATATGTATAAGTATAATAAAAATGTTTAAATAATGTTTACATATATATATATATATATCTATAAAGATATACTCCCTCTGTCCCAACATAAAAGACCTATTTGGGAATTCCAACTTTTTAAGAAGTATTATTTTATTATTTTAAAACTATTTAAATTTCTCATATTGCCCTCATTTAATTGTAAATCATGTTCACATTAAGTGTAATAAAGGGTAGTTTTGAAAATTCATAAGTTAAAAGTACGTTGACTTTTCAAATGGGACTCTTAAAATGTGATGGAGGGAGTATATGAAAAATTGTCATCAAGTTCCAAAAGAAACTTCTAGAAAGAAAAATAAAGGGTTGACTTCATATGATATATATATATATATATGATATAAACTAAAAGCTTCTAATGGAAGCTGGTGATAGAGAGCCATATATAAGCAGCCAACGAAGCTGCTAGAACCAAAAGAAATATAAAATATATATATATGTATCTATATGGCAGCTTGTAGAAGTTGTTGGAACCAAAATAAATATAATATATATATATATATATGTATCTATATGGAAACTTGTAAAAACTGCTGGAAGCAAGTGAAATCTAGAAACTCCCTAATTTTCTCTCATCTGACAACTACACTCGCTCACATATAAACCCCAAAACTCTTTTATTTAGCACGAACGACCAAATACAAGACATATTTGGATCAGTTCGTCAATTATTGGTCTTTCGTACACCCGATGGTGGCAGTGACGAAGGCACAGTCGAAAACCCTCATCCTCATTCTCGTTCTCGTTCGCGTCTCAGTCAACAGCCATAAAGAAACGAAGAATAACAAGAAGATGATGAAGAAGATCAAGATACAGTGGGGATTTTAGCTGATGCTGCGAAAGAGAAAAGCCATCGAGTTCGAATAAGAGAAGGTCCCTCAGTTGCTGTTGTTTTTTGGATACGGCCTTATGGCTCAACAGTAGTCATCTCGTCTTCACCGCCTGCTCACACTGCTGGACACTAATAGGCCGGGAGGCATTCCAAGTAAAGGTTTTATGGCACTAATTTGTGGAGACTTGGATTCTTGTTGACTGAATCTAGTAATTTAGGTGAATGACATGATATGATTAAATTCATTGATATGCACTAGATATGGCTCATAGTAATGGTACTCTAGAGAAATTAGATATGCTCTGTGTTATATGTCTGGTTATAGATGTGTTCTGTGACTAGAGTTATTAGTTGTCTGGTTTTAGACTTGCTCTATGGTACATACCTCTATGGTACATAGATGAGTTGCATTCCTGAGATGAAAAAGTTTTAAATTCCGCTGCTCTGACCCTACATTTGGAATGCAATTCATCGTACAATTCAGAAGTTTACCTTTGGTTAGTCGCATTGTCGATAGAGAGACCGGCAAGGCGGCTAACTAGCATCACATCTTCAGCATCCGTGTAGGGTGGGGTGCGGGATGTGACAGAGAGAAAATCCACAATACGTTTGGTTGAGGCCCCATGAGTAGTCCGTTTATGGGCAGCTGGGAGAGGTTCAGACATCTTGTCCCGTTCTGATCTGATCCCAAAGGGTAGAGGCCCCACGAGTAGTCCGCTTATGGGCAGTTGGGAGAGGTTCAGACTCATTTGATGACTTGTCTTTGACTAATAGATTGGTACTTAGTTCAGTACTGTTCTGTTCTGTTTTGATCTGCTCTGTTTGATCTGCTCTGTTTTGATCTATCTTGTCTGTTTTGTTCTATTTTGTTTGATCTGATTAGTTTGTTCTACTTGAGCTGTATTTGATCGTGCATTTTATTTGATATCATGTATATATGAACTAGCTTTGAAACCCATACCAGGAACCTATGTTACTCATTGAGCTTGTTTAAGCTCATTTTATTTATCTAACATTTTTCAGGACTTATCTCTATTGGATTAGAAGGCACAGTGAAATGACACTAGTAGACTGAGAGGCATTTCAAGCAAGGATCTGATTAGCACTGACTTGTGGAGACTTAGATTTTGGTGGATTGACTCAGGCTATTCAGGTGAGTGACATGATATGAATGAATTCATTGATATGCAATAGATGTAGTTGCGACATGCCTCATGATATTGGTACTCTAGAGATATTAGATGTCTGGTTTTAGACTTGTTCTGTGGTACATACCTCTGTGGCATTCCCGAGATGAGAAAAGTTTTAAATTCCGCTGCTCTAACCCTACATTTGGAATGCAATTCATCGTACAGTTCAGAAGTTTGCCTTTGGTTGGTTGCATTTTCGGTAGAGAGACTGGCAAGGCGACTAACTGGCATCACATCTTTGGCATCCGCGTAGGGTAGGGTGCGGGATGTGACAATTACATCAAAGAAAGCTGGAGGAAAAATCTTTTCCAACTTTTAGAGGATCACGACAACGTCCCTTTCGAGCTTTTTCAGTACTTCCAACTTCAACGTCTTGGCACTTAATTCTCTAAAAAAGCAGCCCAACTCAATCAATTTCGTTGATATGTCATCGGTGAGATATCCACGTATTGCAACCGAAAGAAGTCATTGTAAAAAGACACTGGCAGTCATGGCTCTTCAATTCGGATATTTTTCCATCTTTAACATTTACACACCGAGATATATTTGATGCATATCCATCTAGAAATTTCACTGATTTAAACCACTCGCAAATCCTCATTCACTCGTCGGATGATAACGTATAGCATGCAGAAGGCACGATATATTTATCACCGCTACGTATTAGGTGCAACTCTTTCCATATTCCCAATTCCTACAAGCTCAACCGAATTTTAACAGTATCCTTCGTCTTTCCTTCAATGTTCATTAAATTTTTCAGCACATTATCATAGATGTTCTTCTCGATGTGCATAACATCCAAATTGTGCCTCAACTTAAGGGTCTCCCAGTACGACAACTCAAAAAATATGCTCTTCTTCGTCCAATTTAACTCCACATTAGTACCCTTCCTCTTCTTAGTACCCGGTATCTTCCCAAACCTCACTAGTTGGATGAGTGCCAATTGCACCAACGCATCTTTCCTAGACAACAATGGAGGTGACAATTTGCGCTCAATATTTTCATAAAATAGATGTTTCTACCGATTTCGCTAGCCATGTGATGGCGGTAGAAAACGACGATGACACATATAGCATATCTTCATTCCATTGGACAAATGTAGGGAACAGACATCCTTATTACAAACCTGACATGCCAAATACCCCTTAGTGCTCCACCTAGACAAGTTCCCGTATGCAGAAAATTCATTTATGGTCCACAGTACCGTTGTATGGAATTGAAATGTCTCATTCTTAGAGACATCATATACCTCCACTCCAACCTCCCACAATTCCTTCAACTCGTTCACTAAAGGACGCAAGTACACATCAATTTCTTTACTAGGAGACTTCGGCCCTGAAATAAATAACGACATGAAGATAAATGATTCTTTCATACATTTCCACGGTGGCAAGTTGTACAGCACAAGCAACACCGGCCACATGCTGTAAGCATTACTCATGTCACCGAATGGATTGAAACCGTCGCTAGCCAGCCCAAGTCATACATTATGCTACTCATTTGCAAACCATTCATGATTTCTATCAAACTCAGCCCAAGTTTGAGAATCTATCGGATGCCTACATATATTTTTCTCAGCAACACGCTTCTCCTTATGCCACCGCATCTCTTCGGCCATCTTCTGAGACAAGTATAACCTTTGTAGCCTTGGTTTTAAGAGAAAATATCTCAACACCTTGTGCGAAATTATCTTGCTCTTTCCTCCATTCACCTTGTACTTGGGTTCGTGGCACAATGTACACTCCATACATTGTTTAATCTCCTTTCAAAATAACATGCAATCATTTTTGCAAGCATGTATGGGAATATACCCGAGGCCCAAATCTCTTAACATTCTTTTCGCCTTGTAATATGATTTCGGAAAGGTCTCCCCAGTAGAAAGTGTTGCTTTAATCAATTCAATGACCATATTAAATGATTTGTTACTCTATTGGTTGAATGGTCTTAATATGAAGGAGTTTCACGAGAAAATCTAGTTTCAAAAACTTCTCACAACCTAGATATAACGGCTGCCTTGCTTTCTTCAACAAGGAATCCAACGCTTCTAATTCTTCTGTGTCACCCTGTGACTACAAGCCCTAGTTGTAGCCCCTTGCAAGTCTGCCAGCATTTGTGGCAAGCCTTCGTAACCAACCCCAACATTGTCACCTAAGTCATTGTCGTCGTCTTCTTCTTCAGCCTCACTTACCACTCTTATCCATTTTCGTCTACCTAATACAAGTCAAAAATGTTGCTCATTATAAATATAAAACATGAATTCTAGAACCTCCAACTTCTCTTCAAAGGGTAAGGTGGTCCTATCACATTCTTGAATGCACAATCTACATTGCAATCAGCAGCAAATCAAATGCTTGATTCCACTCAGAGAAAATTTTGACAACATCTCCCAACGGTTCTCCAAGTATACGAGATAGACGTTACCACGCCTAAATATATACCCAGAGAACAATAGGAGAGCATGCTGAAATTTTCTCATAGTGGAATATTTAAGCATGCGCTATTGATTGCAATGCAGATTTATGTATTCCCAAACTGTCCTACTCTAGACAATTCAAGAATCGATTTTCATACACAGGAGCTCAATCGCAAATAAATTTTGCAACAAGATGCACGAGTGATGAAAATGACTCCCCAAATGGGGCTAGGCTTACATGAATGCAATTATACATTGAGTTACATGATCATTTAGTTACAAACACTACCTTTCTCCAAAAACTTAAGACTACTAAAAGATTTAAAATTCTCAACTCAAAAAAAAAAAATGTCTTAAATTTGTTCTTTCTCTTTTCTATCCCTTGGTATCTAAGGAATTGATCTACATGGCTGACCCTTTATGCTTAAGAAATCCACCACCTTATACTTACCTCACATGTATACAACACCCATATACAATTAATCTCTTTAGCCACCTCTTTTTATAGAGGCCCGTACCTATACATGTATTTATATATATATATATGAATATTCACATGCGGTGTGTTAAGCACACCACTGACTTCTATTTCTATTTGTTTTGTTCTTCTTTTTCATTTTCTTTCCTCCCAAGCTAGCTACTTGTCATCCACGACGTTGACTCTCTCTCATTTTTTTTTCTTTTTTCTTGAAAAACTATTAAGGATATTACATGAATGATTATCAATATATGTGTGTGTGGAATGATAAAGTGGACATAAAACATAGTTTCTTTAATAAGAAAAAAATTCACTTTTTCGGTGCATTGAATGATGATTCAAACATAAATATTATTCTTTTTGGGTTTCTAATAAGAAAAAAATTAATTCTTTTATTGTAAAAATTGAAACTTAATGGCATGTTTAGGAAAGTTGGAATTAGTTCTATAGAATACCAAAAATTAATAATAATAATAATAATAATAGATGTTTGAAAACTATTTTTCTTAATAGTACTGAGATTTTTTTTATTCTTAGAAAATATTTAAAATAATATTAAATGAATTTTTTCCTAGAGATTACATCTTAATATATATATATATATATGTATGTATGAAATCAGCATTAATATATATACGACTTCTCCTCACAATAGCTTAAACCCAATAGTCCAATAAGCATTACCAAAATTATATAAATTAAATATTCAACAAAAAAAACTGAATGTCATTGAACTTCTTGACAAAAAAAAATTAAATGGAAGAAATAAAATCAATATCACTGAACAATAATTTAACATTAACAATAGTATAAGAAACATAAATAAAAAGCATATTATTGAAATCAATGGTAAACCACAATGACATTGCTTACTTGAAAGAGAAAGACAAAGAACGAGACGGATTGAGCACTGTGGACGGCGTTGGTCGGCGATGGCGATGGCGAGCACTATGGACGGCGGCAGCGACGATCGACTGAGAGTGTGTGTGTGTGTGTGTGTGTGTGTGTGTGTGAGAGAGAGAGAGAGAGAGAGAGACTAGGGCGCTAAGAGAGAGAGATCGATTGGGTTCTCAAATATAACAGGACTTATTAGCGACACACACTGTACGTTGCTAATAAACCTTTGAGTGTCGCTAACTTTAAGTAAAATGATAGCGTTTCATTTATGCATACTATTAGCAACGTATAAACGTGTGTCGCTAAAAGTATTAATTATCGTGTGTCACTAATGGCCAATTATGCGTCACTAATAGATTCATGCCTATTTTTTCGCGCAGGAAACTAATTTTTTTACTACTTTTAGCGACGCACTTGTGTGCATCGCTAATAATGTGCGTCGCTAAAAGTGCCTTCTCCTGTAATGTTTCTGGTCAAAACTGCGTTGGCCAACCAATCGGGATAGGATACTTTCCTGATCATTCCAGCATCAAAGATCCTCTAAACCTCATCATTGATAATCTTATGGCGTTATGGAGCGAAAGACCTTATTTTTTCGCACTGGTGAGAAGTTTGGATCTACCATAAGCCTATGATACATAATCTAGGGGTCCATACCCTCCATGTCATGGATGCCCTAGGAAAATACTAATAAATTGTCTTTTAGATAAGCTACTAAAGCTTTCTTGAGGTGATGATCTAGAGCTTAGCACCTTCTACGGGTTTATAGGATCTATCTATACCTTCTAAATCTCTTACTTATCTTGGACTAAACATTCCCTTCATATCGGACTAAGGGTTTTGTCCATTTCTGTAGGTCTTGGTACTTCTCCTAGGTCTAAGCTCAAGAATTCTTTATTCTCGAATTAGTTTTATAATTGCTACTTAGGGCCATCCCTTTGAGAGTAATTGAGTGGCACTCTTACGAGCTGTATTGGAATCCCTTGATTGTCACATCTCTATCATCTACCATATATTTTAAGCTCTAATGGAAAATTGAAATAACAACTAGCATGTCATGAATCCATGGTTTGTCTACAATCATGTTATAAGGGGGATTTTGGCGTCAATTATCATCAACTTGATCATTAAGGTCTTTTGATCCTTCCCTTGACTAATAGTTACTAGGAGCTTAACCATTCCCTCTGGAGAGCTAAGATCTCTATTGAATCCAGCCATGAGAGACGCAATTGGTTGTAGTTTCTTTTTATCATTCCTGAGCTGTTTAAATGAGGCTTTAAACAACACATTGGTCAAATTTCTTGTATTAACAAGAATTATCCTAACCTCAAAATTAGCCACTTTTAACAAAATTACTAGCGAAACCTTATGAGGGTAATGAACCCCCTTTATATTGAACTCTATGAAAAAATTTGAGGTAATGACCTTGTTTCTTTTCAATACTATGAATAAAGATAGGATTACCTTCTAACCTAGCCTTCCGAGCATACCTGTTCCACATTCCAACTTTAGAGCTATCAATGTGTATCACATATATAACATGTTGGGGATGTTGTTCATGTCCTCAATCGTCTTGCTCTCGAGGTCAATAATCCATATGTCTGTGGGGTTGAACTTCCTTATACTCATCAAGATGGTTCCCTTTTTAGATGTACTCCCAGAGTCTCCCCCCCTGAATTAGGTTTTTTATCTCCTACTTCAATATTCTACACTTGTTTGTGGTGTGCTCGCGATCTCTACTATGAAATTTGCAATATTTATTTTTATTCCTTTTGTCAGGGTCTCCTTTCATTAGATCCGCCCAACTGATCTCCTCTCAAAACTAAATCTGATAGAGGATATGCCTTAATGGGGAATTCAGAGCGATATACACATCAATTGTTTTCAAGGAAGAGCTAGTTTGAGATTTTTGATTTCCCTTCTTTAGGCTTCTCTTTCTTTTCTTATCCTTTTTCGCTGGCTTTCTTGGGAATTGTTCATCTTTCGAGGACTGCTCCTTCGAATCTTTTGATGAATTCTTTACGTCTTCTAGCATTATGTACTTTTGTGCTTTTAGCAACAGTTTGACCATATCTACGGGTGGATATTTTGATGAATGAGCCTTAAATCTCTCAAGGTAGTAATCTAGAAGTAAGAGCTACAATTGTAAATCTATCCTCTGTCCCATCCTCAGAAGTGAATTCAGTATTGAACCTAACAATAAAATTTCTCAAGGTCGTTCAATTCCCTTGCTTTAAGGTTAAGAGGAAGTCAAGGCCCTTTCGGAGTCCTTTGCTGGTGATGAATCTATTGAAAATTTTAAGTCTTAATTATTTGAAATACGAGATTGAATCTGGAGAAAGCGGTGAAACCAGTCCAAGGATGATCCCTTAAGGCTAGTTACAATTGACCTATACATCATAGCATCAAATCCCCTATGCAAGGCCATGGGATGATGAAAGTAGGATATATGATCTGTAAGGTAAGGCCCTTTCGAATTTTGGTAGCATAAACTTCTTAGGGCGTTCTTCTGACATGATCGTGGTTGTGAAAGGTTTCCATGGCATCCCAAGTAAGGAGTAGAAATGCTACTTATCGGATCATTGAGGTGGCCTCCCTTTTGATTTAGCCTTGTTGACTTCTTAGGATTCTGTTGGCCCATTGGTTCGCTACCGTTGTGATTCGGCTTGACGTTGGGATTGAGATAGATGGACTGTGGCATTCCCTTGAGTCTCTTCGTCACCAGATCATTCATGGTTCCCCAGGAGAGGCGAAAAGGGTGTTGGTGCCTGTTGTTGATTCTACACCAATGCAAACACTACTTGATTCAATGACTCAATTAGCTTGTCTAAGTGGTCCATTCTCCTTTCCATGAGATTTGAGGTTGTTCTCCTACTGGCATTCATCCTAGGGGGCATAAGATCACTGGGGAGGTGGTTAATTCCCTCTTAGGTGAAGCTTTAGTGCCCTAGGATGCTTTAAATTAAGACCAACTAGTATAGATGAAATAGTCATTCCCACAAACGACACCAAACTGTTGAGGTAAAAACTTAGCCAAGGAGGAGCGTTTGGGATCTTGCAAAATAGATAGGGTTAAGTTCCGGAGTGATGGCCACTCTAATGATTAAGTCAGTCAACCGCTTTTTTGAGGAATAAAAGTATTCATTAAAAAAACTCTCCACCTCCTTAAATATGCTATATTCCCTTTTATAAGGGGTCCATTTCTATAGATCGGAATATTTATAACGTATCACTTGCTTTTATGGTGTGTTTGGTATATCCAAGCATTTTTACGTATAAGCTTAATCATGTATAATTGTATCTGATGCAATTAATAATTAACCAAAAAGATCAAAATCGTTTGGGTCGATCAAAACATTCATATGAATGTTGTAAGCCTTCATCAATTGATGATGGCCACCCATGACCAATGTATGTACATCTTTATATATTTGTAACTAGCATTGACTCCTGAGTGCTACAAAAATAAAGTTAGATATTATAATTAAAATAAATAAATAATTCTTAATTTCAATTAAACTTTAGTTTTCTTAAAAAATTATTTTCTAATTAATAACTCAGAAAATATTTTTTACAAAAATAAAATTCTAATTAATATATAATTAAAAAAAAGTATTCTTAATTTGAATTGGATTTTAATTTTTAAAATAATACTTTTTAATTAAGAAATTTAGAACCGAATTTTAAATATTTTGTTAACTTTATTCATATATATAGTTCATTGGTTTTGTTTTTGGTTAATTGCGAAATTTGAAAGAATTGGTTAAAATTAAGTCACATTATTTTTTTCAAGTGGTAAAATATTATCCCTAAATTTTAGGAATTATGCTTGATTAAGCTAAGACCGTGGACAATAATTGTTTGGCAGTGTGAGGTAGATGGTGGATGATACTTTATATATATATATATATATTCTATATCTATATGGATAGCAATGTAAGGTACTTATTTTTTATAATAAGTTTATGGTTAAATAAAAGATTCCTAAATAAAATTGGATATTAATTTTAAAAATATATTTTTGTTAAAATATTTTGAAAATAATTTCAAAGAAAACACAATTTTAGTTAATTGAAACTTTTGCAAAATTAAAATAAAGAGTTAATTGGACTTAAATTCTTCTAAAAGATGCTTAATTTTTATAAAGTTCATACATTTTTTGATTTTTGGGGTGAAGGACACTAGCATTTTTATTTTTGTTGTTTTAAGGTGACATTCATTTTTGATGAACTGACACTAAATAATTTTTGCAAATGACAATAATACCCTTAACAGCAGGCACAGCCTTCTCCCCCAATTGGGTTTGCAGTGCCATCCCCCTAACCGATACTGGTATCAACCCAAGTAGGAATCTGGGAGCAGCAATCATCTAAAACAAGACTTATACCTGGGATGACCACCACATAACCACCATTCTTCACCTTCTCTTTCAAGCATCTGTAGGGTCCACACGTTAAGATCATATGATCACTATAGATGAACACTTATTCTTTCTGTTAATATTAATGTTGTGTGTGATATATACAGTGGATTTTTTTGGGGTGGGACCATTCATTGGAGCAACACTTGTGGTCGTTGATTAGATCGAAGGGCCATCAAGCCATGAATTTTGTCCATTTTTCTTCGTTTTTGTTTATGTGTATGTATCTGCAGCAATAGCAAGGAAGGAATGTGTTGAATCATGGAATTTTCTTGTGGACTTTTGCAAATCATACATACAACTAAGGTGAAGATGGATGCCATGCCATCGCCCGTGGATTGCGAACCCGGTGACCAAACCCATCTTTCTTCCCTCTATGGTTTAGTTTGTCCATTTGAGCAAATTATGTAGCGCCCTTAATTAGTAAATTTATTTTCGTCTATAAATTTTTTCAATTTGTATGAACATGTAAAATTTTACAGATTCCCAAATTGTAAAATTTTACATTTTCATAACTAGTGAGTTTTAAAATATCGTTTTTGATAAGTTTCTACTACTTGAAAGTCTTTTTGGCCAACAAACATGTGACCAAAATCTCAATAAAACTAACAACAATTGAAATTTTTTTAAAATTTTTATGAAACAAATACAATTTTACACTTTTCATTGGACAAGTGTAAAATTTAACACTTTGTTGACTTAATTTTACTATTTTGGAATGATTTTTTATTTTTTCAAATTGTCATATCCAATATGGATCTTGTGTGATAGATCTCAATGTTTGGAATCCAAGAATATAAATTTTATTGAAAATAAATTTTTAAATTTAAAGTTTTGAAAAACTTTTTTTTGATTTGTTTCAAATTTCAGGTGAATTGTACTGAAACAATATTTTTGACATTGAATAATTAAAAGAGTTTAAGTTAATACGTGTGAACTTTAATTAAATAATAATTTTGAGTACTTTTTATAGACCGTTAGCCGAAAAATTCTGAAGTAAATTTAGATATTCTACAAACTTGTTTACATCCAACTCCCTACAAAATATACTAGTCAAGATAAAAGAGGGTTTCAAATTAGACAATGATAGCGTTAAGGAACAAATTGCAACTAAATTAATAGAAGAAAAAAAAAGTTAAAGCAAAAATAGTAAAAGATTTTGCAGCAATTTGACCCTCACAGCTTGTTAAGAAAATACTTTGTGCGCAAACGTCGCTCAACCAAGACAGATTTCATATACAACGTATATCATGCACAAAACGTAAGTTTACATTTGTATAATGCAAAAAATCATCAATTATTAATCACTAGTGAGAATTAATGAGAAAAGGGAAGTGAAAATTGGTGAAATGATTGCTGCCAATCGAATTGATTTTTTTTATAAATTTGAGAAATACAATTGCTATCAGCTTTTCCATGATCCTAACTTGATACAGCCTCTTCAATTACATTTTGGCTGCGACTGTCCTGCATGTCCACAATCCAAACATCTATATATATATATATCTATATACACTGCATGGTCTGTGTCCAATCAGTTGATTATAAGAAAAACTCCCCCTCTCTCTCTCACAAAAATCAAATTGAAATGATAAATAAATAAAATTACATTTTTGACCTTTAAACTTTTAAACTATAAAGAAGGGTAAGAGACGTCTATTCAACTTAACAAACAGCTTTCCATATCATTTTGAGTTACAAATAAATGACCACTGTAAACTATATGTATGTATCACCACATTTTGATGCATACAAATTAAACGTATCCACAAACATTGGAAAAATTCTCAAATCATTCCGAGTAATCAATCTCACATCAACATTTTCTTCTAAAACAAATATAACTATATTCCCCATCTCTTTACTCAGATAATTCCCAAAGGCGGCAATTTGCAGCCATGGCCAACACAATCTACAATTACAATGACAGACTTCTATTCAAGCTTTTTCTTTCTCCGGAAACAAATTGAGGTTAGTAGCATAAAATCAATGATCTAGAATGTCCTCGAGTATTTCCTGATTTCATACATTATTGAAGATATGGAAACAAGATCTTTGTTTAGAGAAGACCCGCCAACAATCCTCTTTATGCAATCTGAGAGTCTCGTATAATAAAGCAACAGTTGAGTCAATGCAGCTCTTAAAATCTCCATACCACACAGGAAGTTGCTGAAAGAAGTAATTACATCACTGTGCATTAGCTCTATTGCCGCTTTCCATCTACTTGCAAAGTCCTTTACAAGCGGTTCAACTTCAGACACGGTTATCGGCCTCTCAGAGACTGAACTCGGGTCCTCAGCTGATAAACAATTTGCAAATAAGCACCTTTTTTTTTATAAGTTTTGGAACACTGAGACATCATAATGACAATCATTGAGATACTTACAGGCTCTAGTCTTTACAAACTTGATGATATCACTAAAATGCTCTAACAGTAGTTCTTCCTGAAAGGAAATGAAAAAACTTGAGACTGACCGACCTGTATTCTGAAAGACATCTGGCATTCAGAGACAGATAATTCAAACTCAAAAGTAAAATTCAAGTGTTACTCCAGGCATTTGACTATTTCTTTGATTTTGGACCCACATTAGAATTCATACAATTTTTTTTTTTAATTTTTTTTTTTTTTTTGCGTTTCTGATAGGCAATACACATACCCGTGTCCCAACCAGGACTTGAACCCCTCACCTATTTGTTCTCAAGTGATTCTCGAAGTTGTGTCAGTCATGAAAAATAGCCGTTGCACCCACATTAGAATTCAGAAAAAATATTTCAACGGTGTACATCCAAGTTATATTAGTCATGGAATATCAGTTGACATCAGTGCAAAATATTTTCTATTCTATAGACTAGACTATTGTAACACCCGGTTTTAAGAAGGAAAAAAAAAATAATAATATTATTATTAATGAGTAAATGGGGTATTTGTGGTAACTATTAAAAACAAAAAGGACTTCTTGAAAGGAAAAATAATTACAAAACCCTAATTTCTCTAATTAGTTTGACAACCATAGAAAGGAAGGCAAAAGAAAGAAAGGGAAAAAGAAGGTGCAGCGAGGGTTGGAAGAAGAAGAAAAAGAAGACAAAAGAGATAGGTAAGAAGGTTCCAACTCCCAATTATTTTTTTCATTGAAATACACATCTATATGATTATATATGTATATAACCAGTGGATGTATATATATATATATATATGTATATTATAGCAGCCATAGTGAGTTACAGGTTTATGTTGTGTAATATATAGAGTTCTATAATTGGAGCACAGCCATTGGCGAGGAGCATAGATGCTATTGTGCATTTGAGTGTAATGCATAGGGGGTTGTGTGTTCCATGCACTTGATGCTTGGCTGCCTTCATTCAGAAAGGCTATATTTGGCCATGGATGCAGGTGTTATTTTTGGTGACCAAAGAAGGCCTAAATTTTTTGAAATAGTGTTTTTAACTGTTGTAAATAGATGGACTGCTGTTGAACAATATCAGTCACGTTTTCTGCTCCAACTTGATGTTGTATGTGGCAGCTGTCCACCTACACGTTGTTAGTGACCTTTTGTGCTAATGTTTTGGTGTAATTCTTGGGGTAAATTAGCTAAAAAGGGCTTCACAATTGAAATTGAAGCTTAGGGGTGGAAGTTGGCGGCTGCCGAACTGTGATTATATAGGGGTTAACATGTAAAAGTCTAATCTCAGTAGGATTGGAGGACCTTCCTAATTAATTACAAGGGTCCAAAATAAATGAGAAAAGTATGTTTGTCTTGCAAGTGAATATTAGGACTGTGAAAGGATGGTACTGAAATCTTTGAATTTTGATTTGGGCTCTTGAGGTAAGTGACCTTCCCCCTTACTAGTTATTTTTATAAAAGAAAGTTGATTTATAAACCTTGAAATTATTTATTTTGAAACACTTAGTTAAATTTCAAAAGAATTATTTATGATGATTGCAACTGCTTGGAATATTATTTTGTCTCGTTTTAAAATTTGGATCATCTTGCAACTCCAAATGTAACTTTTAAAAATTATTTGAGCACACATTTTTGTTATCAAACGTATGTCTGAAAATGACTCCCAGGGACCCTACTAATAGTGGTATATGATATTTCTGGAACTAATTTATTATTCTGTCTGGGCCTAGTCACAGGGCTAATGTGACAAATCTCGGGTCATGTCGCATGGCTAATTGTGACCGTAGTCTTATTGGCCGTTGAGTTGGTATTTAAATGCATTTTATGTTTAATTACATATTTGTTTAAAATCATGTGAGAACTGTTTGAAAATCTGAATTTCAGAATATTTTATTATCTGAACTTAGTGTTATAAATGTTTTGATAGCATGTTTGATCTGGCTAGTTAGGTTGATGGTTACTTGTTGAGCTATCAAGCTTACTCCAGTTTTTCACCCTTATCAGATTATGGGCAAGATCAACATCTTGGTCTAATGGAGCATAGTAGACAGATTGAGAAGGAACCAAGGATTGAATAAATTATTAATTACATTTAGATTTGTTTAAGAGATTTAATTTGTTAGAACATTTATCTATTTTTTACTGGATATTGGATATTGTTAATGTTAGCTTAGTAGTTTGTTTCTTCATTGAATCAAAATAAGTACATGATTTCATGTGTTGATTTTGTACCACTATTTTATTGTGGAATGTGGTTTTAGATAAATTGTGGAGAATTACAGGATAGAGCATTGCACGTTCATAGAGATGTGCCTATAGATGTGCAGTGGTTATTATGCTTTAAATCATACATTTGGGCCCAAGGCACAATAACTATACACTAAAACTGAGGTTGTGTGCCTTTTTAAATGCCAAGTGGTACAAGTTCCTTGAACTCCAACTTCCATTCTGATTTTACAGTTCTATTTCTAATTTTTTTATAATTATAAAAATATATATGTTTCCATCTTATTTGCTATTTTTACCCAAAAGGTATTGTATCTTATTTTCTTTTATTATGATGTCTTAGTTTTCAAATAAAGCTTTTGAGTTGTAGTTCTATATACCAATTGAGTTGTACTTTTCTGTTGTTGGTATTAAAAATGCTAAAGGATGATTTAACCTTGCATTTTCCTTTTTTTTCCCCATCCCTTCATATAATTTGCTGCGTAATAGGAGAAAACAATTGGATTATAAGGTATGAAAATATGATAGATAACTAGGGTTCAGAACTTCAGATCAACAACAAAGTTCAGGCCCTATTTTTCAAACCATATATATAACAAAAAAGTGCATCACACAGGTTAATGCTGGTTTTTTTACTAAATGTCAAACTCATACAATCTTGAGTCTTCTGAACCAAGGGGTGTTTTAATTACATTTGCATCTTGTGAGTTGGAATCACACCAAAGTGGGAAAATATGACTCTACACCACACAAACAGTAGAAGGACAATCACAGCAATAGGTACAACATTCAACCATCCTTCAGTATGCATGTGTTAAGGTTTTTTATTTTTATTTTTTATTTTTTTTTTGGGGAGGGGGGGTGTTGTACCTGTTCAAGTATCTAGTCATAGTTACCAGAACTAGACCAGCCACCTAAGAAGTACGAACACGTATCTAAGGCCACAGTGTCAGTATCCTACACATCTGGGACACAGACATGCATCGGACACGTGCACAACACGTTAAAATTGAGTATCCGATTTTTTTAATTTTATTTTACAAAATTCCAGACACGCATCGTGTAGAAGACGAGTATTCAAAAAAAAAATTGATTAAAGAGTGAAGAATAAAAGAGAGAAGAGAGGCAGCCTACCTCTGATTGTGCGTGATCGACGACTGCTAGCCTGGTACATCTTCCTTCTTCTTCTTCTCTCTCTCTCTTTCTCTCTCTCTCTCTCTCTCTCTCTCTCTCTCTCTCTCTCTCACACACACGAAAATCACCTCTCGAGAAGGTTCCCGACGACTCTTCAAAACCCCCGCCCCCTCCCTTCTGTTTTTGTCTTTGAATACCCCCTACCCGACGACTCTTCGAAACCCCTGCCCCCTCCGTTCTGTTCAAGGATCAAAATTTCATTTTTTTTCCATCGAAACGGCCAAAACTTTCCATTTCTTAGGAAATCGAAACGAAACACTAGTAGAATATCGAAATTCACATGTTTCCATAGAAACAAAATTGTTTCCGTAGAAACATACCGAAACTAGTGGAAACATACCGAATCAGTAGAAACATTTCTTTTGTATCAATAATAATTCTAGAAGTTAGTAAAAGATAATATCCATTTATTTTTCAAGAATTAAGACTCAAAATTACAAGAAGATATTTCTATTATTTTTCCTAAAATAATAGAAAAGTAGTAGAGGAAGTAAAGTGTAGAGAAACAACTATTTTAATACTAAGTTACTCATTATAATAGGTTTAAATCGCTATTTGTTTTACTTTTTATTTTTTAAGTAACTTGTGTCAAATTATCTAATTCGTAAATATTACATAATATATATCTATTACGTTATTTATCACGAATTAGTGTCATTTATCATGAAGATGATGTATATGCCTTAAACATGCACAAATATTCAATAAATAGGCTTATTTGTATAAATAAATAAATTTTAAGTTATGTTTCTACATGTTTCCAATTTGTTTTCCGTTTTCATTATGTTTTCGAAATGGTTCCAAAATATTTCCGTTTCCGGACAGACCGAAACTATACATCGAAACAATATTTTGATCCTTGCTTCTGTTTGTCCTTGAATACCCCCCTTCCCGACGACTCTTCTTCTCTTTTTGTTGACATGTCAAAACAAACCCCCCCCCCCCCAGGGGGCTGCATACGTGTCACTCCCCCTCCCATAACTTTTGTTAACATTAGCTATTGTTACTGGCATTAATAATTTTGTGATATCATTTATTAAATTCATTAATGAATTTAATTTATATTTAATTTTTTAAACTTTTATTATTGAAAAGTCTAAAAATACTAAATCCATATTTTATTGATACCTCTTTCATCTTTATTATTTGTTGGATCAAATAATAATAATAATTCATATATTTAATTTTTAATTTGTGTACTTAACAAACATACTTATTTTATATCACTAAATTAATTCAAAAAAATTATATTAATTTTTAATAAAACATGTCATAAAATTGATTTTTTATTATTAATATTAATTTTTGATAGGTAGTCTTGAAATTGATTGAAATAATATTAGAATTAGATTTTATGATCATATATATATATATATATATATATATATTATTCAAAGTGTGTGTCCTACTTTTTTGAAAAATCCCGTGTCAGCGTGTCCTGGTCGTGTCATATACGTGTCTCATATCCGTGCTTCTTAGCCAGCCACTAACCAATTCTGATGGCCAGTTTGCCATTCAACACTGGGCTGACTCAGCTGACCAGTTTTGTAAAACCATCATATATTAATAAATAGATAAAAAAACATTAACATTACACAAGAAACAATGATCGCATAGTGGTGGCTATTGGCTAGCATCTGGTAGTTCTAACAGGCTAATGATTCAAAATTCATAGGCCTCAAGCCTCTGTGCTATGTTTTTTGATATAGCATAAAGAAGCCCAGTTCAAATAATCTAAATCCGACCATGGACTGGCCAGTTTGCTGGTTCACCAGTTCAACAGGCCGGTGCAATCAATTCTAATAACAATGAACCCAGTTGCTATTATTTTTCTTCAGCAATGTCTATTTTGTATCCAAATGAGCTTTTAATGCCAATGATTAGCGGTTGGTACTTACCACAAAAATTGCTGTGTTGTTCTTCAGCAGTTCTTCAAAGTGCAGTTGAATCTTCCCACCTTCTGGACCAGCTTCCTGGAAACCAAAAATAAATATTGCATAAATCACAGCTCCCTAAGATAATTGAAACATTTTGAGCATCCAAAATAAATGAGAAGAAACTTTTTCCCACATTTTCATCTCATCAGCAAGACCATGGCCTTTGTTTGGTTTGTGGATTTGACGAGGAAGCAGAAGGAAAGGAAAAGGTAACAAAAATCAATTTTCCTTGTTTTTTCTCTGCTACTTGAATAAAATTTAAAATTCCTCAAATAAGGTCAGTTAAGAATAAGAAAAGGGAAATCACATGTAATATTAAAAAATTTACCATTACTTCATATTTTGTCCTCCATATTTTTAATTGTAAACAAAGAGAAGAAAAAAATTTCATTCAAATTGTTTTGTTTTTCCCCTCTCTCTCACTAAATCCATGAACCAAACAGAAACTTAGTTCGACAAGTCTGAAGTTAAATTCCCCCTTTAGATTGAGGAATTTCTAGTTTATCCAATAGAAAAAACCAACAGATACTGATCTTACCTTCAATACCGAAATTGTCATGTCATAGTTGTTTATTAAAAACACAGTTTGCAGTTTCGGTTTTGGGAAAGTTTTCGCAAGCTTGACAAGCAAGTCATCAATAGCCATTCTCAGTCTTTCTAAGTTCAGATCAAGCTGCAGATATCAAGCAGCACATTTAAGTAATTAATCTGATTACAATTCAACACAAAAAAAAAAATACTCAACCTTCATTGTGTCTAACCTGACCATCTCCATATTCAACATTGAGGTGGATAAGTGACGCTGTAAACTCCGCATAGCGCCTCATGACATAGTGAGGATGAACATCATCTTCCCACAATGTCTTCACATTTGCATTGCGCATGCTGTTGAGGTGCATGTCAAATACCATTTTAAAACGAGGCCACAGAGAAATGTTGACCTGTTCAGATTTATTAGAGAATACTTTAGTGGATCTACATTGTTATTTCACTGTCGAGTTAAAGAAAGATCCAACAACCCTTGGGGTTGGATGAGTTCGGGAACAGGCTTGGGAATATCTCCAAGGTCCCAGCTTCAACTCCCACCCCAAGGGCCGGTTACCTATCAAGAAAAGGTAAAGAAGGATCCAAGAAAATGGTTGTGTAAGTGTCCAAAAATATCTGGTTTGCAACACAAAAAGCTCATGGTTTGTTAACTGAAATTCTGTAGTACTGCATTCCAGGGGACATTTAGATTCTCAGTGGGATCCATCCAGAAAAATTCCAACATAGATACAATACATTTCCTATTTTATCTATGCTATTATTTCAGCTACAAGGATTACTGAACCTATGTGTGCATGTCTCTTTACATGTTGAGAGTAAAGAGAACCACATGTATTGTGTGCACCCTTCTGTTAAAACAAACTTATGTTGCCTGCTTGCAAATAATGGCACCAACAATGAGCAAATTATTCCACTTTGGAAAATTTAATTATGAATCTCAACCATGTTTACATGACATCGTTTCTCCCGATGACTTACCTAAGAATTGAAAACAATGTCATTACTATAAATTTAAATTAAACAGGAATTAGTGGCACAGATCTGACAGAAAACCCTGTTTCCAATTAACTTCCTGTGTTTTATAAGCAACAACTAATATAAGGCATCTTACCATTCTTGAAGCCACCAGCCCCCCCCCCCCCCCCCCCCCCCCCAAAAAGCAACAAAACAAAATTGGCTACAGATGATTCTACTACATATTATCTAGATATACAAAGGTATTATAACTTTGCTCTTAATTTTTCTTATTTTTGACTATTAACTAGTTCCAGCAATTGCTTAGTAATTTGAATTGCAATTTTTGAGTATTCTCAAGGAGTCCAGAGTCCATGGGGCTTGATCTGTAGGGTAGTCCCATAAAAAAATCCCTATGGCTCCTCAGATAGCAAAGTAATGTTTACTATTAAACTAAAATATGAAAATACATACCTTGTCTAAATATGAATCCAAGCACGGAATCCGCCGCCGAGACATAATGAGCTGAGAAGGAAAAAGAATATCAGTCACAGCATATCTAATGTCATTAATTTGAACGGAAATTGTAACCATAAACATACATGTAGAGTATCAGAATATTGTTACATTGTTGTGCCTCTGGAAAGAGCATTTTACAGATACACTATTTGACATAGATTAGATCACAATAATTAGAGTATCAAACTCTTTGACTACTACCACAGTTTTGAATAGCTAAAGAAACAAGCTGCAAAAATATGTTTTTTTGCAGGAATAAATCGGGGGTTGGATTTTGGCAAACAAACTATGGATTAGACTGAACAGTTGTCAAACACAGAACAGGTTCAATAATTGAAAACTGTTTTGGAGAATCTTAGTAAGAAGAAAATGCACCATCTTTCAAATAAAATAAATCAGAAATTCAATGGACAATCTAAGAAGCACGGATACGGATACGGATACGGATACAGACACGTCATTTTTCAAAAACGTAGAACACAGACATGCCAAGATCACATTGAATATATAAATTTTTTATATTTTTTATATAATCATATAATAAAAAACTAACAGTTATTTCAATTAAAATTGGCATAACAATACACAAATCACAAAATATTATTAATAACAAATCCATTAAATAAAAATTCAAAAACTTATACATTTAATCATCAACATCCATAATTCAAGTTTCGAGACAAATTTACTAACTATTACATAGAATATATATATATATGTATGTATGTGTGTGTATGTATGTATCTATATATATATATATATATATACGTATATATATAACTAAAAAAGAACTAAGAAGAAGAGGAGAAAAAGAGGAAAAATCCAATAAAAAGAAGAAAAATAGAAAACAGTGTCCATTATGTGTCGTAAATTCAGAAAACACAAAAAAAATTACACTTTTTTTCTCATGTCCGACACGTGTCCGGGAAATGTTCGAAAGTGTAAGTATCTGACATGAACACCTGAGCCAAAGTAAAATGTCCGTGCTTCATAAGACAATGAAATTAGATTACCCATGGTGACTCAAGAAAAAATGAACTACCTTGGAATTCATATTATCTACTTTAAAATCCACTCAGATTTTATTTCAATCACCCCTTGCAACCAGAAAAGACTATTAATGAATTAATTTTAAGTCAAAAAGAAATGTGAAGAAAGCTGAAGACAGGCTTCATAGAGGGTTGCTGAAAAAAAAGGAAAAAGAAAATGAAATCTGTTTCCTCAAGCACGACAGCAATCAGTTGTAGGCGTGGTAGCACAAGCACCAAACTTTTCATCCCAACAATAACATAATAAAGCAAAAAACTTGGGCAGACCCAAACTCAAAGACCTAACAGAGTGGTGATGTAGAAAACAGGGAAAAAGGGCCCACTGAATGTTAGTGATCAAATACCATTCTGCATATGGCATTGGAAGCATAATGACCAATGTGACTTGGCAGAGCATGTGCAGTTGATCTGAACAAGAAGGTTCCAGCGGCATAATAGTGGAGAATCTGGACCTCATGGTTCCAGCCATTGGGATGGCATCCCCGAAAGGAAATTCACAACGTTACGTTGACGCACTATGCCTGCTCGGGACCATAACTTGGTCCGATGAAAACTGGTAGTTATCACTATCCAGAGTATGGAACTTCCAGAGGAAATTTAGTTCAGAGGCTAGAATTGAGGCAGGCTCAGAGAGCCCTTATCTGGTGTGACCAGAAGTTGAAGGATATGTCTTAGACCAATCTAAGGCAAAAGGGGAGAATTGTGTCTTTCGGCACATGGAATCACATGCTGGCTACAGCGGTATATGATCCCAAGAATGGCTTTCTGATGTCACAAAAGTATGGGCATGGGAAAAGTGTAGATCTCCATAGGCCCAAAATCCCTATAAATAGGCTTGACGGCCCACAACCAAATCATCCGCAAATGGGACAAAGCCAGCAACATCTCGAGATTAAAACTCAAGAGGCTGTAGCCCATCTTTGGTGGGTAGGAAGTCGGAACGCTCAATTGGACCTGTCAACTGCCTCATTCCCCCTTGCTTTGTTGCCTCGCTCTCATCCGAGTTGAATCTCTTCTTGAAAGCCCATTACTAAGTACCTCTTCATTCAAAGAAGCATCAACATTGAACAAGCCAAAATGTGTGGAATAACTAAATGTTGTGATGCACGAGATAATCAACCCTCACATTTGTCAAGCAAAAGGATCTAATGACATATACAAGGTTATTATACTTCCCATACAATTTCATGCAAAAAGATGGCTTGTATGGCAAAGTTATCCAATAGGACAAAGCACTACATGTGCATGTGGACGTGCACGCAGGTAGGCCAATGGATATTAGCATCACAAAGCACAATTTTTAATATTTGTATGCACTAATATGATTTGTTAAGGCACACTTTTATCAAACTTATTTACTCACTAATTGACTGTTGTAAAGCACATCAAGCTAATATGCAATGACATTTGCACTGTTTTATTTGTATTAAGAATACCAAAATACTAATATGATGAAACTATATCTGCACTGGCAAAAGTGAATTCATTACCAGCGATCAAGTTGGGGATACATCAAAACGTTGAGAGATAACATTGTAAAATTTCTAATATCAGTTTCTTCATACTATCATTCTTCACATCATGTGACTTTCCAAGAAAACTTCCATAGATGATGAGTAACAAGCATTGTTGTGGGGGTGCATTAGATACATATATACACTAAGGTTGTTAAAATTGGGATCCTACAATGGATCGATGGGAGGGCCCTCAGGATTGGGTAGTAAGGTCGAATTGAGAATCGTAAGATTCTACAAAATGAGATAAATAATACCAACTAATATTTTCGCATCTTAAGAAACCTTAAAAAAACACAATATACAAGTCTAAAACTCATGAAAAAATATTAAAAACAATACATAATAAATATTTAGGAAAGAAAAGCTTCTACTAGTCCTAATATTTTTTACTACATTAGCATAACAAATGTTTTATATTAACATTTAACTAAGGGCACACTAAAATAGTAGCTCAAAAATATTAAAAAAAAAAAGTTCATGAATCATTATTCATCAGTAATTAATCATTTTATTAAAATAGACAATTTACATAAGAAGAAAATTTTTGCTTTAAACTATTTGGGCTACTCGGCCATGAAAGGGTCTATAACAAAACCTAGGGGAAAAAATTAGCACTAGGCTCTATCTGGGATTGGAGATCAATTGATTCAAAACAAGCTTATTGAGTTTGTGCACACATGTGTGTGTGTGTGAAGAGAGAGAGAGAGAGAGAGAGAGAAGTTAATTAACCTAGAGCAATTTTTTTAGAAAATTGTAGTATAAGAGACATACTAGTCAAAATAAGGAATTAAATAACTCAAATTAACAAGTATAATATTTGACTAGTCTAAAGCAAACTAAAAGAGTCATTCATAAGTGAAGAAAGTTTTGACATAATTGTCTCACTTAGGATATTTAAGTAAATCTTGTTTTTTTTGTAAATATTATTATGGTCTCAGACTGTAACTTATCAAAGACGCATGCGAGAATAACATGTTCTGGTATACTGTTGGATCGGTGGAATCGGGAGTCAACTCAGGATCATAGTGATCATATAGGGAATTTATTATCAATTCTACCCTCTAGAGATTTTTGATGGGATCTGGATCAATTTGGTATTTTTAAATCGTAAAATCGAAGGATCCAAATCAGGATTTTAACAACCATGGCATACACATACGTACAAACATAAAAACATTTAACAAAGTAAAACCACAAATAGAAGAAGCATGGAATATTACCTGGTGCTGATGTATGATGCGGATCATAAGCATTAGGCCAATTGCATCATAACAATTTGGAAGAATTGAATTGAAGTGTTCATCAATTACCACAAATGGACCTGGAATAATATTGAAGTTAAAGAATATATGAAGTCACCAGCATGGACTGAAGTTTATCTTACCACCGCAAAATAATATCAAAGTAAAAGAACATATGAAGTCATAATCATGGATCAAAGTATTATATCCTATCACCATAAAATATGATAATAACCTTCAATGTGATGTTCTTTGGAATCAAAAGAAGTGTATGTTCCAGGTTTCACAAAGCCATGAAAGTTTACTTTTGTCATTACAGAGTGATCTCAAACTTCAAAAACTATAAAGATGGTTAAACACCACAGTAACAAAGGTTATTTGCCTAAAGGTATGCATATAAGAAAGTTCCAATAATACTGGTGACAATCAATATCCAGCAAGAGTTATCTCATAGAAAGCCAGCCATACTCAATCTGATGGGACCTGCTACAGTAACTATTTCAATTTTTAAATGAAATTAGTGATTGAACAGAGAATATATTATACTTCCACAAGCACATGCATCACCTGCAAATATTTCAGAAAATATGGATTCTTCCCCAAAGAAATCGTCGCAGAAAAGATACCTATATGATAGGAAACAGAATGTCAGTACAGATCTCTAGCATATTAAAGATCATTGCTTATATTATGGACCCAAAATTCACTAGCGTTTAAAATACAATATTAACGGAGAGAGAAAGGTATAAGGTACTCAGAAGAAGCAGTATCCATAAGCAGCTTGTGCAAGCTCCTGAATAGGACCTCATAAGGATACTTGCGGGAGCTGGCTTCAGCTATATGAGGAATCAAAGCAGGTTCATCAATTTCCTGAAACAAGAGAGATTCAAATGATGAATCCATTTGCCAATGAAGATACAAGATCATAACAAATAAATTAATAATAAATTTTTCTAAGTACTGTACTTGTACAAAGCATATTTAGGAGAGCACTCTTTCTTTTTATATTACACAAATTATGTATGCAGTAATTATTTCTTAATTTCATACTAAAGCATAAATATATTTTTTAAAAAAGAACCTAAATCAAAAAAGAATCATATCATATTTGCACCAACAGAAGAACATACTCTTTCATGGATTTGGTGTACCTTCTAATGGTAAATAGGTTTCACAGTAGATTAGTACTAAAGGATGAACTCAACAAATACATGCGGAGAGAACCATTTGTAATAAAGCATATTTACATCTCTTTTTCTTCATTATGTCTATTTAAGATGATTCTCTTACTTCACTGGGAGGAGAAAAAAGCAACAGCAATCAAGAGATTTCACCACCAAATAGATAGATACTAAAAAGCATGGACACAAGACACGGGACACAACTTGGACACGGCATTTCTCAAAAAAGACATGGATAGTTCAAGGGCACGTTGAATATATTATATATTTTTTATATAATCATATAATAAAAACCCAACATTATTTCAATTAAATCGACATAAAAACACACAAATCACAAAAAATATTATTAAGAAATTAAAATAACAAATCCATTAAATAAAAATTCAAGAACATCAACAATATATACACAAACACTATATATATGACCATAAAAAATAAAAAAAAAAAAAAACAGAAGAGAAGAGAATAGGAGAAAGAGGGAAAATACCCACAAAAAAAAAGAAACAAAAAATGTGTCCAATACATGTCCTAACATGTTCATAACGTGTCCGAAATGTGTACGAATTTCGGAAAAATTAAAAAAAAAATTGGACAATCTTTTTTCGTGTGTCTGAAAAATGTCCGAGAGTGTCAGTGTCCAGTACAAACACATGAGCCAAAATAGAGTATCCATGCTTCATAGGATATATGTATATATATATATATATATAGAGAGAGAGAGAGAGAGCATAGTTATCAAATCCGGACCGAACCGGCCGGTTCAACCGGGAACCTAGCATTAAACCGGTTCGGTTCGATTAATATACCATTTTTGCTAAAGAACCGAAAAAAACTAGTTGAACTAGCTGGTTTTTTAAAAAACCAACTGAGCCGCCCGGTTTTTTTGAAAAACAGGTTGAACCACCTTTTGTCTTTTTTATCACCTACAACTTTTTTTTCTCATAAAAATTCTTATATTTGATGATTAAATAATGAAATTTGGTATAAAATAAGATATTATTGCATGTATTTTTGTTATATATACAAATATATATATATATAAGATAATTCAATGATTATGCTTATATTTTGTTATTTATCACTAGATAATAAAAATATATATTTTTCTTGTTATTTTCTTAATTTTTAATATATTTATATATATATATATATTTAATATATAATTATAACACCGGTTGAACCAGTGAACCGTGAAACGGCCTCTTTACCAGTTTATTATCCAATCCGATTCTAATAACTATGAGAGAGAGAGAGAGAGATATGAAAAGACAAACAACATTACAATCAGAGAGCAGAAGCCAAAGATTAACAAAGCAAGACCAAGAATTCACAAGCTACTTTTCTTGAATATTCCAATGCCTCCCCTTATGTGGCCTCTTTCCTGCCATACAACCACCACTTGTAAATTCAGCTTCTAAATTACCCAGCACAGAAGCCAAAATGACACATCAGCCTAGTTTTGAGGTAAACTTAGATTATAAAGCCTCCCAATGACATCACAAATTTCAGAAAACAGTGTAATAACTTCTAGCCACACTTAGCAACATGTCAAAAGGACCCCTGGCCTTAGCCCTCTTGAGGCCCAAACAAGTATAAGTGTTTCATATTATTTGAGTAAAAAAGTGAGAAATCAAACACTATGCCTCCCTCTTCCCTGCATCACTAGTTAATCTCTATACTAGACTAAAAAAGGCTAGCCCAATGAATGAGGCTCCCGCCACTGTGAGGTCAAGGGCAAGTTAAATGTACGCAGCCTTACCCTCGCGAGAGGACACATTTCTGCAAATGGAACCCGTGACCTCAAGGTCACAATGGAGCAACCTTATAACTTAGATTAACATCTGACTAGAGAACAAGACAAACCAAAGGACATCGAGGTTATTATTTTTTAAATTATGCAATCCCACATCATATTTTTGTGAGGAAGAAAATAAGTTGAAGCCACTTAAAAATACTTCTCAAAACAAAGTTCTAATCTTTTTTTTGATAACTCGGTATCCGACCCTTCGGGCTGACTAATCCGGGGGACCAATTCCACCGTCCACTAACTGGTTTCTTTCAATAGTCTAGGGGCCTTAGACAGAAGATCCTCTCTCTCCTTTTTGTTTGCGATTGTTATAGAGGCTTTTAGTTGCATGATGAGTCTAGGGGACTCTTGAAGGGTTTTAGAGTGGAGGATGGGACTTGTAGAAGAGTGGAGGTATATATCTTTCATTTGCGGGAGATACTATTATCTTTTGTGAGGCAAAAGTTCGTCAATTGTGCTTGCTTTGAAGCAATATCCTGGTTAGGAGTCAGCTTTAGTAAAAGCAAGATTATTCTAGTGGGGGTGGTGAGGGAGGTAGAGAAGCTAGATTGGACCTTGGGGTGTAATGTTCAGTCTTTCCCTTCCTCTTATCTGGATTTGCCTTTAGGTGTCTCATCTAGGTCTTGTGTGGTGTGGGACTCAATAGTTGAAAGATTACATAAACGTTTGCATAAACTTTTTGCAGGATGAAGAGGCAATCCTTTCAATGTGAGGAAGGATCACGCTTATAAAGAGTATTCTAACTAATTAGCTAACGTATTTCATGTCTTTACTCTCTATCCTAGCCTCTTTTTTTTTTTTGAGAGAGAGAAGGTTGAAGAAGCTTTAGAAAGATTTCCTTTGGGGTAGCCCGTAGGATGAAAAGAAAATTCACTTAGTGTAGTGGGAAAAGGCAAAGATCCCAATTTCGGCAAGGGGTTTGGGTATTAAGGATTTGAGAGTCCTCAGCAAAGCATTATTGGGTAAGTTGTTATGGAGGTTCATGGTAGACGATCAAGGTCTTTAAAAAGAGGTCGTATCTACAAACTATGGGAGCAAGGATGGGGGATGGCTTTCTAAGGTGGCGGGTGGAGACTTTGGGTTGCAGTTTAAAGAAATTGATTCAGAAAGGGGTTGCTGATTTTCAACATTGTGTTGGTTTTGAGGTGGGGAAGGGGGACGCGGGTAAAGTTTTGGGAAGATACTTGGTGTCGAGATAGAGCTTTGAAACTCCTCATTTATTAAGTTTGGCTCTTCATAAATCTTAAGGAAGCCTTGGTTGCTTATTGTGTTCTTAGAAGGGTGGCAAGGTGGTTTGGAATATGTGCTTTAGGAGGAAGTTCTATGAGCCGGCGTTAGAGGAGGTGATGAGGTTTTTGGATGTTCTTAATAGGTTTAGAGTGATTGAGAGGGATACTCTTGTTTGGACTCTAAACCATCCTAGCATATTCACTGTTCAATCTTTTTACAAAGAGTTAATGGGTGGGCAAGAGGTGTCGTTTCCTTGGAAGTTAATTTGGTATTCTCGAGCTCCATCCAACATGGCTTTCTTAGCTTGCATGGCGGCTTGGGGTGCTATATTGACCATAGATAATCTTCAAAGGATAGGTTTTTAACTAATTAACCGATGTTGCATGTGCAAGGAACATGAAAAGACGGTTGATCATCTTCTTGTCCATTGTTTAATGGCTAGGGATTGTTGGAGTATTTTATTCTCCATCGCCGATGATCGTGGGTGATGCTAGCTTCTTTCAGATAGAGTTGCTCCTCAATTGGAGAGGAGGTCAGGTTCGAAGAGAGGTTCAAGGGATGTGAAGGATGACTCCTATTTGCTTGATTTGGGGTATTTAGAGGGAGAGAAGTAGGCAAAATTTGTTAAGAGGACTGAGCAATCCCTTTTACTTCTAAAGATAATTTTGCATTTATTATACTTTTGGGTCAAAGAAGCCTTCCTGATGTATATAGTTTCTCGAATTTTGCAGCCTTTCATTGTAATTAAGGTTCGCCCACCTCGAGCGTTTTGAATATATATACACGTTTACTTATCAAAAAAAATAACAATAATGTTCTCATTGAACAAGATAGCCAAAGGCATAATTTCATTAACCACCAAAAGTCCCCAAACAATCCTGTCATCAGTCCTATTTTCAAGAATAGAAGACCAAGAAATCCAAACCACTAAGACCACAAATCAATACTTAAGTTACATAAAATATAAAAGAAATAAGAGTCCACTCGAAACAAAAATTATTATTCACGCTGCTACAGTACCCATGAACAGTGAATGCTAGTCTTGTGAATAGTATGACTCCAAGACTCCTCTTATTACTGCTCCAGCATCAATGTCCCTAGGTTGAGAGAAACTTGTCCTCGAGTTTTGCTTTCCACCATATACTGAATGTCCAACCAACGCCTTCGATTGCTTTTGCCATTATCGGCTCATCAGCCAAGAAAACCACAAACATTCAACCCGAAGGAATAACATAAAATTTTAATCAAGCAAAAACCAATCTCTCTCTCATTACTAGGCTACAGTGTAATTATAAGACTACTGCCAAACCCTAATTGAAATTAAATCTTAGCAATGACTTGTACCTAATCTAGACCCTCCAAAATTAGACTGCTATGGTAGTGTGAACAGTAATGTTACAATAACTCGTAAATAAATCAAATCAAAATCAAAATTCAAAATAAAATATCAAAGTTTTGTCTTCATTTGCTGCCACACGGTCTAATTTCTTCATAAATTCTTGTATGGCCTGCATCAAAAGCATAGCCGCATCTCCTAATCCACCTACTGAAACCCAAACACTCCCTACACTTCAGTCTAAAAACTACCACATTTTTCTAGCAAACCTGCCAACCTCTACCCCTCCTATGAGGAAATATTCCTATAGTTATGTAGAGAGCTTGATATAAATTGTTGGCCCATTCTCGAACAGTTTAAGCTTTTAGTGCAATTAGTTGCTTAATGTGGTATTACAACCTTGGTTACAAGAGGGCTTGGACTCAAGTCTCTTCATTTGCATTAATTCCCCCCCCCCCTTTTTGTGTTTTTTTTTTGCACTCTATTCTGCTTTGAATTTATTTGTGATTTCTTTACCTCACCACATGCAAGTCTAGGGTCGCACTCGCACGTGAGAGGCAATGTTGAAAGCTTGATATATTTTGTTAGTCAATTCTCTAACAGATTAAGTTTTTGGAACAATTGGTTGCTTAAAAAATTTTAACTATAAAACTCCTTCAATTATCTCTTGCATCTCAAACTAGACCCAAATCCTTTTTTCTTCAACCCTCCACTCTCCTTCATTTTCCAATCTCAACCGACTGTCAATATCCCCAGATAACTTCATTGCTTGATCCTATAACCCCTCATTCGAAACTTCAACGAATCTTTGAAGGCCCTAATATTATTCATCATAGCCATTCTATTGCCAATAAATGCACCAATATAGAAGAGCAACACGGTTAATATTGAGGGTCATGCTAGGGGACAAAGGCAGCCAAAATTAACTTTGCTAAAGGTAGTTAAAAAAGACATGATAATGTGTAGTCTAACGGAGAGAATGGCCTTAAATAGAGTAGAATGGCGAGATATGATTCATGTAGCCGACCCTAAATAATTTGGATAAGACTTTGTTGAGTTGAGGTGAGTTTATAGCCATTCTGTTGCCTCGCTACTATTCTTTATAACTCTGAAGCATTTTGAGGATACAAAAGATTATAGTACGAGAATGATGCGATACATGCAATCATAATACACCTCTTATACAATCTGTGCAAGACGCAGTGATACAGATGTGGTTAGTGTCACACATCCATACATACACATATTCACACACACGTATACATATATATATATATATATATCTGTATGTATGTATACATCAGGTTTTATAATTATATAACATTATATCATAGATAGAGTCGGCATATTGTAGACTGCATGAATAAAAAAGTCCTGAATGAAATCAAAAGGAAAAGCAGGAAGCCAGGAAAGTTAATTCACAAACAGTGACAATTAAAATTTTGATATGTTATGTATACATCGGATAGAGTTTGCAGACTCAAACTAAACACACTTTCACATATAAAATGAATTTTATCTTATTAGTAGCAAGATACTAAACCTTTAGTATGTTTATCCTCTCTCCCAGAGCAAAAACAGCAGATCGGTTCTTCAAAGGTTCTCTTCCTCTCGAAAACAGACTAGTGCTTCTGGTCTCAACACCAATTAAATCACTCGATGTTGCTATATCCAACTGCAATTTCTCCAATGCTTGAATATAAGCACGGAAATGAGCACTTAGTACCTGCAGATTAAACAAGTAGGACTTAATACATATGAAACACAAAACACCCAATTCACATTATCCTTATCATGTTAAATCGACATGATAAGGAGAGTTTACCCGCCCAAAAGTCCACACCCTTAACAATTCTAAAGTCCCACATTATCAAAATACTCCCGACCATGGATTTAAATTGCGGTCACAAGATACCAAGCAGTCACTATTTAATGGTATCGGGAGTATCGGGCCATCCGTAACCAAAATTAGAAACCGCAATAATGAATTTTTTCAAATACTAGCAAGTCTCTTAAAAGTCACTAATACACATATTTTAATAATAATTTATCACATTTTAGTTTTTTTCTATTGTTAGTTTTTTTATTTTCAAACACCTATAAAGATGTTTTACTATTTTTATTTAATTTTTTTAAAATTAAATTAGTAAGAAAGTATCATTTGATTTGAATAGCATTGAAACAAGTAATATAAATAATGGGAAAAAAAAATTATGAGCATGAAAATCAGTTTAGCATAATTATAGAATAAAAATTGAGCCCAAAAGGCCTTTTCCTAGGTCATATTAGCCTGACTTTTTTCATAAATCATTTTAATTTTTTTAATTATTTTGTTAGGTATATCTTTTGTATTTAAATATCATAAAAATAGGGATCATAAGAATCCTGTAAATATATATATATATATATATGAATAAACCAAAAAAAAAAACTCAAAACAACCATATCAGTCCTGTAACGGCCTATCTTCCATATGAGCTGATACATCATGGTATCAGCCAATATGACCGTGAATTTTGGCCTCGCCAATATATCAACATGTATCATTATTGGAGAGTCAAAAAACCAATACGTAACTACCGTTATTTAAATCCATGCTCCCGATGCCCCTCTAGCTGCCAAAAACTTCCATTCCACCCAACGATTACCCCAAGTAGTTCTAATAACACTATCCACAACCTCCTCCATCTTAGTCTCTTGCAAACAAACAACCCCCGACCTCCATTTCAGCACAACACCCTTTATCACTGTCCTTTTGCCTAGGTCATTGAGACCCCTCACGTTCCATGATAATGCTCCTAAAGACATGGATCCTGCACCACAACTAGCACACCATCCTTCTCCCCTTCACCCTCCTTTTTCCCATCATAGTTCACTGTCCACACCAAATTCTTCATCTACCTCTTGAGTTTTCTAGCCGACTGCTCCTCTGCTGAACAATAATCTTTCTTCTGAATAATCTGCCTTCCCCTTACATTGTTTTCTTCCATTTCTATCAAAAGGCTCATCAGCCTACCTTCAGAGGCAACCCCCAATATTCTGCTTACCTTCCTGATGTTCCTTAAAACCCACCTGGAACCCTCTATTGTGTAATTCTCCTGCTGCTCAGTTCCTACAGATTCTCTCTGGCCTGGTCTGACCACTGCCAATGGTGTACAGATCAACAGCTCTTCCATCTCTTGCCCAAGAAAGAATAAGATGCCTGCAGCCCCTAATCCTCTGGTCACCCTCAACACAGTTCAGAAAACCAAAAAGGCAATTCCTGCAAAGACTTCCTCCTTCTGTTTCAGACCTCAACATCTCTTCCTTGTCTTCCACTGCTCCGATACTCTCCTGTTCAGATTCCACCAGTAACTCTGAAACCACAGTGCCCCAGATCCACCGTAGCTGGCAAACTGAGAAGCAAGCTCCAGCTGTTAGCCTGTCGGGTATCCCCTTCTCGTCACCATGCGATTTACACCAAAAACTACCCTCATAGCCACTATCTTCCTGATGCAGGACAACTTTAAAGCCTTTAGGAATCCACACCTAAGGAAGCAAAAAGTTGTAGAACCCTAGGAATCCGCACCTAGGGAGGGTAATGGAATCCGCAACAATACCAAAGAGAAACAAATTTTCATTCAATCATAATCTCATAATTCATTTACATTCATCCTTTTCATAAAAAAATCATAAAAGATAAATTAACCAAAAGATGAACACTCAAATTCTAAAATTCAAAACTATAATGATAAATCCTATCTTATCCTCCTAGATCAAAGATATATATCCTGAGTGATGATCTTTCCCGTTCCTTATCACTTCCTCCTCATCAATTGCTTCTGTTAAGCAACCAATTGCTCCAACAGCTTGAATTGTTAGAGAATGAGCCAACAATATATATCAAGCTCTTAACACTCCTCCTCACGTGCGACTCTGGACTCGCACATGGAGAGGCAAAGAAACCACAGAAAAATACAAAGTAAAACACAGTGTAAATGCAAATGGAGAATAAATGTAAATAGAGAGACTTGAACCCAAGATCTCCCATAATTAAGGCTATGATACCATGTTAAGCAACCAATTGCTCCAAAAGCTTAAGCTATTAGAGAATGGGCCGACAATGTATATCAAGCTCTTAACAGCTTCCACTGTAGTTTCTCCATCAGACTCAAACCCTTTTGAACACCCATTGCTGCAAATATCACCCCAGTTCTTCCACTCATCTTCTCCCGCCTCCATCGCAACCCAATTAAGTCTTCCTTTACCGCACTAACACCTCTCCTTCACTGGATGCTCAGACGCTCCTAGTGAACCCTGCCAGTACCCATCTTCCACAAACTTTCCTTTCAGTTTCAATTTCCAGCATCTTTGACACCACCAACTTCTCAGAATTCCTCCCCACCTTGAATCCCCCTCCCTTGTCGCATCGAACATCAACACGCACGCATGGGCTATGTCCCTTCCCCTTTCCCTTTCCCTTTCGCTCTTACGCCTCATCCCTTATATAGGCTGCCTTCATTTTTCCTCAAATAGCCTGCCTCTGTTTGACCCACCTGAATATGGGCCCTCTCCACATGCCAACTCTCTCTACTGTGTCTCTTCCAGCCCAAATCCTGCTTCTGGCCCGACAAATTAAATCTGTTATGACCCAGTGCTCCATTGTGAGCCCTCTTTCTTTCGTTCGCTACATTGTTCCCATAGGGCTGGTGAACTGGGCTTCCTTAACCTCCTGCTGTTGGGTCCAATTATGCCAAGCCCATTATCCACTGTCTCTCCACAGCCCACCACAGAACGCCTCTCCCAATTTGAAATTCTCTGCACCTTATCCCTTATCAATTCATCCATGTGGCTCCCCCTAATTGGTCCCCCTGATTTCATCTGACCTCCAGTAACCCAGCCCACACGCCGCTGCCTCGCGTGACCTTTCCTCATCTCTGCATCGTCATCTTCTCCGGCACTGACGTACTTGCTTCTGCCCGTATCTCCACTAGCAATAGAAAAATGGGGCTCTTTCTCTGCCCATGCAGAGATCTCGACTTCCAGCTTCACCGTTGCCGGAAGCTCCTTCGATGTCGTTGCCACCAGAATTCTAGCCCATTTGAGATGACATTTCAGCTTAGTGTTGTCATCAATCAAGAGGAATCGACGACAACAGTTACCTACTGCCTCAAAAACCTCTGTATTCCACAGGAAAATAGGGAGGCCAATAAGTCTAGGCCAAAACTCCTTCCTCTCCAAACCTACCCTTGAGCAGCAACCAGCCATCACCCACCAATCCCACCGCAACGGAAAAGCCTTCCAACACCCACTCCTTATGTTGCCAAATTCTGGTCGCTTCTTCAATTGAGGGAAACTCAAACAAATACCAATCACTATTTAACTTGTGGACTCTTACACCAGTCGGCACCCTCCAATGCCTATCCACCCTCTCAGAACTCTCTCTCTCTCTCCAACTTAATCTGACCAGCAGCTCCCAATCTACCCACCAAATACTTATTACAGTATTCCAAGGTCTACTTGCAAGACCTGTAATCCACCACGACATCTCCCCATCCTTTCCCCACCCCTCTATCCACCTTCAGGCCCTTTTTCCGGCCAGGACTTCACAAAAGCAACATCCCTAAACAAGCTCTGGATTACAGGTTCTCTGCCATCCAAAGAGTTAAGTAGCCCCCTCAAAGCTCTAGCCACCCCCATCCACCCTCCCCCTTTATCAAACACTGGCATAGACACACAATACTTCCTCCCTCCTGATGCTTCATCTATTCTCACAAAAGTCCCACCCAGATTCAATCTCCTCATCATCTGAAGACTTCTGTCCCTCCCATAGTGCACCCTTTCTGATGACCTCTCATCCTTCAGTCTTCCCATCACATCTAAATGCTCACAAATCCATCACCCCCCCCCCCCCCAAACTGTCCACCCTTATCCTCCTTACAACCCCCGATCCCCTCTCTGTTATGGGAGAAGACTTCCATGACAATCACCAATGACCTCCAACTTATATGTCTCCGCCCCCCATACGAGACAATCCCTGCATCTCTAAACTCATAGAGTAATTATTACTAACTTTTTTTATATACCATTGGTTTTCCAATTTTGAGAAGCCTTTCAACTTTTAAACATCATTCGCAAGATAATAATGTTATTCTAAAAAATAATAAATAGTTTGAATGCATTTATTAAGGTTTCCTAAAACGATGTAGTAAGTCAGAGTGGATAGTATTTTAAGGAAAAAGAGAGTATTTTTATGTCTTTGATGGTAAAAAATACTTATTACAAATATTTGAAGACATAAAAATGATCATCACAGTTTTCTTTTGATTGGAAAATACACTTAGGTTAGGTATTCATTAATTTGTAACATTTGCTTGAACTTATGTTATATAAATAACATTTTATATCCTCTTTTTTTTTTGAAAAATTCTCTTTTAATATTACAACAATATCTGAATATTTCTCCTTATATGCGGATTTGAAAAAAAAATCATAAAATTTCTAGAATTCCAGGAAATTACCAAGAGTTTGTAGAAGAGGGAAAATTAGAGGTTATTTCTAAAATATGGAAAATTGGAAGCAGATTAATTTACGAAATAAAAGAAGTTTGAAGTGAGGTACAATTTTTAGAAATACAAAAGTTGATTTGGAATTCATTTCAGTAATATGAAAAGTTTAAGTGGGGGCCCTGTGAATTATAGGAAGCTGCCTTTGGAGTTATCCAAGCTTTAAAAATAAAAATAAAAAATAGGGGGCAACATCTTGCTTCTAAGCTCCCAGGTCTTTAAGTTAATTATAAAAATGCACTGATCAAAAAATAAATTAATTATACAAATGCAGCAATATTTCAAGAATTTGGGCCTTCTATCTGCCAGAGGATATAGCAGATCAAGTAGAATGTGGCTTGGGCACCAATTTGGAAAAATTCAAGAATTGGTCATATCCCCCGCAAAAGATAAGCAAGCATAAGCAGTAAACTAACTACCACCATCACAAGTAAAAATATCTTTCAAGGTTATATTCAAGAACCTTATTAAGAGAGACGGCCTTTCAGGTAAGCTTTCAAACAACTTTTACAGTGAAAATCCAGGAAACCAGAGCAGATGATGATCACCAAATCAGTGTGCACAATTCAAGGACAATCAAGATATAAGACCATAGTTATGCACACCACCAGCATCATATCAAGGCATGAACAAAGCTTTCAGCCCATTTTGAATATACTGAACTCCAAATATCAATAACCTTTTATGATTCATAGTTTTTGTTGCTGTGATCTTCCAAGGAAAAACATTTGAAACTTATCGCAGTTTGCTACTTTTTCAAAAGAAAAAATGCTGTTGCATTATCAACAAAGGGGTAGAAAAGGGAGAAAAAATTCGTCCAACAGGCGGAAAGAACAAGGTTCTGCTAATATGAAGATTTCTGCTCAAGGATTCATATGGTATAAACAAAGAAAATTCATCAACCAGCAGCGAGCGCAATTATAACTGTTTCTTCTATGTTTTATAAATAAAAAAATTTAAAAAAAAAAAAAAGAGCTCCCCCATAATTTGTATCTTCCTCTCAAGGGAGCTCCGCACCTCCAGCATAAATTGTTTTATTCAGTTAAAATTATAAAAACCACACCTAAATGTAACCATAACAAACTAAATGAGAAGAAGTAAAGCAAGGAGTGTTCATGATCATTTTATAGAAGAGCATGTGAGTACTCCGGTACTCCCCTATCCTCGCAGACATCAAATGTAGTAGAATATTTAAATATATCTTAATTCAGAGATTTATAAAATTCTAAAGCAGTTACCTTGTTCATTGTGTCAATGTATGCACCACGAACCTCGGTATATACCTCCTTGCCATGTTCCTTGAGAAAGGAAACAATATACCTGCATGTCCGGATAACATGTTATTCATTTTTGTGTGTGCTTGTCCAAAGATAACTAGGATAAACCTTAAATTTAATGCAGAGCTAAACTAAAACAAATTTGGAAGTTACATTGACAAGCATAACAAAAACACCTTTACTGACGAACTTAGAAAATATTTTTCATTACATATAATGGTAACTAGAAAATGATACTAGTTCATGGACATCCCATTAATACATCTAACTTGGATTAGTAGCTCCATTCAAAGAAATCCACAACAGTAATTAAGATGGCATCATAAATTAACAATTAGGATTTGTTTCCACACACACACAAACACAGAAGACGCTTGGTAGAATATTTCTACAACTTAAAACTTTTTAGTGTGCTATAGAAAAAAATATTAAGCTTGAGGTAAAACCCTTTTTTATGCTTTAGGGAAAAAGGAGGAAAACAACATCTTAAATTTATTTGAAAAGGTTATTTTCCATAAGTTAAAAAATATATATGCATAAAGTTCAAACTTATTGAAAACCCCCCCCCAAAAAAGTTACAGCCTACCCAACTAAAGTAAAATGGATACAAGATAGATTTCGAAAAATATAGTATTAGAGTTCTTATTTTATTTTTGTGTGTATATTTTGGGATATACCATAACACTTAAATAAGGGTAATGTTGTAATCTCATGTCTTCTTTCAATATTTTATAGCTGGGAGTGTGTAGACAAAAAGACACAACCCTGTTATCATTAACATCATTCCTCTCTTCCTTTTCTCTCTTTTCTTCTTCTAAAAACCCTAGATCAGTACAAATAAACTCGTATTAGAGCAATAATCTAAGCCCGAAGGTAGCCAAAAACATACTAAAAGGAATCAAGAAGCAAAGAGGATCCAAAGTAGCTGCTGATGTCAGCAAACCACCATTGACATCATGCTGACATCAGCAATTCCTGGCCAGGAAACCTAGGGGTTAGGTCGCGATTCAAATGGGAGTGCATTGGTGATTTTTCTAGAATTTTTTTAGATCATTTGACTGATGTTTTGGTTTTTCTAATTTTTTTCTAAAAAACAATGAAATTTTTCAATCTGCAAGTTGAGGCAAATTTGAACAAGTTGGCTACTTCGAGCACACTTAAATGGTGCGTCTTGAACTGCCCAACTTGCTATTGATGATTCCCACTCAGTTTGAAGGTGTTATGATCATGTTTTAGCAAATTCAGAGGACTAGCTATGTTCTGGGGGTGTGTCTGACGTGCAACTGGCTACAGTTGTGTGGTTGGTTATTGATTCTTTTTCTATTTCTATGATGTTGTGGTGTCTTTGAAGTTTTTGGTAGGTGTTTCTCTTATCTTATGTGTTACACTACTTTGTTTGTGGCTGTGAAGTGGTGTTGCAGTGATCAGTCTACTTTAGCGTGTTTGTTTTGAGTATAGATTTGGTTACTGATCTCTAAAGCCTCGAAGGATGATGTCAAAAGCTCTTCGGTAAATGATCCAGCAAGACCAGTTACGTCAGTCAAGTTCAATGGCCACAACTATCGTTCTTGGTCTCATGCTTTTAAGATGTTCTTGCGTGCGAAGAAAAAATTAAATATCTCACTGAGGATCCCCTCCGATATGATAAAAAAATCAAAAACTAGTGGAGTGAGAATTCTTTAGTAATGATTTGGTTGTGGCTTAGAATGGAGCCATATGTAGTGTCTAATGTTCAGCTTCTTAATACAGTGAAGAAGATTTGGGTATCTCTTGAGGAGATGTATTCACAAGAGCATAATGTATCTCGGGTTTATGAGATTTTTTAGTGTATGTTCAACACTAAACAAGGTGACAAGTCTCTTGCCAAACATTAAGGTACTTTGAAGGTACTGTGGCGGGAACTTATGCTTTATCAGCCATCGAGTACAAATTTGGAAGTTCAACATCGTCAATATGAGGAGTTTCAGGTTGCCTTACATTTGTCTAGCCTTAATTCCAAGTACAGTGTCTGCAAAGATCACATTTTAGCTGGTGAAAAGCTTCCAACCGCTGCAAATGCTTACTTTCTCCTTCAACGTGCTTCTCTTAATCGTGTCGTCTTCCTCTTCCAAAGAGTCATCTGCCCTTATTTCAACTAATGGTAATTGTGGTGGTCGTGGGGGTGGCCAACGTTCCTACCAAAAAGGTGGTAATCGTGGTGGTTGACATTCTAATCTTGGAGGTCGTGGTGGTCGGAGTGGACATGGTAATCATTCTGAGTGGTAGTGTACTTATTGTGGTGGTATGTGGCATACTAAGGATTGTTGTTGGGATAATTGAGGGAGGCCTGCCCATGCCAATCATACGTCTGGTGCTACTTCTACTACCATTGTGCCATAATCTTCTACAGATGGTCCCATTGCTTCAACGTCTGGTCCTCATGAAGCTATTTCTTCTCAACTTAATCCACTTATCCAGTAGTTGTCCTCACTTTCTTCCCATTTGTCTACCTCTACTACTACTCTAGCTAATACAGGTAGGTAATTCCACATGTGTGGTTAGCAATTCTTTTGCCCCATGGATTTTTTATTCTGGAGTCAATGCTCACATGTCTGGTATATTTTTCCTATTTACTAATTTTCGTCCTTCAAAGTCTCGTATTTTGTTAGTTGATGGTTCTTTTCGATCAATGTTTGGTATGGGTGATCTACATCCTACTGAGTCTATCTTTTTATCTTCTAGCTTATTTGTATTTTCCTTTCAATTTGTTATCAGTGAGTCAATTAACCAACTCCTTATAGTGTTCATCAACTTTTTCTCCATTTTGTGTTTTTCAGGAACTCAAGACAAAGAAGGTAATTGATTTGGAGCATGAGCGCAATGATCTATATTATTTGGATCTTGGAGAACCCGATGCTACCTTGAGTGTCACAGTTTCTCCTCTTCAGTGGCATTATCGTTTGGGTCATCCATCATTGTAGAAATTGCGTCAAGTCGTCCCTAGTTTGAGTCATGTATCTGTTTTGGAATGTGAGGCTTGCCAACTAGGCAAGCATCACCGTAGTTCGTTTCCTCATAGTTTAGGAAGTCATCAATTTAGTCCTCCTAATATTGTGCATTCAGACATTTGGGGTCCCACAAGAATAAAAAGTATTTCTAGTTTTCATTATTTTGTAATTTTTGTGGATGATTTCTCTCACATGACTTGGTTATTTCTAATGAAAGATCATTCTGAATTACCTAAGATTTTTGTTACATTTTATAATGAAATCTTAGGTCAATTTGATAAACGCGTCAAGATTTTACACTCTGACAATACTCTTGAATATACTCAGTCTTTTATGCATTAATTTTGTGTTGAATGTGGTATTATCCACCAAACCACATGTCCACATATGTCTCAACAAAATAGCATTGTTAATGCAAACATCGTCATTTATTGGATGTTGCCCGTACTTTACTGATTAATATGAATGTGCCTAAACCATATTGGTTGATGTTGTCCTTACTGGATGTTGCTCATACTTTACTAATTAATATGAATGTGCCTAAACCATATTGGATTGATGTTGTCCTCACTGTGGTTTATCTCATTAACCGCATGCCATCTTTTGTTTTAGCCAATGAGTTACCTTTTTCTCTACTCTATCCGCATGTCCTACCTTTTAGTTTGACCCCTCGTGTTTTCGGTTGTGTTTCCTTTGTTCATTTTCTTGGTCTAAGTCATGATAAATTATCTCATCATTCCATTAAGTGTGTTTTCTTAGGCTATGCTCATACTCAGAAAGGTTATTGATGTTATGACCCTGTCTCTCATCGGTATTACACCAATGCAGATGTTACCTTTTCTAAGTCGCCTTCTTATTTTTCAACAACCATTTGTGACCTTGAGCCTACCTTAGTTCATTCTCATCGAGGGGAGCTTCCTTTGCCGACTCTTCCAGTCTCTGGTTCATCCTCCTGTCCCATGATTTATCCTCCTCTCCAGGTTTATCATCGCTTCAGACATCGACCAATTGTAACATGGGCTCTTGCTTCACTACCAACACCTGATTGTACTAAGGTCCTTCCTATTGCACCATTTGAGGCCACCTCCTCTTCTGAATTGCCCATTGCCCTACAAACAAGTACTCGTAGTTGTACTTAGCATCCCATTTCTAACTTTGTCTCTCTCCATCGCCTTTCTTTCTCATTTCCTTGTTTTGTTTCTTCATTGGCTTCAGTATTTGTTCCTAGTTCGTTTTCACATATTATCTCTTGGATGGAAACTAGCTATGGATGAAGAGATAGTTGCTCTTCATAAGAATCAGACCTGTGATCTTACTTCTCTCCCTCCTAGCAAGAAGCCTGTGGATTTTTCGTTGGGTTTATACTATCAAGTATCATCCCGATAGTTCTATTGAGCGTCTGAAAGCCCGCCTCGTTGCTAAAGGCTACACTCAGACATATGATATGGATTGCTTGTTGGGTAGTGTGGATCCTAAAAAGTACTGAAGGTGAATTTTTTTGAAGTTATTTTTGGTATTTCACATTATTTCCTTGTTGCCCTAATTCTATGTATTTACAGTTGAGGAGCCGCATCTCATTGTAACTTGTAACGCTTTCAAATCATTGTGAAACTGCAGCTGCCATGTCTGTAGCCCTATTTTGGAGTGAACCAGGTAAATCCTTGTGTTCTTGTGTGTATGCATGTGATTTTAGATTCGTTTTCTTGTTTGCTTTCGTGTCTAACCGATCCTGGTTAGGTGATTATATTCCTAACATTACTGTGAGACGTTCTCCCCAGTTGCATGCTTGAATTCTATTAGAATTCTTATTTCAGTTGCAGTGCATCATAATTGGACCTTATATCAGCTTGATACAAAGAAAGTCTTTCTACACGGGGATATATAGGAGGAACTTTATATGACTCAGCCACCAATATATGTTTTTCCAGGAAAGGAACAGTTGGTATGAATATTGAGGAAAGCTTTGTATGGCCTGAAACAGTCATTGAGAGCCTGGTTTGACTAGTTTAGTATGGTTTTCAACGCTCGACTTCCGATCATTCTATATTTACTTATTGTTCCTTGTCAAGAATTATTGTGCTAATAGTTTATGTAAATGACATTATTATTAGTGGTAGTGACTCAATAGGTATAGCCAGCTTGAAGCTTCATTTGAGGAAGCAATTACACACTAATGATTTGGGTCACCTTCATTATTTTTTTGGAATTGAGGTTGCTCGATCCAAGGAAGGTATCAATTTGGGTCAACGGAAGTATGTATTCAACTTGCTTACTAAGACCAGTACTCTTGGTGCTCGTCCTATTGATACTCTGATGGATTCCACTATAAAGTTAAACGCTGATAATGTAGAAGTGTTTGAGGACATAGGGCGATATAAGAGGCAAGTAGGCAAGTTGATTTACCTCACTGTGATATGCCCAGATATTACTTATGTTGTCGGGATAGTTAGTCAATTTATGCATACTCCTCGTAAACCTCATTGAGTGTTTGTCAAATTCTCTGGTACCACAAGGGAGCACCAGGTAAAGCATTGTTATATAGGTCATCATCATCCTTATCTATTACTAGTTTTTCTGATTCTAATTGGACAGGCGATCGTAGTGATCGACGATCTATTTCTGGATATTGTACATTTATTGGTGATAATCTTGTTACTTCGCGCAGTAAAAAACAAAATGTATTAGCACGCTCTAGTGCTGAAACTGAGTACCATGCCATGGCTCATACTATATGTGAGATGTTATGGGTCCAATCTTTAGTTCGTGATATGGGTATTGATGTGGCATCACCCATGCCAATGTATTGCGATAATCAAGCAGCTATCTTCATAGTCGGTAATCCAGTGTTTCATGAACGGACCAAACACATCAAGGATGATTGTCCCTTTATTCGAGATCTTATCATGCAAAAGCAAATTGTCACTCGATATGTTCTGTCTAAATCTTAACTCAATAACATTTTTACCAAGTCATTATCTCGATCTACTTTCAAAGATTTGTGTTCTAAGATGGGCATATTTGACTTAAATGCTCCAGCTTGAGGGTGGGTGTCAAGAGTTATTATTTTATTTTTATGTGTATATTCTAGGATATACCAGAATATTTCAGTAGGGGTAATATTGTAATCTCGTGTCATCTTTCAATATATTATAGTTGGGAGTGTGTAGACAAAAATACACAACCCTATTATTATTAACACCATTCCTCTCTTCCTTCTCTCTCTTTTCTTCTTTTGAAAACCCTAGATCAATACAAATTAACTTATACAATTTCATCCAACTACTTTTTTTTTTTTTTGGGACAAGTAATTCAACCAAAAATATCACAAAATAAAAACAAGGGGGTACATTATTTGTGCAAAGTGGCTACCTCAGCGTTGAACCCGCAGATCAGTACATTAAAGGCGCACCCATATACAAAAGCAAGAGACTAACTTAGTCTCATGTTAGATAAAAAAATCTACAAAGTCAACCACAGAAGGGTTACATTTCCCGTTAACCCAAACATACAATGTATACAAAAAGAGCTCCTAACTCTATAGGGGACAACTTCTAAACCCCCTAAAAAATTCTTCTATTTCTTTCTTTTCATATACACCAAAAGAGACTTAGAGGGACCACTTCCCATATTTTGTGTAAGTGCCGCCTTTTACATCCCTTCCTCCAACTAGCAAACAACTCTAACACTAACCTTGGCATGACCCAATAGCATCCAAAAAGAGTAAAACAAGCTGCCACAACTCTCTAGCTACCTCACAATGGATTAAAAGATGGTCCACCTTCTCCTCCTCAAGTCATCCGCCCTGTGGATGCACGATCCATATAGCATGTCATAAAATTCCATCACCTCTGCAACTTTCCAATCCTGAAGCTCTCTAATGGAACTGATATTGCAAACCAACACCCTCAGTCCTCTTGCAACAATGAGATCTCCAACAAACACACCATTCAGAGAGTGTTGATGATTCTGAGACCAATTGGCTGTGGCACAAACATTTGGGACATCCATCTTTTCGGTTTTTGGAACATATTTTTCCTAATTTGTTTTCTAAGTTTCATTGTGAAATGTGTAATTTGCTAAACACCATTGTGTTTCTTTTCCTTCTAGTGTTTAATACAAGTTCAAAACCTTTTGTTATTGTGCATAGTGATGTTTGGGGTCCCTCTCATATTGCTACTTTGTCTAGATTCTATTGGTTTGTTACATTTATTGATAGGACCAGGTTTACCTATTGAATAAAAAAAAGAGTGATGTTTTTTCATGTTTCAAGACTTTTCACAAAATGGTGCTAGCACAGTTTGGTACCTGACCTCCATTAAGATAATTCTTTCTGATAATGTAGGTATCTCTATGGCAGCCTTGAGTCCTTTCTTCGTGAATATGTTATAGTACATTAGACTACTTATGCAAGTACATCTCAACAAAAATGGAATTATTGAGAGAGAGAATCGCCATCTTCTAGAGGTTGCTAGGGCTTTATTGTTTTCTATGAATCTCTCCAAGTCTTATTGGGGCGATACCTTTCTTACTGTTGCTTATCATATAAATAGGATGCCAACTCAGGGATTGGTTTTCAAGGCACCTGTTGAGTTATTTCCAATGTCTTCTTCCTCTTTGCAATCTTTTATTGTTACCCCTCATGTTTTTGGTAGTGTTTGCTATATTTATTTTCCCAGTTCTTCTCGTGATAAATTGGATCTTAGAGTTCTTCGTCGTGTTTTCATTGGTTACTCTCCCACTCAAAAGGGAGACAAGTTTTATCATCCTCCTTCCGAGAAGCGGTTTGTGTTCATGAATGTGAGCTTCTTTAAATCTATGGTATATTTTTCTTCCCCGACTTCTCTTTAGGGGGAGAACATTAGTGAAGAAAATTTCAAGTCTAGGAGCAGATAGAAGGATAAAACCATTTCTCCTCTGACCTGCCATCTATCTTCCTTGGACACAAGTGACCTTCTATTCTTGTTAATGATTACACTATTCCTATTGCTCCCGTAGATGATTCTAATGTTCCTATTTCTCTTCAGAAAGGTGTTCAATCTTGCACACAACATTCGTTTTCTGACTTTGTTTCTCAACACAAGCTCTCACCATCTTATCGTAGCTTTGTGTCCTAGTTGTCTTCAATTTTTGTTCCTCAAAATTGGTAAAAAGCTACCAACAAGCTCTAACTTAGTTGGTACCTCCTCCGCCTTCCCATATGGGAGGTTGAGAGTTCAAGCCCCCTTAAGAGGCAAAGCGTGCGTGTGTGTGTGTGTGTGTGATTTACCTATCAAAAAAACAAGTTGACAAAATGCCATGAGAATCCAAAATGGAAGTAATGAGTGAAGAGAAGAGAGCTCTCCAAAAAAACAATACTTTGGGAACTAGTTAAGTTACTTAGAGGGAAGAAGGCGGTTACATGCAAATTGGTGTACACCGTAAATCGTAAGGCAGATGGACCTGTTGAGATATACAAGGCATAATTGGTGGCAAAAGGCTTTACACAAACTTATGGGATTGATTATACTTCCTGTTCCAGTAGCAAAAATAATTTTCATTCAGGCTATTTTCTCTCTTGCTGCAAATTTGGTTAGCCTCTTCAACAATTTGATATGAAATTTAGAGGAAGTGTTTATGAATATTCCACCTGACTTTGAGGACTCCTTAACTAATGGCGAAGTGTGCAGATTAAAGAAAGCATTAACGGCTTAAAACGATCTCCTACAGCATGGTTTGCAAGGTTTTCTTGTGCTATGTTGGGATGCGGCTATAAACAGAGTCAGGACGATCATACATTATTTATTTGACATTCCCGCGAAGGCAACTCTCACTATGTATGTAGATGATATTGTTATAACAAGTGAAAATAAAGAAATTAAAAGCCTATCTGTTAAGGAGTTTGAAATGAAAGACTTTGAAAGTCTAAAGTACTTTCTAAGTGTTGAGGTTGCTACATCCCAAAAGGGTATTTTTATCTTACAACGAAAATATGTTTTGGATCTTTTGAATGAAATAGGGTTGGTTGGGTGTAAAGCCATTAATACTCTAGCGGAGTAGAATCATAAGCTGGGAGAGGATAACGAAGGTGCCTTGGTACAAGGGGAGATCTCAACGGTTGGTTGGAAAGTAAATTTCTTTGTCTCATACTCGCCTAGATATAGCATTTGCATTGAGTATTCTGAGTCAATTTATGCATTCACCTAATCTTCGGGCAAGGGTTTGCTCTTCTCAAAACATGAACACTTGAGAGTAAAATCATATACAAATGCATATTAGGTTGGTTCTGTTACTGATCAGAGATCTATGTATGGATATTACACTTTTGTAAGAGAAAATTTGGTGATATGGCATAGTTAAAAGCAATCAGTTGTCACTAGATCACTCAATCTAGTGCAGAAGCAAAATTCAGAACCATAGGACAGAATTTGAGTTACTATGGGTCAAGATATTGTTAAAAAAGCTTGGTTTTAATTTTAAGAAGCGAGTAAGATTGTATTGTGATAACAAGGCAACAATTAATATAGCTCACAATCCTATTCTTCATTATCAAACTAAGCATATTGAAGTTGACACGCACTTTATAAAAGAAAATTTGGACGGTGGTATTATCTATACTCCTATATGAAGACAAGAGCTCGACTTGCAGATATGTGGACTAGGGGAAGTCTCAAATAAAGTCTTTCATAATATTCTAAACAAGTTGGGCATTGGAATATGCATTGTTTTATTTTAGAGGACTTTTTGTCTTTCTGGTGGTAGTAGTATGCATAAAAAGAATGAGGGAGAGAACCCTAGTTGGTCTCTCTCTTTCTCCCCAACTGTTTTTCTCTCTTTTTCTTCCCTTCTTCTCTTTTTTTCTATATTTTTTCAACTAAGGAATCTATGGAGCATAGCAGCTGATAAGGAAGCAATAGTAAAATACTATTTGGTGAGAAAGGGTAGTGTTATGATTTAGGATGTTCGCTTTATGAGTGTAGTAGTAATGGGAGGTACAAGAAAGAGTGGTCTTTTTTCAGGCTTTCGTGTGGAAAGAGGTTAACTAGTGGATGACAAGATGTGATAAGATGGATGGAAATTGCGAGAGGATCTCTTGATGTAAGATCCTTTTACATTAAATTGGCAAGGGAGAGTAGGCATTCTTTCCATGAAAAGCAGTTTGGAACTCGAATAAACAGCCGATTTATTGAGTTACAATAAAAAAACACCAACTAATACAAGAAATTTAATATCCTGGATGATAACACAATGAGATCAGATACAATTGATATATCGGAACACAAGTAAACTAAGAAAAAAGACAAGTAATTTCGTCAACCAACAAATTAGCAGTGGAGGCCAATCATGAAAAAATGAAAAGAAATTAATCATAGAGATAAAAAGAATTGAACACCTGACACTTAATAACAGAAGCAACATTGAGAAATCTAAGAGACACAACTCACTTGTATTTTAGAAGAACGCTCTGTTGAAGTATCTGAATATTTGTTTTTGGTTTTCTCAAAGCGTAAAGCTTCTGTACAATAAACTCAAACACCTAAAGAAAAGAAGGAAAAAAAATGACATAATTACAAAAATATGTACTTGTTAATGGACACCAGCTTAGAAAAAAAAACTGGAGTATAAGAGTGAATAGATTATCATTGTATGATTGGTCATAAGAGATTACACAAAAGAACTTCATCAAATTCAAATTCTGAAGTTTTAATCAAGATAATTATGTCTCAGCACATGCAATTGTCCATCTGGGAATCAACCTCTCCAAAACGTGGTTAAGGCTTCCTACCATCCACCTCTCTCCAGAGTCCAGACCTGCCTATCATCCACATAAACTTCTCCATCTGGGTATAGCCTTTTTTTTTTCATTAATCTCCAAAACGCAATGGTTGGCATGAGTTGGTAATATCATAATGGACAGATACGCAACAACGTTAGAAGAAATACATTAAAAAAGTTGATGATCAGTGTATTATTTTCGACTCGATCGCTGTTCAAGCGCGCATCGCTCATCAAGCTTAAGAGAGGATCTTGGCCAAATGGTGACCGGCCAGTAGGCACTTTTGGCACCAGTTCCCAATCCACTCTCTATCGTGACTCGCAATACGTACCAGAGATTGAGGGAGAGTCAAACTCCCATTGCCTTTTTGTTAGGCTTTACATTCACGATGACACATCTCAATTTATTATAATTCTCCATAAATATTATATTGCACTATAAATAAAATCCACAATGAAAAAAATTGTTTCTATCTAAACCATTGGGTCAAGTTTGAAGAAAATGATTCGGTGAAACAACAAAGATTAATTTGTCCCCAAAAATAAAAAAGACCGAAGTCTATTGAAAAGCAAAAGAGAGAAGGCAAAAATCCAGTGTACATATGCAATGGAGCCTCCCCTAACTTTCATGAAAAATCCCCAAATAAAAAGATATATAGACAAAATAGATCTCAGCTTAATTAGGACATCACCTGACCTGATCTCTAAAAATCCTTCTTTTCCTATCCTTCCAAATCACCAAAAAATAGCATGCAAGATTATTCATGCCCCCTTCCTCTCCTTATCCCCAATCTTACATCCCAGGAGCATAACAAAAGCTAATATAGGCTGCACCCAATAAGCCCCCCACCCAAGAAGGAAAGAGGGAGGGGGGGCATCCTACCTCACAACACAGAGTAAGGTATCCACTGATTCTGCCCCCTCTTCACACTGACTACAAGAAAATAAATAATTAAAATCTTAATACTCGAATGCTATATCATATGAAACACAGATACTATATATTGCCTCACATATCCGTGTTGGACACAGACACGCTCAAATACGTGAATAAGAGTGTCCAATTTTTCCGAATTTCGGACACGCTTCGGGCACATCCTAGACACGTTGGGGATACGTTTTGGATTTTTTTATTTTCGTTTTAGTTTTACACACATTTATATAGCAGTTAACAAAATTGTTTTGAAACTTGAATCTAGAATGTTGATAATTAAATGAAGTTCTTAAAATTTTATTTAATGGCTTTGTTATTTTGATATATTAATAATATTGCCATGATTTGTGTATTTTATGCCAATTTTGATTAAAATACTATTAAGTTTTTATTATATAATCATATTAAAATATATATTTAACGTATCCTCGGCGTACATAAAAATATACATTCAACATATTTTTGACAATCCTTCCTACTTTTTTGAAAAATGCCGTGTTCATGTATCCGTATCTGTATCCGTATTCGTGCTTCTTAGGCTATATCACTAAGCACTTGTCCTTAGCCACCATCCAAGGCAATGACTACCTTTCGAGGTACTATTAGCCAACATCTCAAAAGATTTGTTTAGGATAAACCATTTGCACTTCCTTGCTGAACAATGTCATTTTGTACCTCTATTGATCTTTATAGTTTAGATATCTTGGTCGGTAGATAACTACACTTTCTAACTCCAAATCATGAGATTCCAAATAAAAACACAATTCTAGTTTACCACCTCACCACTCAATCCAAGATCTCTCACCAATTCTTAATTCACCAATGTGCCAAAAGGATGTGAATCAACCTCCACGTGCAGGAAATCCCTCACCTTACCGAGTACTAAGCATTTTTCTGAAATCTAACTAGCCCACCATCACCAGTGTGAGAGCATAATCGAGTGAACAAAGTGTGAGAGTACAAACTTTGCACTAAATGAATGGGCTGGAGAGACTTGAACCCAAGATCTCTTAGAACCGGAGCTTTGATACCATGTTACATCACCAATTACTCTGAAAGCTTAAGTTGCTAAAGAATGGCCAACCATGTATATCAATCTAAAAAATAACCTTCTCCGGAGACTCCTCCTTTCCAACTCGTACATGCATAACCATTTTCCCAAGAGTGCCTTATTAAACATCTATAGATCTCTCAACCCCCAACCCTCCATCCCTTGACAATGTGCACAATTTACACTCCACTAAATGGTACTTGAACAAATATCATACGCAATCTTTTAGTGTATAATGCCAATGCTACTCCCTAATTTAATGTCTTCTTTTACAACATTATTCTTTTTTTACATGAAAGCATCTTTATAAAATGTTAAATTTCTCTTCGAAAAACAAAAAAGACATGTTGGAAGTCATGTTTGACACATTTCTAGGTGTGATGGATGAGTATTGTGTCCAGAAAATGTGAACAGCACAGAGACGGACCTAAAAGATTCCATCCTTTAATACCCAACAGGAACACCAGTGTGCAAGCAAGTTCAAGGGGGTATTAATGTCCTCTAAATAAATTAGAATGAGCCCATTTCTTTTCTTTTTTTTTCCTTTTTTTCTTTTTCTGATAAGTATAATTTCATGAATGAGAGCATATTTCTTAGCCCCCTCCCCCAACACACATGCGAAACAAAACAAAACAAAACAAAACAAACCTTGGAGACTGCTTTCTGCCGAAGTCTTTCCAGCTCAGGCTGAACATCTTTTAAAGCTTTTGAAGTTTTAACCATAAGATCCACTTCAACAAACTTCAGCTTCTTACTCAAAATCTCAAGAGTTCTCATATATTCATCATTAACCTAAAAATACATTCAACTTCAAGTAGTTTAGTAGCCATAAAGAAGACAACATGCAATAAATTCCGTACTGAACAGGTAAATCAACAAGTACTGTACACCAAGCATGTAAACATGCATATGTAATGCAGCTGAACTGTTAAAATGTTTAAGATACGAATACAAGCACATACACACCCGTGCACGCAACACACACAGCAAGATCAAGATTATGTTGAATTTTTAAGGGGGCTTACATCAACAATTTAAAGCAGATGCTGATTTAAGCCCATCTACAAATTACATCATGAAAAATTTAATATAAGGTACATCTCTCAATAAAGATCCAACTTAGAGCTTTGGCTATGCTGTCTACCAGTCACCTAGGCGTATAGGATACGCACACAGTTGCAGACAAGTGATGCTAGCAAGAGATGAAGCAGATTAAATTATATGTGCAAAAAAATGAGTTTCATGAATGAAAATAATGCAAATGAACTGTACCATTACATAGATGTACACATCACACTGATGCATTACAATTTTCATGAATGAAACAAAGCAAATGAACTGTACCATAACATATATGTACACATCACACTGATGCATTACAATACGCTTTGACATCCTATGGTTTTAGTATCAGTTAGAAGACAATTTTGGCAAACTAAAAAATGTTATTCATCACCCATATCTTAAATATTGGAGTAAGAAATGAGGGGAAAAAATTATTAAAAACCCAGGAAAAAGAGAGTAGATGGAAAGGAAAAGAAGCCTTCTAGCTCGAGAAAGGAAAATCTAACAAGAGGCATTCAAGCAAAAGAGGAAAGATAAACAAACTGATAGTTACATCTCCTCCCACCCACAGTGACTCCCCAACTTAGCCAAAGGCCCAAAGTATCAGCTTGGCAATTGGCAGACCTTGGAATCCATCCAACCACAACATCAGAATCTCCCTCTATCAACAATAATGAAGCCCCAAACACAAAGCTACCCTGAGACCTTCCAAGAAAGCTAGAATATCCAAATATAGTAAATCCAATAATGACCAGCTTGGAAAATTCAAGAATCATGCTCCTTGTTGCATCTCTAGAAATAACTCCAATTCCCAAACACAATGCTATAATTTTACTTCAGGGTTTTCAAAACTTTTGTACCCTATGGTTTACTCAAAATTTTATTTAAGGCCTTATATTTTAAAATTTTACCATAATCATTGCCAATTATGTTAGTCTTGTTTACACAGAATGTTAGGAAGATAGGGTGGAGATATATCAAACATTTGGCATTATTTTTATAGTTGCTCTTAGACTCGAACCCGCGTTCTCACACTTGCCAACCCAAGCACTTTAACGTTGCACCAAGCAATGGCCCATTGATCCCATCATGACAAGAACCACAATTTTTTAGCCATCCATGTTTAACAAAAATCAAACCAAATTTAGATTCATACAGCCCAAACCAGTTGAATTTTTTTCTTTTTCATAAGGCTGATTTATAGCATAATATATGTTTTTGTGCAATTTTTATATCATACTACCTATATAGATTTTACATTGTATATAATGTTATACATTTCCAGTACATAATTTTGATTATATACATTTCTAATGCACACTACCTATATAGAGGCATTCTGTAATTTCCTAAAGATTCTTAAACTTTACTCTCAATGTTTTGGGGATGTAGCTCATTTTAGACACACTTCATTTTTGGATTGTAGGGAAATATTCAATTCTCTTTTTTCCATTGTAGATTTTTTGGAAGAGCTAAATTGTATGGATAGGCATGTGTAGCTCTCTTTTTTTGTATACGGGTTATGCCCCTAGCTTGTTTGTTTATAATACAGTACTATTACTTATCAAAAAAAATAAATCAGGATGGTTCTAAACTCAACTTTACCCGATTAATCTCAAGATTCATGCTCACAAGAACAAAAATTTTGTGGGTTGGGATGGTTCACCGTCATTTGAAAAAAAAAAAAAAGTACATGAAAACTGAAAACCAACTAGACCTCTCCATCAACAAAAACAAGATCTAACTTGGTTGGTACCTCCTTTACCTCCCCATATGGGAGGTTGAGGGTTGAAGTGTGTGTGTATAAGAGAGAGAGAGAGAGATTTACCTATCAAAAAATATTAATGTGTTCGTGTACTTATTATATCATACTACATATGTACATTTTACATTGTATATAATGTTATACATTTCCAGTACATAATTTTGACTATATACATTTCTAAAACACACTACCTATATAGAGGCATTCTGTAATTTCCTAAAGTTTCTTAAAGTTTAATCTCAATGTTTTGGGGAAGAAACGCATATCAGACACTTCATTTTTGGATTGTAGGGAAATATCCCACTTCTCTTTTTTAGCTCTGGCTTTTTTGTATACCGGTTATGCCCCCTAGCATATTTGTATATAATACAATACTCTTATTTATCCAAAAAAAAAAATTCATGTTTCAACGATTGAGATAGTTTAAACTCAACTTTACAGTGACTCGATATCCGTGTTCATAAGAGATCTGACAAACAATTATGCTGGTCAAAAACGGTTTCAATGGTACTCCGTCATTTGAAAAGAAAAAAGTAAAGGAGAATTGAAATACCTCTCCATCAACAATTATGTCTATCATTCTTGGTGGGACAATAATATCTTCAACAAACTTTGCCAATTTTGATTCTGCCACCTGTTGAAAAACATAAATCAACTCTCATAGCATATTAAAAAAATACATTCAAAAAAAAATCAAGAAAGCAGTGAAAAGAAGGTACACGTTACTTGAAGACAATGAACTTAACACGTGTGAGAGGACAAGTAAATCAAAACAAATTTAAGTTTACATTCCATTCATCTTTTCTAAGTAAAGAAAAACTATGTTTATAGCAGTAGTTGTACAACAACTTCATAGTGTTTAAATACCTCCAATCCTTTAGTAATCTCCCCACAATCTGTCCCCATGAGAAAAAAGGGAAAATGCACTAAAAACTTATTCTAATTAGAGAACTATAGAAAAGAAATTTTTCTATGATCAAAAATCAGTTTATAATAGAAAGAGAAAAAAGTTGAAAAGGAAAAAGATGGTAAGAAGTAAAATGCTTCTTTTTACATATCCCCAAATCCAATCCTACTCTGTAAATTCAGCATACAGGGATTCCAGTTCATTTTAGTAGAAGGGCATGCTATTAGTTTATGTCCATTGCTTTGCAAGGGATTCAACGCAGCATGCATGACTTCTTACCAAAACAGAAACCAGTAATGTTTTGGCTGTTATAGAAGCTTGTTACTGGATAAGGGTTGCTTAACTTTGTTTATGACAAGTAAACAAAATGATGAAGATGAAAAAAACTTCACTATTTCAGAAAACTTATGCTATATGCATAATAAAATTGGATAATTTTATATTGAGTAATTGCTTATCAACAAACTGACTGCTAAACTAACCTAAAAAAAAAACAGACTAGAGAGCTCTGGAAGAAATAATTCTGATGATTCCAAGCATATAGATATCTTACATTGTTCAATATTGTAAGGAAGACTCATTTAAGGTTGCAACACCTGATCTCCCAATGAATGATCCAACTAGGGTTACAAGACTCATAATTTTCTCCTTGAATTCAACTCAACTCATATCCCAATTATCCCCAAAGAATGAGTCGAACAAAATTTAGATTTCCTTGCAAGGCATCAACAATGTTGTTACACTTCAAGCTGAATATAATTTTCCTACTATATGACTATAATTAACAATTAACACCAATCCCAGAGTATCATTCATCCTGAAAAATATAAAATAATATTTTACATGAGAAAGTCAACTCAACTCAACAAAGCCTTATCCCAAATATTTGGGGTCAGCTACATGCTCTATGTAAGAAAATATATTACATGAGAAAGAAAGACAAAAAGCAAATTTTAGCAGGGAAAGGTGAATTATTAGTAATAACAACAAGGCACCAGCTCTAGAATACCTGCTTGGCAAGCTTCATCAACTGAAGCCACAAATTACTGCCACTTCTTGTGTATAATTGGAAATGACAATTTATTAATGAAAGGCAGATGGATGCACATTAGGATGAGATCCTACCACCAATAGGATACACTTAAAAGTGGGAACTTATTGCCATTTATAGATGATGAGAGTCTTTTATGAAGCGCGCGTGACCTCAAAGCACATAAGCTACTTCTTCAAGAATTTACCATGATTCATTGGACTAAGAATCCTCAACATTATCCAAAACAAAAGAACTAGGAACAAAGGCATCATAGCTTCTTAAGCTACAAATTATAGTCACCCAAAACTATGATTAAAACAAAGATAGCAGAGATTCTAATAACAATGGCACCTTGCGATTCTTCAGCTTCAGTCCCATATCCATAGACTTCTCCTGGAGAATTTTTATATCTGAACTTATGGAACCAATCTCAGCCTAGCAAAATGTAAAATGTTTCTGGAATATTAATAATCTTGATAAAATGAGTTTTAATGATGACAAAGAGTAAACATGAGCAAAAGAAGGGACGAAATATATACATATATATATATAGGGAGAGAGAAAGTAAAATGGAATAACAAGCAATTCTGATTACATATGAACAAGAGCAAGTACGCTAAGCAGATTAAACCTTAAAAAAAAAAAAAAAAACCAATATCCTATAGCGTGTATCTTACTGTAGGACTTAAAACCACAAAATTATAAAACAATGCTTCTTCATGCACTTAATATCAGAACGTCAAACTCATACAGACCCGGGATATTGAAGAAATGTTACTAGAATCAGCAAGAAATGAGGCTAATATATTGTGTCAACTGATTCTTTCCAGCACAAGTAACACACAGCCTAACTTACCAGAAGCTTTTTTTGTATAATTAATAATTTTATCTATATAAAAAAAAAAAGGCACTAAAGGGGGTGCAACCCGTATACATTCCAAAAAACAAAAAAGTGACTAACACCCCCTATACAATTTATTTCTTTGGAAAAACAAAGAAATGGGATAGTTACTTGCCACCCAAAAATACAAAGCGTCTATATTCTCCTTTTAAACTGAAAATAGGGGTCGCTACACCGAGTCTTTTCATCATGGTTATGAAGGCTCTCAGTAGACTGATGGCTAGAGCTGTGGACAGAGGAATGATGCAAGGTTTCTTGGTTGGAGATTCTAACGGAAACTCAATGGAGATTTCTCATCTTCTTTATGCAGACGACACCATAGTGTTCTGCGATGCCAATTAGGGGCAGCTTGGTTATTTGAGATGCATCCTTCTATGTTTTCAAGTTATTTCAGGGTTGAAAATTAACATGGGCAAGAGTGAGTTAGTGGGAGTTGGTGAAGTTCTTGGAAGGGAAAATTTAGCTTCTATTCTGGGATGTAGGGTTGGTGAGTTTCCGATGTCTTATTTGGGTCTTCCTATTGGAACTTCAGTTAGAAAGGCAAGTATTTGGGACACAGTGGTGGAAAAGTTTGAAAGAAGGTTGGCCAGATGGAAAAAACAGTATCTATCCAAAGGGGGTCGTCTTACCTTCTTGAAGAGTACATTGTCAAGTCTGCCCACGTATTTCATGTCCCTGTTCCCCATTCCTGCAGCAGTTGCAAAGAGATTGGAGAATCTTCAAAGGGACTTTTTGTGGGGAGGTTTGGGGGATGAATTCAAATATCATCTTGTGGACTGGGAGAGGGTTTGTCCTATAGTCCTTTGAAGGTGGGAGGTTCGAGTGTTAGAAAGGTTCGATTGTTTAATGAAACCTTGTTGGGGAAATGGCTTTGGAAATTTGCAAAGGAAGAAAATAGTTTTTGGAGGAGACTAGTGGAAAAGAAGTATGGGTGGATGGTGTTCCAAGGAGATCCGTTTGAATCACGGGGTGGGTGGGTGTTCCATCGTGGATCTTTTGGGTAATGCCTCGTTCCACGATGGAGTTACTCAAATCATGGCTAGGCTGCTTCGTTGATAGGAGAATGAAAAAAGTATGGCACATGATCCCTCTTTGTATTTGGTGGACTACTTGGAGGGAGAGAAACAATAGAGTTTTTGAAGGTGTTGAGTCTCCGATTTGGGCCGTGAAAGCTTTGATGTTGAATTCCCTTTATTTTTGGGCATCGGGGGGTTCTTCTTTGTCTATAGACTCTTTATCATCCTTTTTGTATTCCATGAGTATGAGAAGTTAGTATGTTTTGTATAGCCTTTTTGTACATCAGCGCACCTCCTTGGAGCCATTAATGAAATTATTACTTATCAAAAAAAAGAAAGTCGTGATACTTTCCCACCAACACACCACATCAAGCAAAGAAGAGCAGATCTCCATGCTGACCTGACCCTTTTAGATGGGCAAACAGACATCTAACACATCATTAACTCCCTCACCGACCTAGGTAAGATCCAACAAACTCCAAAAATCACCAAAAGCATAAACCGCACCATGCAAGCAATTAAACAATGGAGCAATAGATGATTAATCATCTCCTCAGCATGTTTGCACATACAGCACCAATTCGGAAACATCGTCTCATTTTTTCCAAGATTATCCATCTTGAGGATCACTTCCAACTACCAATGTCCAAACAAAAGACACCTTAGAAGGAACATTCATCTTCCAAATACCATTGCATGGAAAACAATTCCCATTGTCCCTTTCAACTTGAAAGCACCCTATAACAAGATCACATGCTGAATCTCCCATTCAAACCCAGCTTCCATTTGATAACATAATCCCTCTCCTCCGCCACCTTAACCCCATACAGCATCACCAACTCATTCACCGAAGGAACTTCAAAATCTTGGAAAGCCCTAAAAAAAGAGGGTCCCAAACTAATACTTGAGCTGATCTGCAAATATAATATACCATCCATCTCCTTATCCAACACAATTCAAAACAAATCTCTGCTTCAAGGGAACTTCTCTACACTTAGATCATGCCAAAATCGAATCCTCATACCACAGCCCACCTCAAACTTAACCTAAGCAAAGAACTCCTCCCAAACATTTCTGTTTTCTTTGAATTAAAAGAGTTGCCATTATTGAAGCAGTCAGTTCCTATTTGGATTTCATAAAAAAAGGTATGTTTGTACAAGCGAGACCATGTTCTACACATGTTAGAAATTCAAAATCTAACTGAGGGGAAAGGTCATTAAGATGCACCACTGGAGGAAAGAAATTTGTTGCTTATACATTTCTTCCCTGCCTGCTAATAGTCAGTAAAGCTTCGTGATTATCGACAACTCTTCTGATTTGACCCAATTGCACTTCTATCCATGGATTTTCAGTCACTCCCAAAAAATTTCAAATATTACTAGGATTTTGCTTTCTTATGTTGAAAAAATGTAAGGATTAGCTGACTTACTCTTCTGCTGGGCAGAAGCAAGTAGCACATAGTTGCGAACTTGCAGTCAGAAGAGAACAGTGATCAGAGATGTTTGAAGCAAGGTAAATTTTCATCAATTTGCAATAATTTAAACAGTAAGAACATATTAAGAACTTACTTCCCAATCAAACACTCCCTCCGTCCCATATTAAGAGTCCCTTTCTAAAAAACCAACTTTTCAAGGGAACATAGTATTTAATGCTTTCACACTTGAGTAGATAGTATAATTTTACAATACTAACCTTCTTTCACACTAACTATTACAACACATCAATTTGGTAAAAAGTTTGGAAACGTCACAATAATTTATGTACTGACTTTTCAAACTGGACTTTTATTTTAGGACATGAAAAAAGGAAATAAGAGACTCTTAAATTGGGACAGAGAGAGTAGTTCATATCCATGAACTAGAAGAGTAATAAGCGTAATTCCATATCAAGGTTCTTGCATAGCAATATTACAGTAATATGTTAACTTGCCAGGAGATGCAGAAATATCATAACTTATATTAACATGACTGTTCAATGGCAAACCATTCTAAAGACATAATAAACAAAGGGAGAGGAGGAAAGAGAGTAACAGAGAGATCAGAAATAAATTCCTGCTCCATTTTGATATAATTTACTAAAGCCTCACTAAGAGAAAATATTCCAGGGTCCACCTGTATTTCTCCAGCAAACATAATGATAAGAAAGAGGGTCTAATTTAAATTTCCCTTCAGATATGCAATTCAATGAAGTAAACTAACAACCTATCATCAGCAGGAATAGTAAGAAGTAGCTACCACGAAAGTAAATATAAGAAGTGTAAAGGTACCTGAAATCCACCAAGTAGAGTTTCCATTTGTGACAGGATGCTGTCACAATCACGAATTTGGTCATGAAGTGAGACTAGATTATCACTTTCTTTTATATAATCCTGTTGTTAGAACAAAATAGCTAAATTAATGTTATAAATATAATTCACAATGTTAGGAACAAGAAACAGAGAGAAGCAATACTTAAAAGTATCTTCTCAATTCATTTGCATTGAAATACTTTGTCGAAATGAAATCCACATAAAGACAGAACAGTTCAATTTATTTTTATTGAAGAACGCGAAAATGTTACATTTTAAAATATGATAACAAATGTAAAAACAAAAAAATAAAATTTAAACAAAAAAACCTTTCCAAATGTTAAGGCCTTCAGTGTGTTTCATGAGAAGGGTTCGTTACAATTATATGGCATGTTAATTCATTGAAAAATCTGCACTGCATATTATGAGTGGAAAGTGGACACGAAGCCCATTTTCTAGGGGGAACCTTCAATCAGAAATCAGGACTGTAGAATCTTTTATTACCAAACATCAACTGTATTGCACTGCAAACACCATGGTAGTGTGAGTTTTTTATTGATAAAAAAAAATTTAAAAAAAAAAACACATTTCCTGGATTCAATTTTAAGTTTTCCCCTCAAGTCAAATGGAGCCTATAAGAAAGCTTTAGAAGCAAAGAGAACGTAGAATATGAATTGTAAAACTACAAAATTCCCAAGAGTAGATTCTGTAATCCAATCACTAACCTGAATTGAGTCTAACTCAACTTGACGCAAATTGTTTTCGACACCCTTTGTGTACTCCCGTAGTTTTGTACCCTTAGATAGTATGTTTGCAACTACCTGTAACACAAACAATTCAAATAGGCAACCAAAAAGTTTATATAAGGTCTTGACCCGCGCTAAGGTTATAGTAGAAAATAAATCAATAATAATAATAATAATAATAATATTAAAATAAACCATATTAATGTTAGACAATATTGTGATTAGTATGAGTAAGGAGCATGGTGTTAAATAACGTCCGTTACATATTGATTTTTTGACCTTCTGATACCGATACTGGTCAATATATCGGTGTTACTAAAATTCACAGCTGTATCAGTTGATACCGTTACGTATCGGCCGTTATGGCTGTTACAGGACCATTACAGCTGTTACAGGACTGTTACACCCATTTTATTTTTTATTTTTTTTTTCAATTTTTTTTCCTTACATTTTTTTGCCTACAGAATTCTTATGATTTCTATTTTTATAACATTTATATACAAGAGAGATACTTGATAAAATAATCCAAAAAAAATGAAAATGAGCTACCAAAACATTCGGATCAATACGAACTTGAAAAGGCCTCTTGGCCTCAAAATTTTTAAATTTTTTTTATTCCATAATTATTCAACTAAATTGATGTTCATGCTTATAATTATTTTTTGTTATTATTTATATTATTCTTTGTAATGTTACACAAATTAAATAATATTTCTTATTAGTTTAACTTTAAAATATCCATATAAAATAATAAAATATATTCTTAAGTGTTATTTATAAAAATAAAAAAAAATTTACGTGTTAGAAAATTAAAAATTAATAGAAAAAAGATTAAAATGTGATAATTGTAATCAAGATGTGTATCAATGACTTTTAAGAGATTTGCTAGTGTTTGAAAAAAATTCACGATTGCGGTTTCCGATTCCCATTACAAATGATCCGATACTCCCGATGCCATTACACTACGACCGCGACCGATTCATATCACGCGATTGCGATTTAAATCCATGGTAGAGAGTATTGCTAAATGCCAATTACTCTATAAAAATTATAGAAGTGCATGCACAATACATTAATAAGTAAAATTATAGCTAGACTCGGAAGTAAGAACATGATGGTTAACAAGATTTGAAATGGATAAGATACGTCCCTGTCTCACATATTGATGCCATCACAGAATCATAATTTTTACAGTATCCAACTCAATTTGATATAAAGAAGTGGAGATGGAAACATAAAATATCAAAAGTAATATAAACAAAGTGACAATTTTGGGCGAAAATCACGAGTAACTTTGTAGAGAACAAAGATATATAAAGGTTCAAGAGCTAAGAAGTACGGATATGGACATCGGACATGGATACGACACAGACATGCGGACACGGCATTTCTCAAAAGAAGTAGGACACGGATACGTTAGGTACACATTGAATATGTATATTTTTATATTTTTTTATATGGCCATATAATGAAAACCTAACATTATTTCAATCAAAATTGGCAAAAAAACACATAAATCATAACAGTATTAAGATATCAAAATAATAAAACCATTAAATAAAAATTCAAGAACGTCACATTCATGATCTAAGTTCCAAAACAAATTTACTAACATGTTACGTAGAACATATATTTGTATATATGTAACCAAAAAAAAGACGAAAAAGAGAAGGCAGAGAAGAGGAGAAAAACAGGGAAAATCCACAAAAAAAAAAAAAAAAACTAGAAAACATGCCCTAACATGTCTAAAATTCTGAAAAAATTGGAAAAAAAATTGGGCACTCTTTTATCAGGTGTCCGAATGTGTCTACATCCGACATGTATTTGACATGGAATATGTAAGTCAAAATAGAGTATCCGTGCTTCATAGTTCAGGAGGAACCAGTGTTCTTATGTACCTATGCATCTGTAGTTCATAGGAATCAGTGGCCCCAGTAATTTTTTTTTGAGAAAAATGAGTTGCTGCTAGCTCTTTTCAAATATGAGATGTAACAGGCCACTATCTGAATGGGGCTTCAAGTCAAACATAATCGTAAATGGCATAGACAACCTCTAGAGAAATTGAGATGAAATCATGTTCTAACATAAGGGGAAAAATCATCCCCATCAATGGCTTCCATATTCGTTGGAATTGGCCACACATACCTAATGCAGATGCCAACCTATATAGGATCATATCTTCCAATAATGCTACTCTTAGAAGTCATCCCACCAACTCCTTGCACCTCCTCTTAACCTCTCCCTCATTTGCATGCTTGCAGCAATTCACTTTGCAGGCATCTCATTAATCATCAGTTCAATTTCCAGGGAAAAAATTAATATAAAAAATAGAGGTTTGACACTAGCAATTTTTTCCACCTGCAATGGCCATTTTCACCAGAAAACTATTTGAACAGGGTTTTTGGGTTCCTGGAATGGCAAATTTAAATAACAAACAGATAGTTCCTTCTTTCTTTCTCATATACTTCTCCTCCTGTTTTGGAAACAGGTACAGCACACGTCACAGGTGTATCCCATACCCATCCATGTCATGTAGGGTTGACTTGGGCACATTGGATTAAGACAAGAAATCCAGGTAACATAGATTTTTTACTGCAAGTGTCAAAAATACTTATATATAAGAGCAGATGTCCTTCAACTTGTCTACAACTGAAATATACAACCTTCCGTGTCCTTTTATTTTTTGTGAACAAAGAAAATTCAGTGAAATAGAAATGGGGGAAAGACAAAGGAATAGATATAGAGTTGACTATAGGTACAATTTTGAAGAAGCATTGACAGGATAAATATGCATCTGAGACTAGAAGAGCCAAACATAATACTTACATCATCATTTTGACACTCTTCTAACTCTTGTTGTAGTCCTTCAAGTGATACATCATCACTATAAAACAAGCAACCAAAATATCATCTCAGGATGCCATACTGGGATCCAAGTAATGAAATTGACACAATATGTAGTATAAAACAGTAATTAGGTACGTTAGTAGAGGTATGATTATGTTGAGAACAGAAAGGGAAAAAAATGCATGCTATATTATGCTCAAGTAGCATATATTCATGAGATGAAAAGCAAACCTCAAGTGCAATATGTTCTATACCAATTAAAAAAATTAATAGACGAGGAAAAGAATAGCAGGTGTAAGGGTGAGGAGAAAACGGGCAATCAACTCCTGCATTGCAAAGTTGTTTGGGAGCTGTGGGGGCTTTCTTTTCTCTATTTGGGATTCAGTAGTTACGGTCTGTTAAGCAGATGTTAGGCAGTTGGCAGGGGAGAAACAGGGTTCAAGGTAAGGAGGAGGCTTGGGATGTGGCACTTCTAGGCCTTTGGTGGTGTATATGGTTAGAAAGAAATAAGAGAGTTTCTGAAGGGGTGAAATCCCCTTTATGAACTTTGAATTCTAATTTGAGCTCCTTATTTTTTGGCTTGAAGGGAGCACGGTCATGTCCACAGATTCTTTTGTAGAGTTTTCAAGTGATCTTTCTTCGTAAATTTTTGTTTTTGTACTGTGTGTACATGGGAGCACCTCCCTCTAGGTGCATATTTATGAAATTATGTTTTCCTGCCAAAAGAAGAAAAAAAAATAACATGTATTTGATTCACAAATGCCCTAAGAAGCTAGGAACCTTAAAAGTTCCGAGGTTTATTTTATTCAAACCATTTTGATACTTTCAACATTGCAGAACATCAGTTCCATTTTCCATGCAGAACAGACTAAAATATTCGGGAAATCATTTTATTTCAAACCAAATAATTATAATAATTTAGTTCAAACAAAATCTATAAGTAATGTTGCAAGAATTTTCAAAAATTAACTAGAATGAGGCTAATTCAGTTAAAAATAATGTACAAAAGGACTAGAGAAGTTTGTAATTTAGAAATGCTTACAAAAGGTATCTTTCAAAGGATATACCTGAGTTTGTACTTCATACATTGACATCTTCATTTTTTATTTTTTTGGTAATCCCCCACCACTATAAATAATGATATGTAGTACATATATAGGCTTGATCAAGTGCTTTTGATTAAAGTAAACCTACCCCAATTGCACAAGTATTGTCTCTTCCATCCCACTAACCTTCATAAAAGATGTCCCATGATTCCTAAAATGTTTGAGTGCATGATTGAGGGTTTATCAAAGAGCCAACATATCTATTCCATATGCCCAGCATCTCACATTGTATAAAACAAAGAAATTAAGGGGCTTAAGCAAGGATCCTTTGGATTTAAACAACCTATTTCAAGGTAACCCAATGCCACAAAAGATAATTTAAATGATGCACAAAGTAATCAACTAATTAATATACATAATTTTGTCAATGAAGCTAAATTGAATTTTTTAGAGTTTATGCTTAATTTATCTACAAAAGACTACAAGGAAAAAAGATTTGTACTGCATCAATTTTGCGCCCCGCACTTCTATTTATAATATACTATTTCTTATCCCAAAAAACAAAACAAAAAAAAAAAGATTTTTTTCTTAAATTATATTGCCACCAAACAACATTTTGGTACCCAAAAGCAATTTTGTTTTTAATTGAAAAGGCACTTATATGATAAAAAAAAGAGTAAGGATCAGCTTACACCATCAATGTCATAATTTGCCAAGCTCACTGGTAAAGTAGATAACTCTTATTGTTTTCGTCATGCACATCAAATTTCAAGCTGATCGAACAAGGAAAAGTGCCTAATCCGCGAATTTATGTCTCTCTCAACAAAATATTAGAGTAAAACTATGATTTAAAGCATGTAGTTTTTTTGAGAACTCTAAAACTTCCCCCAACTTGATTTTTGGCATGCATGAAAACATAGAAAGTACAACCACCCCAATAATTGGCTTGAATAAAAATGAATCCTACAAAAAGTTGTTGAAGTGTGAAAGATTTTTTTTATAAGCAAATGTAATTTATTTGGAAGATACCCAAAGGAGCGTACTCTCATGTACATGAAGGATGTACATCACAAAAACAAAACAAAAAGAAAGAAAACACAAAAACTTCCTTTCAATTCATTACAATAATTGCATATGACTCAAAAATATCCACAAAAGAAGCAACAAATACAGTGTAATGTTGAACTATCCAAAAAATAATAATTAACGAATTCAGTAGCAACCCTTTAAGCTCAGAAACGGACCTATCCCATCAAAAAATATCCAAATTCTCTCCCTCCACACACACCACAAGAGACAAAGGGAAGCTGTGACCCAGACCTGCTGGCCCAACCTACAACGCCAATGCCCTCTCCAACTCACCAAAAAAATCCATAACAGTCCTTGGCATAACCCAATGCACACCAAATAACATCAAAAGAAAACTCCACAAATCCCTAGCCACTGGACAATGCAAAAACAAATGATTTGCAGATTCCTCCTGGGAATGCCACATGCAACACCTATTAGCCAAACAAAATCCTTTATTCTTCAAATTATTCACCGTAAGAATCCCTTCCAAAGCAATAGTCCACAAAAAAAATGCCATTTTTAAAGGCACCTTGTCTTCCAAACATTCTTGAAAGGAAACCTACCAGTCACACCCCCAAAAATCAGCCACCCTTGGCCACATGAAGCAAAGTAGGCAAATCTGTCACCGGCTCTAGCTCCCAATTATGAAAGTTCCTTTGGCAGGCATGGTTATTCTTACACTAGGTGTAATTTGATCCAAACCCATGAACAAAATATCATAATCATTTTAGAAGCACTCCCATTAATCCTTCCCGATGAAATAATTCAAATAGCACCATCCTTCTAAAGCACATTTGAAAACGTTTTCAATGGAAAACTTCATATATCGTCAACCTTTTAAAAGCACGTTTGCAAATCATTTACAGTTTTCTTTACAAGTAAATCATTTACAATGAAACTCAAATATCTCTTTATTAGTAGTTTAGATATGTATTTCATTTCACAAAATTCTGATTAATTGGAATTACATTTTATGTTGTAAATCTTCTCCTGGTTTTCTGGCTTTGTTCCTCGTATACGTCTAGTGTACATCGGTTGCACTATTTCATCTATCAAAAAATCAGAACTACATTCAAACAAAAACTATACAATAGCCAAATAAATGTAGAAATAAATTTATCATTACTCTGTCATATACTTCCAAATCTTAAAAAAAATTATTTACAAATTTTTGAAGTTACTTCACCATGCCAACCCAAGCTTAAATTAGACATGAAAAATATGGTAATTTAGAATAGAAAAGTAAATATGCAGATCCCGTTTCTATGATAAGGAAAGTGCATATTTGGTTTCCATCTTGTATAAGTCGGTGTCTTCTATATTAACACAAATAAGAGTCTAATGTGATAATTCAAAAATTATTCATTACGCTCCTCTTATTAGTTTTCTAGACTCCTTATGAAATTCCTAATTGGCTCTTTCTTGTTAGCATGCTCAACATCACACTGGTGCTTAAATAAATAGATAGAAGTCTAAGTGATTGATCTTGGTTACTTCTCATATTAAAACTAAAGTTTTCCCTAGGCCATGGAAGTGCTCCGCAAGGGACAGAATTAACATTAGTTTTGATGGCTGCTCTTTTGGCAACCATGGAAAAATTGGTGGCAAGAATACTTTGAAGGATCACCAAGGGAAACTTCTATTAACTTTCTCCAAGCCTTCAGATCAAGATATGCGTTCAATGCTGAGATTTTGGCTCTTGTAGCAGGTTTTTTCGAAGCTCAATCACCAGGTCATCATATTGCATAGTAAAAGAGTTTTTTTGGTGGCTCCGGAGGGATCCATCTTTAAGGGACTAAATTGTTGGCACCATATTCATTTTATGAGGGGAAATTTTTTATTAATCTCATTCTTTTGGACATGGAGTTTATGCAGGTGCCGAGAGAGGTAATGGGGGCAACGATTTGCTAGCTAAAAGGGGAGCTTCTACTCAATATACTTTAGAGGCTATTATTACCCATCTTGATTTTTTTCTGATAAGTAGATTACACATCTTCATTGCTTTGTTGGCTTTTGCCACTTGATTTTTCTTGGTTTTTTTTTCTTTTTTCTTTTTTCTTTTTTCTTTGGGGGGTGGGGGGGTGTTTCTCCTATGCTTTCCCCACCCCATTTCCCAACTAATTTCTTAAGATGAACTTCTTGTCTTTTTTCTATACCCTTCTCTTTTCCTTCTAATGAAGTTCCCTTGTTTATCGCAGGCACACTAGAGAGAGAGAGAGATTTAACTGCAATGCAGATGCCTAAAGAATTAAAAGCTACTAAACTATCCCAAAAAAAATAAAGGAAAAACTGAAAAAGAAATAAAATCTACTCCCTTGTAAGCTATATGAGATAGCTTCAACCTTTTTCTTTTTTTTTTGTCATGTATTCTACTATTCTTTGAAAACCACCATTAAGATGTTACAAGAGTTGGTTTTAGAAACCTTATATATTAAACACATCAGTCCACCTCATATTCATCCTTTTATTATTTTTTAATAAGTCTCATATTCACCATTTTCACCCACTGCTTGATTTTTGGGAACATGCTTGTTGACCTGGACTAACCTCCAGCCTCAATCCAAGATACATTTGGTTTTCTACAATGAAATGCAGTTAGATTTATGGAACTATAAAGGAAGAACCACTGTTACCTGAAACATGGATCTTTATTGTACGCAAAACGAGAACAGAAACACAACACACTACATACTTTAAACGTGGTGCAATGGGGGTAGACTTGTATAGATGACACAAGATTTTTTTTTAATAAGTTACATAGGTGGATTATTTTTTACAAACGCTCGAGAAAGGCGCAATACTTACAAAAAGGGCCAGTTACAAGGGGAAATAAAAGGCTTAAACCAGCCAAAAACTCTACAAAAGTACTAGTACAAGATAGCTAAGATTCAATAACCCAAAAGTAAAGAGATTTCAACCACCTATCTTTTAATCTACTAAATGGGGTTTTCTCCCCTTCAAAAACCCAACTACTGGTCTCTCTCCAAATACAGCAAAAAATACAAAGAGGAACTAATCTCCATACTTTCCTACGACTACAATTAACTCAAGCCCCTTGCCAAATCTTCAACAAATCCATCAACAACGAAGGCATAGCCCAAGAACAACAAAAAAAGAGAGAAGAGAATGTTCCATAAATCTCTGGCAACCGAGCAAAAGAAGTGGTCTCTTCCCCTCTCTGCACATATAGCACCTATTAGCCTAGTGGAAACCTCTTTTTTGCAATTGGTCTAAAGGTTAAAATACTCTCCCTAGCCACAGTCTAAAAAAAGAAATCCACCTTTTTAGGGGCTTTGGTACGCCAAATAGCCTCCCAAGGGAAGTCCTTCATTCGTCTCCGAGCTAGTTGCATGTAGAACAACTTAACTGAAAACTTTCCCTCATTTCCCACCCTCCAATAAAGATAATCTTTTTTATCCTTATCCAAGGGACCATGATGGAGAAGAGTTATTATCACGGCTTCCACCAACTCCCAATGTTAAAAGTCTCTTTGAAAACAAGGAACCTAAACAATCCCAATGTCATTATAGTCCACAAAGTCCTCTACTAGAACTACCCGATTAGAAGTGATTCGAAAAAGATGAGGGAATTGTTTCTCCAAAGTGATAATCCCACACCATTTATCCCTCCAAAACATTATATTTCTCCCACTCCATACCACAAATGAGGTGAACTTGAAGAACCCTTCTGTACCTTCCTTATGGACTTCCAAAGACCCACACCATAAGAATCCTCCACCTCTTTGGGACTCCAACTACCTACCCCATAATCAAATCTGGCTTCAATAGCTATCCTCCATCTAGCATTGGGCTCTTCCACAAAACACCATAACCATTTTCCAAGAAGACACTATTAAAAGCCCTCAAATCCTTCACTCCTAAGCCACCTTCCCTTGTACAGAACCTCACTTTGTCCCCAATTAACTAAGTGAGTTCCTCATCTTCTTCATTCCTACCCCATAAAAAGTCTCCTTGCATCTTATCTTATTGCTTCTCCACAAACACGTGGATAAGGAAAAGGGACATGAAGTGTGTTGGAAGACTTCCCAACGTACTCTTAATTAGAGTGAGTTTTCCCCCTTTGTCAAGTATTGTCTCTTCTGACCGGCCAACCGCTTTAGAAATCTCTCCATGACCAAAACCTAAATTGCCTTGGACTTCAATGAAGCACCTTGAGGTAATCCCAAGGTGGGGCAGGGTTAGTGGGTTAACAATGGGGAGGGCTAAATTGCCATCCCTAATCATGCCTCCCCCCTAATGGGTGGTAGAAGATACCACTCGGGCACTCAAGGTTATGAAGTACACTACCTTGAACCACAAAATCTATCAAGCTAATATAACATGATCTGCAAAAGTCTTCTAGAACCTAAATATAATACAACATTCAATAACAGTTTATAGCAATCTTCACAAGGATGAGGTGAAGCTCATGATGCATTCTTCCCACAAATACCAAGAAAGAGAAATAGCGAACTTCATAGTGATGTCCACATCAAGCAAACTTTTGGCCAAGAGTGGGACACGAGATGAGAGGCATTCCATAAAAGATGGGCAACAACTACACATTACACATCATGTTAACTCAAAGATAACTCATGTAGGAAAACTTCTCTTCTCTAGCTTGGCTTCCAACAATAATATAGATGACCCCTTGTATCTTTTTGTCCTCTCTAGAAAATACATTCCTCTAGTTCATCAATAAGACAAAGGACAAAGAGGGCAAAACATTGAAATCAAATCCTACAACCCATTCTCCCATGAAGGACAATGCCTTAACCACATAATCATATGACGCTAAAATAACATCTATAAAAATGCATCTAAAATGTTTTTTTTTTCTTTTGATAAGGACTAAACGGATCTGCGTCCCTACCATCACTTTTGCCTTGGACCTCTCCCTTTACAAGTGGCTGGAGATACTATTTGAGCTACCATCCGATGATAAGCGATTCTAGAAACTAGATAGAGTACAAACTTCATATGAAGCTAAATAGCAATCTTTACAAGGATGGGGTGAACCTCCCCATGAACCCTAAGAAATAATAAAAATGTTGATCTTTTAAAAAATCATCCCTCTTAAACTAAGCCACCTAGTTGCCCATAAAAACTAAAGAAACTAAAAAGAAGCCCACAACGGTTAACAAAAAAAGGGAGCACCTAACCAACCTTAACCAGTACTAGAAAGCTATGAAGCACAGACACTATTTTGGCTCATGTGTCCGTGTCGGATACCAACACTCTTGGATACTTTCCGGACACGTGTCAGACACTTGAATCATGGATGTTGATAATTAAATGAAGAAGTTCTTTATTTATTATTTAATAGCTTTGTTATTTTAATATCTTAATAATATTTTTGTAATTTGTGTATTTTTATACCAATTTTAATTACAATAACATTAGGTTTTTATTATATGGTAATATAAAAAATTTATATATATTCAACGTGTCCCTGACATGTCCGTGTCCTAATTTTTAAAAAAATAACGTGTCTACGTATCCATGTCGTGTCGTATCTATGTCCGTATCCGTGCTTCTTAGATAGAAAGCAATTGCCTCTTTCTCCATCAAATGAAATGTATAAGGATGTTGTAAGTTGGTTGCACCTTTTGCAAGAATATATCTGCCCAATGAGGATACAATGTTAATCACATGTTCATCTACCTTCATTTCCAAGGAAGCCCACTAAAAAATCTTCTAGCAAATACACAAAATAAAAAAAAGGCCAGCCTACCCCCAGCAACCTAACTTATGTCGAAACTCCTTTAGATTAGTTAAAATGTGAACTTTCATATCATTGTGAAAAGAGAAATGTGTTAAATTGTCTCTTTTTAAAAATGTTCCTGCTAATAAGGGAGCCAACATACCTTTTGTTTACATAAATTATAGTATGAACAAACAACCCTTAACCAATATTCTAAATTTAATGGGAGCCTTACCAAATTTGGAAGACATTATTAAATTTTAACCCATAATAATATTGTAAAATGCTATATCTGTCTTTTAAAAACTTCGGACAAAAGAGATTAAATACAGGATACTGCATTGAATTCCAAAGCATTATACAGTACGAGAATCATGACATACACAATGTGCCAAAGCTAGATTATACTTCATCATATCACAGCACCGTATGGTTCAGACTTCAACTACTATACATTTTTTTATTTGGAAAATGAGTACTAAAAGTTACATCCACAACAACTTCATATTCATTTTTATCAATAAAGGTGTGAAGAACTCGGATACTTCATCTCCGCGTGTAACTTTACATATGTAAGCAATTATTTCCAGCATTACTGGTTTGCAAGGTGATCAAAGGACAACAGCCCTTGAATTTTATGCATGTATCAATGTAAGGAAGAATTATACCTGCTTGCATCCTCCTCAACAGTTAAATCCCCAACAAAAGCTCCTAAGTCAAATACAGATTTCTGGGCCTCAGTTGTTTCACCAAAAGAGTGGCTCTGCACATATACACATGTGTGGATATATATAGAGAGGAAGAAAGAAAGCGAGAATATATAGTAGGCTGAGCCAAGAGGAGTTAGTTCAACATCTATGAATGTGTTTTGCCTTTGTGTAAGAAAATTGGAATTTACCCCTTTGTTTGATTCCACCTCAGCCATCGTGTTTGTTCAACTAAATCAATGCTCAAAAGGTCCGTCTATATGGAAGAAAAAAAATGTACGATTTGAAAATTATATAAGCATAACAAAAGAACACAAATCACCAGCTTAAATCAAAGAAGCACATCAATAATATCATACTCGATTACTAACAGAAATAAAAATAATTATAAAAAAAAAAAAGAACTATTCATTTCTACTGGAAGTACAGCAATGCTTTCAGATCTAAGATCACACCAAATTTTTGCTTTGAAAAGCAAGAAAAATTCTCTTGATTATAAAGTCGGAAAAAACCGTGTAGGAATGGCGACCTGTGTCCAGAATCTATGAATTTCTGATCTACTAAATTCGCCAACTAAAATACTATTACGTTTGGTTCCGTATCGAAAAACAGTTTTCTATTTTTTGCAGAACTCTAAAACATCAAAAGTCGTTTGGCATACTGAAAAAATATTTATCAGATTTATTGAAAACCACGCAGCGCCAGAAGATAAAAACAGCAGTTGGTGGAGGTGAAGCTTTGCGTCTTGATCTGCACTTACAGGTGCCAGTGCCGTGCACTGGGGAGATTTCGCTTCTTCTTCGTTTGTTATGGAGGTATAATTTAATTGCCAGATGAAGAGACGCTAGCTTCACTGGAGACTGGAATCGTTCATTGCGGACGAGTTATCTAAATCACCGGCATGGCGATGAAATTGTATAGAGTTTTCGCAAGCAATCTCTTTCTAAGATCAATCTTACTTTGTTATGCCCACCTACCCGCTATGATCAAGTTTTGACGAGAAGCAGCAAGCGAATTAACATACCCCCATTATCAAACGATTGATATTTGATATTGTTAAGAAATTATTATTTTTTTAGGGTATATAATAATAGTGAATATAATTAGTTTTTGTAAATTAATTTTAAAAAAATTACAATTAATTTTATTTTAACAAAAAAAAATGTTTTTAGTTTATCATCCAATGCATTTTTATCTTTCATCTTTTTATTGTTTCAAAATCATAGTCAAACTATTTTATTCTGTTACTTTATTATATCGATTAAAATATACTATTTAGAAATCCGACTATAAATTAGTTTTAAAATTACAACAAAATAGTTTTTATTAAATCGGATTAGCCAATTACAACAACGGACCCCTGGTCCTAACATTGACTTTCAAATTTTTAGTTTATTTTAAATACAGATGTTTTAAGTCAGGTGGAGTCGGGTTATCACACACTTGACTCATAATCAGTATATGTGATGTTAGAGGAAGTAGATTTTTCGCATTTCCTAGAGAGCAGGGGACCTCACTCGAGCTCACTAGAGATCTTGCCCTAACGAGTTTGAGAGTAGACGAGTACTATTCCTAGCTCACGAGAGTACTTTGTCACGACCCAAGACCCCACCCTACACGGATCTCGTGTCGCGACGCCCGATCCGACGCTACTTGTCGAACCAAGGGTCTCAACTTGCTACACAATCAGTGCTACTAACATGAAACAACTAAATGCGGAATAGAATAAATAAAAGTTGCATGTAATTTATATAATGTTTTACAAAATGCGGAATACAAAATTTCTTAATACAACTGTTCATCCCAAGACGTGGATAACATGGGAGAGCTATGAGACTGTCTGTACTAAGTATTACACTGCAACTTCAAAAGTAATGTCCACTGCTAACTAGCTGCTCTTCTACAGCTTCATTTCCTAAAAAGGGTGGTAAGTTTGGGGTGAGCTAACTAAAGCCCAATAAGTAATTCTCCTTTACTCTGCCATGTGTACATGAATATAGAAAACATTATCCATAAAAGAACTAGGATAAATGCAGATGTGCTAGCTAGTCAATGAATATAGAACTCAATATCAAATGATAGAAACTCAAATGATAAAGCAATGAAATCTGTCTGATAATATAATCATACAAGCTACAGTCATGAGCTGTCTCAAGTATAATCATATGCACTCAAATGAAAGCTGTGAAATCTCATGATCATTCAATAACAATATAACATGATCAAGTTATGAATATCAACAATAAAGGATAGTGATATCAATACTGGGATGCTCTCGTGGGGCCCGGCTACCCCCTAGGCTCACATTCGGTGCTCTAAGGCCTCGCCAAATAATACTGCTCTGCGTACACTGTGTAAGAATAATTTGTTTGAGATCTAGACCCGAAGGTCATAACTAGACCCGAAGGTCATAAATAGCATCAGATGGAGATGTGACTGAGCACAAATCCAATACTAATAATGTAACACCCCGATCCCGCGAAATTAATAATTAATTAATAATTATTAATTAATACCGACTTACAGAATGATTTAGGGAATTAATCATAATCCCGACGGTCGCCATAGACCGATTAAATAAAGAAAATGTCTGGAGGGAGGGGTACCTTACCCGAATCCAAATTGCTGGTTAAATCGGTAAAATAATGCCGTTTTAACACTAACGGAACCCGAATTAGTTAACCCCGAAAATCCCGAATGATTAATAAATGACATGGAACCTCTGACACTGAAGCGAACTGAATTATGAAGCTCTTGGAAGAAACCGCATCGAAAAAGGAGCTACGGAATGAAAGTTATGTAACAAACATTGAAAATTGAATTACTGTGCAACCAAACGTGGCCTTAACCGAAAATATGGAAAAAAAATGGCCAAATGGGAGGCCAAGGGAATTGAACCCTTGACCTTTGAGTAGAAAGAAACCTCATCCAAAAATTACCAACTGGGCTACTACTGTCTTTGTGTACAAATATACAATGAAAGGTATATAAACCAGAATTCTGGTGGGGCCACCTCCCAAACTGACCAATGAGGTTACATGCAAAACCTCCATCATGACCTAAACCCCTACACTTCAGCCTCATCATCACATCTCAAGTGTCTACAATTAGACCTAGACCCTACATGTATGATTATGTATGTGTATGAGTGTACACTAATATACACATGAACTGGGGATCTCTACAACAACAAGTGTGTGAACTAAATATTCAGAAATCAAAAACTGTTGGGAGGACTGATCTGTTGAGGGAGAGAGAACCCATGTGAGAAACCATTGTGAGGGTGATGTGTATATCCATGGTCTATGTATGAGGGTGTTCCATGAAGAAGCAAAAGAAGGGAATAGAGGACTGAGATGCATGACTGAACTGAGGCACCATCGAGGACCCCATACTGAGCCATGAATGAGGGAGTCGTGGTCGACCAAGGTAAATGCCCTGAAAACCTAGAAAATTTCCTCTTTTTTTTCTTACTGTTTTCAGTCATTTGAGGCCATATAAACTGTATGTACGAACTAATGTGAGGTCTAGGAACTAATATAAGTTAACTGGGAGGTTCGGATAGGCCTAGAAACCCAAACCGTGACCAAACCGCCATGGATGACACCTCCAAAACTGGGTCTGATTCGAACTCCCAAAAACCAAGTTTTGATGGTCTAGAAATGATCTAGACACTGAGAGGGTCCCAAATACACCAACCCGCGACCCAAAATCGCATGGTAAGGCCCTCGAATCTGAAATTATTCCTTTCGGCCAAGAAACCCAAAATCTAAAACGAACACCTAAACTGAAATTTGTAAATGGGGAATTGAAGCCCCTGTTCTAAGGGTCACAAAGAACCAAACCGTGTGCGATTTGGTTGAGGAACAAGGCCACACGGCCGAACTGAAATTCTGCGCAATAATCGGTTCTACCGAGCTTAATCTTTGGATTCGAGGCACCAAATCGATGCAAAGTTGTTGGAATCACTCCTAGGGACAAATTGGAACCAAAAACAGTCGGAAACCGTGCTTGGAATGGCACGAAATAGGGAAAAATCGGGGCTGGTATTAGGGCAACAGCGCCCTGCGCGTTGGAGAAGATGGAGTTGACTCGCCAACTCGTTCGAGTTGGGCCGAGTCGACTCATACACGTGGCAACGCAAGATTGTGCCACCCCATTATTGAAACTACGCCGTTTTGGGTGTTACCTAGTTTGTTTTAAAATCAATTCCACCTGTTTGGATACGGGGCTAAGAAATTAAAATCTGATTTTGGGCTAAACCTGTATGCGGATAAGGAACGATTTGGAATAAGCTATCCATGAATTAGGGGCCAATTAGGGGATAACAGGAATATTTAATTCCGGTTCACTGAGGGTTAGTGAACCGGTTGGTTCACTGGAGTTCTGGACCGGTTCAAATTTTTAACCTAAAACCCAAGGGGTTTGAACCCTAATTTAATGAAATTGTATTTTGACCCTGAAACTTTCTGAAAATTACGAATTTGTCCCCAACTGTTTTAAAGAATTATGCAGTGGCCCAAATTTCTGAGAAACTGTTCAATTAAGCCCCTGACAAATTAATTAAATAATAAAATAATTATTTTATTATTTTATTAATTAGGTAAAATTACGATTTTACCCCTGGACATTTAATATGTCAAACGGAGTCCAAATAAATTAAATAAATAGTGTATTTTCACTATTTCAAACATTCCAGACCCAATGGTACAGTCCAATTTTGGAAATACAGTACCGAAAAATACAGACCTGTAAGTGATAAATTACTGTACTGCCCCTGATGACACCAGACCCAAATAAAAAATAAAAGACAGTCTATTTTGACTATGTCGGGCGTTCTAAACTCAACGGTGAGGTCCGTTTAACGAACTGAAGTCCCGAAAAATACAGACACATAAAGTGTAAATGACCATACTGCCCCTGATGCTTCCCAGGGTCAATTGAACATAACAGATAGTCCAACTTAATTATGTCGAACACTCTGGACCCAATGGTGAGGTCCATTTTATGAACTGACGTGCCGAAAAATATGACACGTGAAATTACCAAATTACTCCTGATACTGTACGAAGCCCAAATGAAGTCCGATTGGGATGAAATTGATAGTGATAGAAGCCCAGATACTGGTGAGACTGTAAACATGATTAAATAATGATTCGGAGTCGGAATCTTACAAAACGTAAAATGACCAAAATACCCCTGAGCACAGTAAGTGCAAGGTAGAGGTCAAATAAAGGTCAAACTGATCTGATAAATTATCACAGGGATAATTATGAACACTGAAGGGCTAAATAAGACTCCGGGACAGTAATGCGTAAAACGAGAAATGATCGATGTGTCCCGATGATCAAAAGCAGATACCAAACGAAGTCCAAAGGACTTAAGAATTTACATATGAGATATATGGGACATTCTGAGGACCACGACAGGGTCCGGGGCAAGAATGACAAAATTACCATTTTGCCCCTATGGTTAAAATAAGAACCTAACTGATACCAATTGGAGTCTAAAAGACGTAGAACTTTATATTTAAGATATAAAGACTATTCGGAGGGCCTTGACAGGGCCCGGGGCAAGGGTGATAAAATGACCGTTTTGCCCCTAAGGCTGAAGAAGTAACTGACTGATAACGATTGAAGTCTAAATGACTTGGGTTATAATCCTGATGACTGCTGAGCCTAATTTAAGAATAAAATAGCCCCGGATAAAACCCGATGAGAGGGCGATAGGCTACTAGGCTATCTTAGGTAAACCGATAGATACCTAAGATGACAAATGAGACCTGAATGGATGAGTTCTGATCTGTATATGATTGATGATTATTGTTCAGGATATACATGGAGATGCCTGACGTATCTGGAGGTTATCGGATTGTTTGCGCAAGGAGATAACCGTAACAGTTTGTGAGTAACCTGGAACTTCTGACTTGGTGTATAAGTACACCGTCTAGTTACTGTATTTTGATTTACTGTACTGTTTTGTATACTGTACTGTCTAAATGCATACTTTTTTATACTGCATTACACGTAACATGATTTTGTACTGTCCTGCTCTCCTGTTCAGTTCGGGTTTGTCTTGTTCTGTTGTATAGTCTGTCCTGGTTTTATTCTGTACTGTTGCGTCTTGTGAGTAAACCTGACTCCTGAATTGGTGTATAAGTTCTGTCTAGATACTGTACTTTGAAGCACTGTACTGTTTTGAACGTTATACTGTTAAAAAGCATATATTTAAAGCAGCATATGCCTTGTCCTGATTGATATTGTTTCGTTTGGTTCCGTCATATTCAGTTCCGATATGACTTGTCCTGATTGACATTGTTTCGTTTTGTTCCGTCATGTTCAGTTCCGATATGACTTGTCCTGATTGATATTGTTTCGTTTGTTTCCGTCATATTCAGTTCCGATATGACTTGTCCTAATTGATATTGTTTCGTTTGTTTCCGTCATATTCAGTTCCGATATGACTTGTCCTGATTGACATTGTTTCGTTTTGTTCCGTCATGTTCAGTTCCGATATGACTTGTCCTGATTGACATTGTTTCGTTTTGTTCCGTCATGTTCAGTTCCGATATGACTTGTCCTGATTGATATTGTTTCGTTTGTTTCTGTCATATTTAGTTTCGATATGACTTGTCCCGATTGATATTGTTTCGTTTGTTTCCGTCATATTCAGTTCCTATATGACTTGTCCTGATTGACATTGTTTCGTTTTGTTCCGTCATGTTCAGTTCCGATATGACTTGTCCTGATTGATATTGTTTCATTTTGTTCCGTCATGTTCAATTCCGATATGACTTGTCCTGATTGATATTGTTTCGTTTGTTTCTGTCATATTCAGTTCCGATATGACTTGTCCCGATTGATATTGTTTCGTTTGTTTCCGTCATATTCAGTTCCGATATGACTTGTCCTGATTGACATTGTTTCGTTTTGTTCCGTCATGTTCAGTTCCGATATGACTTGTCCTGATTGATATTGTTTCGTTTTGTTCCGTCATGTTCAATTCCGATATGACTTGTCCTGATTGATATTGTTTCGTTTTGTTCCGTCATGTTCAGTTCCGATATGACTTGTCCTGATTGATATTGTTTCGTTTTGTTCCGTCATGTTCAGTTCCGATATGACTTGTCCTGATTGATATTGTTTCGTTTTGTTCCGTCATGTTCAGTTCCGATATGACTTGACCTGATTGATATCGTATCGTTTTGATCCGTCATGTTCAGTTTTAATATGTCTTGTTCTGATTTGATGTATTGCTCTGCTTTGTTCCGTTATGATCCGTCCTGTTATGCCTCTGTCCTTGATTATGCCTGTGACTTGAACTAGTGTTTTGTTCCGTCTGATCCCGTTATATACCGTCCGTTAATCATCTGTGTGTCTTGATTGATATATGGTCCAGTTCCGTTATGATCTGTCTGAATTCTTGACTTGGTATATAAGTTACTGCATAGATACTGTATTTTGATGCACTGTACGGTTTTAAAAGATAAACTGTCTGAATGCATGTTTTTAAATGCAAACTTTTATAATGTATTGTACGCGGCATGATTTTGTCCCGTCCTACTATTATTTTGTTCGGTCTGTCTTGTTCCATTTTATGGTCTATCTGATTTTGTTCTGCTATGATGTGTCTGACTCTGGGTACCATTCTGATTATGAGCGGTCTGGCATAAGTAGGCTTGATTACGCGCCTAACTGATATATTATTGTTATGCCCTGTTATGTTCCGCCCAGTACTGATCTGTTCTGATATTTGAATTAATTGCCTATACTCTCATTGATATTGGCATCATGCACTGTTCCGTCTGTTCTGATTTGTTGTTCCGTTTAGTTCAGTCCTGTTTTATTCTACTGAAACTGCATTTAAAGTAGATTTATAAAACTGCTATTTCAGAAACAACTAAACTACCCTTGTGCTTTGTAAACAAGAAATGGTTTTGAAACCCTTGACAGGGAACCTGTGTTACTCATTGGGCTTTTCGAAGCTCACCCCATTCCCTAACATTTTTCAGGAATAATATCTGTTGGATCTGACGGCACTGATCTGTGGAGACTGGATTACTGAGGATTGAATCTGTTTAATCAGGTGAGTGATGTAATACGACTGACTTGACTGATATGTACTAGATATAGACATGGCTCATGGATTTAAACGATACTCTAGAGATTATAGTTCTGCTCTGTTGTTATATGTCGGATTATAGATATGCTCTGAGGTTAGAATTGTTAGCTGTTGGATTTTAGACTGGCTTTGTGGTACATAACCTTATAGTGAATACATGAGTTGCATTCCCCTGACAAAAAAAAAAGTTTTAAATTCCGCTGCATTTGACCCTACAGTCGGAGTGCAATTCACTGAAAAGTTCAGAAATTGCCTTCGGTTGGTCGCGTGGCGGCTGACTGGCATCACGTCCTCGACATCCGCGTAGGGTGGGGTTTGGGATGTGACAAATAATATATCAGGATCATGCTACCTCCACGAAGAGTATAAATGTGGAACAGAACTGTTCTAAGCAATCTGACGTAACGATAGTTATCTGAACTATGGTTACTAGACTGCTTCGAATATACTGTCTGACCCTCACAGCCCTAGGTACAAGTGTACAAAAAGGAATCCATGCACAAGTGTACAATCATGATCGAGATATAAATAGAAATCAATAAATGCTTCCACATGATAGAGCAATATCAATGTGGCTCAATAAACACTGGTATACATGGAATACAACAAGTGATATATGAAAAACTGTTGACATGGCTTGGAATGTAACACATGCAGAGATCAGACATTACTTACCTCTTAAACCGTTTCTGTTCTTTCACAATAATACCAAGTCGTTGTTCCTTCCTCTTTGAAATCCCTATTCATCAATAGATAGCATATCTCAGTTTACCTTTTCATAAGTTATGTTATTCATCAAATTTTATGCCTCTTTACTATTAGTTCCTCTTCTACTTAAATAGACTCTACTATTGAATCCGAAATGTCGAACAAAGTTGATTTAGGCTTTCGCAGAATTCAATTCGGACTTCTGTACTAAAAGGGGCAAAATGTTCATTTTGCACTTTTACGGGTCTTTTTATTTTTTGGGACCTCGTCTTGCTAAACGGACCTCACCATTGGTCTTAGAATGTCCGAGATAATTAAAATACACTATTCATATGTTTAATTTGGATATTGTTACTATAAAGGGTAAAATGGTCATTTTTTAAAAGTATTTTATTTTTGGGGTTCCGTCTCATGAAACGGACCTTACTGTTGGACTCAGAATGTCCGAAATAATAAATTTTGACTATTCATTTACCTCGGTTGGACTTCGTTTGACCCATATTTAAATTAGGGGTATTTTTGAAATAAAAGAAATATTTTATAAATTTTCTGTTGGGCTTTTGTATAATTTCCTAAAATATCTGGGGTCAGTTTATAATTTTCCTAAGTTTCGGTCTGAACCAGTGGGTTTATGGCTAGAAACCCTAAACCGGTTTGATCCTCCTCTAAACCAACCGGTCCAGTATACCTCTAAGAACCAGAATAAGATATCCCCTTGGTCTACCTTATCCACGGTTCGGTTACACCCAAACCCAATTTCAATTTCCCATCCCTACAGCCAAACAAGCCAAATTCCATTTAATTTCAAATTCCATTTAAAACGACACAGTATCACTGCCCGTTTATTTCCGATCGGGTCCCGACCCGCATCCGATCCGTGACCCGAAACCCGAACCCGAACCCAACAATATCATCTTCCTTGTTTTTTCGGTGTAGCTCCAGTAGGTTTCCGTCACCATCTCCGGCGACGGTGACCTAATTCCGGTCGATTTTTGAGGGTTTTTGAATGTTGTCCTCTACAGTTTTTCATGAGGATCTCATATCTAGCCTTAAATTTAAGTTTCATTCATTAAATCTTCACGAATCAGCCATGAACCGTAGCTCCGGCCAAATGAAAAATTCTGATTTCGCGTTTGGTTTATCACTGTTTTCCCTAGTTCTTTTTCCATTTTCTTTCTACATCTTATAGGGAAATTTCTAGGCAACTAAATCAAGGTTTTATACATAAAATATCAATGATCTTCAAAACCGATCAAGGGCTATAAATGGGATTTTCTCACTGGTTTTTAAACCTTTTTAAGCGATTCTTTTTGCTAAATGATCCTAGTTACATGCTGATTAAGATCCTACCATTAAACTCAAGATTTCATGCTTAAAAAAATAAAAACAGAACGACTCACTCACCTATATTTTTTGAGTTTTCTTGGTTGCAGTGCACTGCTTCCACTCCTGTGTTCCTCTTGGCTCACTTCTGCTTCTTCCCAAAGGATTATCTCACTCTTGAAGGCACTCACAACCCCTTAATCTCTCTGTCTCCCTTACCTTACGCACCATATATATATATATTATATACACATGCACACTCCACTGCCTTGGCCCCTTTCTTCTTGGTTTCTCCCCCTTCTAAAGCCCTTTTTCTTGACCTAGTGTTCTAATTTCTCTTTGCCAAATGCAGGTTGCATTTATGGCTTGGAGACTTGTATTATATATATGTATATTATATTCACACACACATAACACACACACACACATATATACACCAGCCGACACACACATATATTTATATACATGCACTTGCTGCATGCCTCACTCCTTTCCTTCCTTCCTTTATTTCCTTTTCTTTTCTTTTTAATTCCTTATATATATATATATATATGTACACATATATATGTATATACACATATATATACATATAAAATACATATTTTATACATGTATATATATATCCATATGTAGGCATATAAATCTATTTTTAATCATATATATATATATATATATATACACTCATTTTGAACAGGCCACACACATACGTACATGTATGCATGCATGGGTTTGTGTGCATGCACGCATTTCAAGGCATAATTCTGTGTCGCTCGGGTTTACTTGTGGAAATACTCCTAAACACTCAGGGTTACTCAAAACTGCTTCTCGTATATTTTTAATATCGAAATTACTTCATTTATAACTCTCGCTATCTGTCTCGAACTACGTGCCAATTACTGTATAATATTTATTGCGATGCTTCGTATATATATCGGGTATTATTTTCATTGGCTCTGTGTATTTGTACTTGGCTTCTCTTAATCTCATAATTTTCTGAGATTATAATTTCTGCTGATCACCTCTGTAATCGTACCCGTCACTGTAGATTACTTATTAAATAATTCGGTATATCTCGGGGTCTACTATTTTGGGTCTGAAACGGTCTCGGTTTGTCTTTGATATTATGATCATTGCATGGTTAAAGCTCGGTATTATTATCTGACCTTTTTAGATAAAATGAAATTATATAAATTTATTCAGAACTTATGTTCGGTTATAACAGGTATTACGCTACTTAGCTCAACTTATCTCGATTTACGTGTACTCGACCGGGTCTACCTCGATCTATATGCCATATCCCGGGTCGGGATATTACATACTTTCTCTAGCGAGACTTCGCTTAAGCGAGCTCACACGAGACCAGACAGAATGTTCACTGCTAGCCTCCTATACACTAATGCTCTTACGTAATCACCTTATTTACTTGAAATGTCATATAAGTAAATGTCATCATTTAATTTATTCTTTTCATTTACTTAAAGACATTTTAATGTAAATAAGGAAGTACCCTAATTTGGAACCAATAAAAATAACCCCAAAGGTTAATTCCTTAAGAATGAAAAAGTCAATTCTCCATTCCAAGAACAAAATCCCAATTTTTTTGAAAATACCGCCTTGAATCGTAGTTTGTTGGGTGTGTTACCCTTTAGCTAAAATTTATTAAAAATCATTTTTAAACTATTAAATACTTGAAAAACAAAACTGAGACTTTTGCAAGTCTAAGTCAAAGTAATTTAGATGCCTTTTTTTTAGGAGCCTTAGCGTGGTAGTGCCTTAGTCAAACCTAGGTATTTGGAAGTTTGGTTGATTGAACGACCCATGTAGGCTAACTATGAATATGCTATAGTAATTTTCACATCATTATTCGGGTCTTTAGGGCTGGGTCTGACACCTTCCCTAATCCCAACCTACGAAAAAATAGACCCCTTAAACCCGTTTAAACCCTATTATAGAATGAGAGGGTCCCCGCGAGAGTACTCGTTTAATTAAAAATTATTTATTTATTTATTTTATTAAATTAATTGTAAATAACACATGTAAAAAAAGATATTACATATGTTAAAATAAAAAAAAAATAAGATGTCATTAGAGAATTAAAATGATATTATTTTCTTTTAGAAATGTATTACTCTACTAAATTTACCTAAACTCTTAATGTAGGACTAAAAGTATCATTATAAATATTGATTGTGTAGAACAAAACTCACCTACTATATTATTTTATGTAACAAGGGTGGGGTGGATAATGCTTTCATCCCAAATCCTAATAGAGTTCACATAACTTCATCTGAACTTGTTTGATTAGGGGCATAATATGTCATATTTCCAACGAATCGAGTTAAATTGACATTCCTGGGTAATGAAAGGGCTTTGGTAGGTGATGTTTTGCACTATTTTTTATCTAAAGGCTTCTTCTCTGAAGTTTCTTGTCAAGAACTCGAGGTCAGAAGGCCACTAGGAAGGCTCCAATGTAACTGCTCTAATGATAAAGTTAGTGAAAGATAATAACAGTAATTCGAGAGAAGAATTGAACATGAATTGGAAGCATACCTTATGGACTTATTTATAAGCTATAGATATCCCAAGTTGAGTAGGATTAAGAGTTATGAAAATAAGAATTTGGAGATATCCTTAGATTGTAGTTTCCATATCGAATTCTGCTTCCTTATTTTGAGGTCAGTAGCCCATAAAAGGCGGTGACCATCTTAAAACATCTTACCTCTGGGCTTTGTATGCTAATAGGTTGGGAGGATGACTACCCTTTATGATCTGTAAATCAAAGAGCTTCTTGTGGACACCTGTTAAGTTCTAAATATCGTGGTCAAATTATGGTATATCATCTACTCCCCTCGAGCCACTAGTTGGGCAACTGAGGCCACCATCGACCGCGTGTCTTTTTCATAAATGCGCCATTATATATTCTGATAAAACAATCATTAATGGGACAATTAATGTCCCATCATTGCATCAACCACTAGTTGGGCAACTAAGGCCGCCATCGTTCCAATCACCACATTGATCTTGGGACATCAATTGGAGGTGACGCATTTAATGATGCACTTTTGGGCGGTCTATAAATAGTTAAATCATCACCTAAGGGGAGGCTTTCACAATCTCTCAAAGTATCACGCATACCTCTGAGCAAAAAACAATCTTCAAAGCAATTTCTGATGCACTTGAAGTTTCTCTCCGACAACCTCTTTCCTGGTCTTCGGTCGAGTTTGAATTTTTTTTTTAAAAAACCCTTCTTCAAATTATTTTTCTATTTTCACTTCTTTTTCCCTCCCTTTTTATTTAAAATCTTTGGAGAGATGGTTCCTCTTGACGCTCAATCGAGCACTAGAGATGAAGTGAGAGAGCCTATGGAGTTTGGTAATCAAGAGGCACTGGGCCTTATCGTAGGTGACGTGGCTTAAAATGCCTCTGATAATAGCTCTAAGGTCCTCTTAATTGAGGCATGTCTTGAAACCAGAAATAGAGAGGTTGGCAGATCAGGTAAACCTCGTAGGAGAGAGGAAAGTGAGAATGCAATGACCCAGACTGTGGGCGACGCCCTCTCGATCAATTATGATTTCCCCCATAATGTATCATGTAGGGTCCTTCGGCCTATAGACCATTCTTTTGACATCAACCGAGGGGAGATCTGTGCTTACATCGAGTGGTTTGAGGTTGGAGTGTGTTTCCCTTTTCATCGCTTAGTCAATGAGTTCTTCTGTCACGACTCAAAACCCACATTTTGCAGATTAAGGGTCAGTGACGACACTGCCACTTAGACAGGCCGTACATAATCAAATAAATTACGCGAGATAATAAAAAATTTTCTTTTATTTTATCAGGCGTGGAAGCTATACATATGCAACTTATTTGATAACCAATCAACACCAATCATTTATAAAGGGGTTCTCAAGGTAAAGTCATTGTGATCACCATCATTAACATAATTCATCAATATTTATGTGCATATCCATGTATGTGTCCAATAAAAGGTACATAATACTAATTCGCAAAAGTCTAAGTTGTCATTTTGCCCAAAAATGCATCATATGTTACCAAAAAGATCCCACATCACATTCAATCATGATCCTCATGCAAAAGGTCCATCGCATTCATGCTCTTAGCTTTTTTGTGTGTACTTTACCACTTCCATGCTAATTCAATCACTTGAAATATGTTTGGATAAATCTATGTGAGCTTCACTAAGCTTATGCATAATTCTTGCGTCCTGTCACAGGTTTTGCAAAGACAGGATTTTGCACAAAATACCATGAGCACCAAGTTTCCTCAAACAGATAACACATATTCAAGAATATCTTATAACACATTTTCAAAATGGATCATGCATAAAACATGCCAAAAGTTTAAGCGGATATATTATCTACATTTTTAAAACACATCATTTTCAATAGCACAGTTCGAATATCAAAACACAAAGTAGATGATGAAAAGTTATTCATACAACGTATAATAGCACATGCATTTCTCAAAACATGGTTCAGATATTTAATGAAAAATGGATATCATAACATCGAATAACGAATGCATATGATAGGGTACTCCTGAAATCTGATTACGAATAATGGATAATACGAGACAAATGATGGACACATATTACGCACATCGAAGAATCACATATTGAGTCAGAACACCACCTGGGTAAGTTTCATCAAAAGTCGGAATGCCACGTAAGTAAGTCTCAATCATTAATTCTATAACGAGTCGTTACACCATGTGGGTAAGTCTCATCATAAGAGTCAGAGCGCCCCATGGGTAAACCTTGTGTAGACACAAAATCGAGTCAGAGTGCCACGTGGGAAGTCTCATCACCAGAGTTGGAGGACCACATGGGTAGGCCTCGAATAAACACAAGAATCGAATTATATATTGAGTCAAAATGCCATGTGGGTAGGTTTCATTACAAGAGTCAAAGCGCCACATAAGTAGGTCTCACACAATCACATAATCGGATCAAAACAAGTATGATTCGGGTTACATGGTCAAAATTGGTTCACACAAATCATTTTTCTCATTGAAAGGGGTGCCATGGTTTATAGGCATTTTTACTAAAGAACTTAGTTGGGATTCAAAGCATGCAACATCTTTCAAATCAGTACAAAAGAACGTTATTTCAAGATATAATCATAAAGATTGTAGCCCTTAGATATTCATAAAGTGCATAATAGACATTTTGAGCAGACATAGAAATTCACTGATTCAAAGTACAAGATTTCTCACAAAAACAGATTAGATATTTGAACAGATATAGAAATTCATAAGATAGACATTTGGAAGTAAGATGTGAAATCCGCTAATTCAAGATACTGGATTACTCACCTTAAGTTCTCAGTCAGTTCCTTAATCTCCTTTTCATTGTCCTTAGTTCCTAGATCCATAAGTCAAATGCATGTAACTTCGTTTTAAAACATAACTGAAACATTACTATTGGCCACTTATTTTTTTTGTAACTAAAGTTTCCCTAACAAATTCTATTTGTGGGTCTAGCAACCTTAAAAACTATAAGTTAGGTCCCGCCCTTTTTTTCTAAATTCAATTTTATAGCTAAATTAATGTTTGGGACACAATGGGTAGTACTTCATTTGTTGTTTCATATTTTTTAGAATTCATTTGGGCAAAATGGACCTCACCATTGAGTCTGGAACGTCCACAATAGTCAAGATAGACTTTTTTTTTTTTTGTATTTAATTGGCTTTAGGGTTGCTAAGGGTAAAATGGTAACTATTATATTTTACGTGTCCTAATTTTTGAGATTCCATCTCGTCAAATTGACCTCGTCATTGGGTCCAGAATGTCAGAAAAAGGTCAGAATACATTATCTTTTCATTTTATTTGAGCAATAGAACATTTTACCATAATTAAATTAATTAAATTATTTTATTTAATAATATATTTATATTTTATTCATTTTATTACACAAGTGCCACGATGGAACAATGGCACAAATGTAGTGCTTAAGTCCCTCACATGCGTGAGGTTGAGGGTTCGAACTTGGGGAGTTGTGGCTTCCCTTTTTTTTTTCTGAATTTTGAATCACCAAATAATGGACAAGGCAGGAAAACATGGATAAGATATCCCGTTCCGACCACGGTCATTAAATCAGGGGTTCTTGTCCTTGTTTCCAAACAGACCAAAATTCATTTTAAATTAAAATCTAATGCCCAAATAACGTAGTTCTACTTATTCATTTCTGTGCCTGTGCGGGTTCCGACCTGAACCCGAAACCGACCCGACTTACCCAACCCATCTACTGCTTATCTTCTCCATTGTAGTGGCTACTGTAGCCCTAATTTTAGAGATTTTCAATCTTTATTTTGAGAGGTTTTGACCAGCCTTTTGCTCTGTTTTCAAGCTTAATCAACTTCAAATGATTCAACTTAGGTTTTCTCATTAATTTAAGAGGTCGAAGTGGGCTCAAATGCTCTATTGAAGTTTCATTACAACTCTAAATATTGAGCTCGTTCATGGCCATTTCTCCATGAAATCAATGGTGGCTTAGCTTGCTGTGATCCTAAGGTCAAGGCGACTTTATTCCCATTCTAAAACTCGAGCTTAAAGCTCTGTTGGTGAGGTTGGGTTTGAAACCTGTAACTTGTAACTGGGTTTTACTTCCTCATTTTTTGTCCGATTTCAATATGGTTAGTGTTTTGAAATCCTTAGGTCATCTAGTTTCTAACCCTAAGTGATAAAAACACGTTTCTTACTAATTGTTTTAGATCCACTTTCTTGAGATGCAACAATGGCAGGTTCATGAGTTTTAGGTGTTCGAAGCCTCATAGGTCAGCTCTTTTCATTCTCTAATATGGTATATCAACCTCTAATACCATGCATGCGTTCCAAATCCATTAAACAGAAAGTCACAACAACTTTTTCTAGAGAGAGAAATTAGGTTTTTGTATATTTTTACCTTCAACAATGGTTCTTCTTTCTCTTTGGCTTGATTCTGAGCCCTCTTGTATTGGCTTAGGGCTTGCATGCACAACTTCCTCCCCTTCTTTATTTTTCTTCTTTCTTCTTTTTCTTTTCTCTCTCCCCCTCTCTCTCTCTCTCTCTCTCTCTCTAGCCACACATACACACACACACAAGGGTTTGGATTGACACTCTTAAATCTCATGCAAGGTCTGAATTTTGATCAATAGCCTCAAGCTTACATACAACATGATAAGGGTTTTGCATGAAACCTCATTGGTTGTGAGAGTGGTGCAATAGGGTGTTGACTGCTTTAGACTTTTCCCACATAGTTTCTACCTTATATCATTTTCTTTTGGGCTAACATGGCACATGTGTGCTGATAGCCTAGTGGGTTTAGGCTTTGTATAAGCCCTTTGGTGGACTAAGTCTTGGGTTCAACTCCTTGGGTAAACACTTTTTGACCTACTTTTCTTCTTTTGTTTTTATTTGCCTTTTTGTTAGGCTTTTGTACTTTAATTTTATTTTTACTATTGTAATTGTATTATTTTTATTTATTTTCTTCATGTGTTGGTTTCATTAATTGTAATCTTATTATTTTTGTAGCCTTTATTTTCTTGATCTAGTTTTCCTTGATCATTATTTTACTTCTTAAAGTATCTAGTATTTAATTAGTGACTAAATCATTGATAATCGAATTGGGTTGTTACATCTTCTGTTGGTTCAAGACCTGCCCAACTTAATTGAACATCAATAGTTTGAGGCAATTTTTGGCCTTCTAAGTTTTAAGGCACAAAAACAAAGTTGAGGTGGATCTGAACTCATTAGGAGCAATATGGATTTGAAATATCAAAAATCCAAAGGCATGTATTACATGTCTTTTGATAAAAGATTTAAACCCCTCACATCGGCACCCATTTCCAATAAGACATGGAAGAAGTGGTACTTCTTTGTTAAGGGTGGCTAGGGAATTCAAGGACTATGAGGACAAAGCAGTTTCCTTCCTCGGTACACCAACTTCAAGGGTGAGCCTACCGATCTTAAGAAGTTTTGCCTTTTTATATAATTGAAATGCACCTTTACTTGTTTTATTTATGAGCTGGACACTTGGTACATATAAGAAAGCTTAGAAGAGGTCAATTTTTACCCCTGCTCTTCAAGAGAAGTACAGAAGGCTACTGCACTCTCATGACCAAATCCTCACCCTATTGAACTTCATGGAGGCCAAATGTGCCAAGGATAAGAGCGAGGTCGTAAAAAAGTTCGTACTTTTAGTATGGAAACCTAGCCAGAACAAGGCTAGGGAGTCATAATTGCCTACCGAACAGGCGTCTCCTCATAAAAGAATGAGGATAGAGATCGGGGCAAGCAATTCCCCTAAGCGTACGGTTTATGAGGAATTGGTGATGCCCCTATCGCGTCCAGATCACTTCCCTACTAACGAGGGTTGCACATCCTTTACCCTAGAGGAAAATGAGGCTCGACACTATCCCTCCTAGCATAGCCATAGCGGAGACTAGAGAGGCAGCCATCAAGAAGGCCTATAAGGACTTCTGGGGTTCTACTGCCGGTCAGTTCAAAGAGCTTAAGCCCCGAAAAATTGCCGAGGGACCTCCTGGTCTCTCATATGAGGGTAACTCTTCCAAATTTGACTTACTTGTTTTATTTATCTGTTTCTTGGCCTTCTATTTTTTAACTTGTTAATCTTCTCTTCTGTAGACGGATGAGTCTGATGGGTCTATAAGAGTCTAAATGGGTGGAGAAGCTTTAGACTGAGCTAGATGAGGTAAGGCTCTAGCTAGGGACTACTTGATCTACAACTTCCTCGTTTGAAGAAAAGCTGAAGGAATCTGTTAATGCCTTATTCTTCTTGGAGTCTTAAAAGAATGCCCTGGCTTCAGAGTTGGAGGTTTTAAGAAAAGAGAATACAGAGTATGATGTCGCTACTGCTCAGAAACGTGATGACTGTACAGAAGCGACAAAAGAGGAAACATAGAGGGTCCTTAGAAAAGAAGTTCAGAGGTTAGGGGAAGAGTTTGCGGATCACGGGTACGAGACGTATAAAAAGAAGATCCAAAAACTCTATCCTAACCTTAATATTTCTAATGTAGACGAGGTCTCAATCTCTAATGATAATAAGAAGGGTGCTAGAGGGCAGAACCCACAATGGATCCTCTTGAGGCTGAACTGGCCAAGGCTGTAGATTTTGAGAGGGAGGGCAACCCTGCCGAGGGGCAGTAGTTAGGTTTTTATATTTATTTTTACTTTTTTCTATTTTTGGTCCCTTTCTCTGTATTTCCTCAATCATATATATAAAATTATCTTTTTGGCTTCAAACCTAGTGCTTGAGTATGCTTAATTCGCTTAACTTTTAAAATCTATCAGAAGTGTAAATTGAATCAAGTAATACTTATAGAATCCAGATCGGTAGTACTCATAATGGTACTAATATCACAATGACAAATGACTCAGACTTGTAACCCTTATAGTAGATATAAGTTTTTTAGGGGTCTAGAAAGGTAGCACTGTCGCGTAGGTAAATGGTTCAGACCTATAATACTTACAGTAGATATAAGGTTTTTAGTGGTTTGGAAAAGTGGCAATGCTGCATAGGTAAATAGTTCAGACCTGTAACACTTATAATGGATACAAGGTTTTTAGGAGTCTGGTGGCAATGCCTCAATAATAAGATATACAGATGTATAACACTTGTAATGGATACAAGGTTTTTAGGGGTCTAGTGGCAATGCCGCAATAATAAGATATACATACCTGTAACACTTGTAATTGATACAAGGTTTTTAGGGGTCTGGTGGCAATGTCACAAAAATAAGATATACAAACTTGTAACACTTATAATAGATACAAGGTTTTTAGGGGTTTGGTAGGGTGGCAAGTGGATAGGCATTGAAGTGGATAAAACTTATAAAGTTTATTGATAATACTTGCATAAATGCTCAATATTCCAAGGTCTAGGGTACCAGTTTCCCAACCGGATCTTCCAACTAATAAGTGGTAGGCCTTACAATCTTTATTACTTTGTAGGGTCCTTCCTGGTTGGGGGAAAACTGCCCCATGGTGGAGTCTTTGGTGTTCAGGAATACCCTTCTCAAGACAATATCACTGGGCTAAAAGTTGACAAGTTTCAATCCTTTGTTGAAGTAGTTGGTCATCCTCTGTTGGTAGGCCTTTGTTCTAATCTGTGATGTTTCACATTTTTCTTCTAAAAGATCAAGATTCTCGGTGAGCTTTTGATTATTGATTTCTTAATCAAAGAAATATGTCCTGAGGGTTGGCATACCAATCTCAACTGAAACGACTGCCTCAATTTTATATGCGAATGAGAACAGTGTTTTAGCAGTTGGAACTCTTCTCGTAGTTTGGTAGGCCCATAATTCCATACACGAGTGAGAACAGTGTTTTAGCAGTTGGAACTCTTCTCGTAGTTTGGTAGGCCCATAATTCCATACGCGAGTGAGAACAGTGTTTTAGCAGTTGGAACTCTTCTCGTAGTTTGGTAAGCCCAGAGGACTCTAGGGAGTTCTTCTACACACCTTCATTTGTCTTCTTCCAACCTTTTTTTTGTGGTTTTTAGGATGGTCCTATTAGTGACTTCAGCTTACCCATTGGCCTGCTGAGTGTCTTAAAGAGGAGAAATGGTGGCTGATGTGGAGATCTTTGCAGAACTTCCCGATCACCTTTCCTATGAACTGTGTCCCATTGTCAAAGATAATTACTCTAGGGATGCCAAATTTGTGTACTACGTTCTTCCAAGCGAAGTTCTTTACCTTCACTTTAGTGATGTTAGTCATTGGTTCAACCTTTACTATAACACCTCGGCCTGTTTTCCAGGAAATTAAGATTACTAACTTGGTATTAGAGATTTGACGAAAGAAAAATAAGAAGTTACGGAAAAATTAAACCAGGATATAAAAATAATAATAATAATAATAATAATAATAATAATGATAATGATAATGAATAATAATAATAATAATAAAAAAATAAGATTAAAATAAAATAAAATAAAATAAAACAAATAATTAAATTCCCAAACGAGGCATAAGGAGAGAAATGGTTAAAAATGGCGAAAAGTGTTAGTCAAGGGATTTGATCCCAAGACCAAAAAGAGGGAAGAATTTTAAGACCAAAACATTAGCTATATATATATATGTGCCTTGCGTGTGTACCAAAAAAAAATGGAGATATAGATGCATATATATATATATATCTATTGTGTGGGATTCCTGTATTGTAGAGACCAAACAGAGAGTGATGTAGAGAGATAAAGAGAGAGAATGAATGGCTATATGCAAGCAGCCATGTGTACAGGGTGCGTGTGTGTGGTGTCTCCCATATGCAAACCGATATATATATATATAGATATATATATATATATATAAAACTTGAAATAATGTAAACATCAGAATAAGAGAAGCGTAAAGGAGTGAGAGAAAGAGACCGAGAGTATATGAAGAAGAAGAAAAATCCAGAAGAGGAGCTGCAGTGTAGAAGAAATAGAAGGAAGAACTCAGAGAAATAGTGTAAGTTTATATTTGATTTCAATTGTTTAATAGATAGATTCATGACATGCAATTTGAAGATTGTGATGAGTATAGTTTAAACTTTTAAATGCAAAAGGAACGATGAAAAATAATGCTAAACTGAGGAGGAAAACATGAGTTACAGGTTTGGAAACAAACAGTGGGTCTGTGATCATAGCGAAAACTTGAGAAATTCTAATTTAAACTAAATTCAGTTTTGAACTTGTAAATGAGTAGGAATTCTGAATAGGAGTCTAACGCAATTGGAGGTAAGGGAAATGATCTTGAAATGGCCAATTTATCCTAGCCGATACATCATCAGACATTGTTGTTGCAAACCATAGAATCGAACTAGTTTTGAGGCTTAAAGTTATTCTAAACGATTTGTTAAAACTCTAGAGTTAATTTAATAGAAAAAACAGTAAAAGTTAGACGTCGGAATGGTGAAAATCAGTAGGGATACCGTAGAAATTCTGGCATTGTCGCCGGAAGAACCATTGGAGAAGATGACTTGAATAGCGTGGAGGCTATCGGGTCGAGGTTTGGCTGGGTTTGTATTGGGTCAAGTTGGGATCCGACCAACCGCAAGAACGGGCTCTAAACTGTGCCGTTTTGGTTTCAATTTTGAAAGATACTTGGACTCTTTGGTGATGGAAATAGGAAATTGAAAAGTTGATTAGGGGATTAGTCAAACCATGGATAAAAGAGGCAGTGTGGATATCTTATTCCGATTCACTGATTTAAGGTGAACCAGTTGGTTCACTATACTTTTGAACCGGTTTAGGGTTTTAGTTTAAAAACCCACTTGTCTGAACCAGGTCTTTGAGGAATTATAAACTGACCCCAGAATTTATGAATAATTCCGTTAAGACCCAACCAAAAAAATTAATAAAACATTATTTTAAAAAAATTGTCAAAACACCCCTAAGCTAAAAATTAGTCAAACGAAAGCCAAATAAAATAAAAGAATAGTGTAACCTAATATTTTTAGGCATTCTGGACTCAACGGCGGAATCCAATTTGTGAAATTAAGTCCCAAAAATTAAGACATGTGAAATGTAAAAATTACTATTTTACCCCTAATGATACCCGGGGCCATTTGAATGTAGAAGGTAGTCCATCTTGACTATTTTGGACAATCCGGACTCAACAGTAGAGTTCGTTTTGGCAAACGAAGTACCGAAAAATATCACACGTAAAAACATAAAATCACAAAAATGCCCTAGGCTTAAAATAAACTACAGATACGCAAATTGAGATCTAGAAAAACCTAAACCAATTATCTTTGACACTTTTAGCCTAACGGTGACATCCTTGTGGGAAAAATAAGACCCGGTAACAAACTAAAAAATAACCAACGCGTCCCTACGACTTAATGAAGCTATAGGGAGAGGGTAATTGGAATAGAAAGAGCTCTAAATTGACAGTTGAATTATGTGATACTTTGAACAAGAAAGTAACAAGATCTTGAATTGTGATTATAGGGACCCTAGTTAAGGGAGAGATTTTTGGATTAGCTCTTGGGACTTCAGGTGAGTGTTTCCTACCATATTGAGGTAGATATTTTCATTATAAATATAAATATTGAACTCTTTTATGATATATCGACATATGAAATCGTTTTCCTTTATAGCCTTTGTTTAACAGTTATACTGTATACGCTTTGAATGACCTATTGACAACTATATTGTCTTCTTTGACTTAAGAAAATGTGTTTGTAAGATACTCAAATGTTATATGATCTTCTTACAAATGTTTGAACTGTTTTAACTAAATATCAAATAAATAACTTTAATTTGAGTAATTGAACAGCTATTGATGATTATTGATTTTGGATATGATTTGGAGATGATTTTGATGCTCTGAATAGAACACTCTTCTATGATTGGTCACTATCGAATAGGTAGTGATTTATCGAACCCTTCCCACAGGGTATATTGTGGTGAGCCGGTGTTGATACGGCATATCGAACTAGCTAGTCTATCGATCTCAGATCAGCGAGGTTCTAATTTGCTGGCCATAGAAGTGAAATATATGATTTATTTGAATATGAATATTGAATATGAACTATGATTGAATATGATTTATCGAACCATGATTTTGAATTATCGAACTATGATCTATCGAATTATGTTATCGAACTATGATTTATTGAACCAAGACTCATCGAACTGTGATTTATCGAACTATGATTTATCGAATTATGTTATCAAACTATGATTTATTGAACTATGATTCATCGAACTATGTTATTGAATATCGATTTACGATTGTCATTAAATTTGGGATTTATTGGAAGTGAATTTGATACCATTATCTTGTATGCTATAAGTAAGATAACATATGATATTTGATCATTGACATTTCAGTATTGAATTATATAGTAGTTTTGAAACCCTTGGTATGTTATGGGATACTCACGAGCTGTTGAGCTCATAGGAATTTTATCCAATATATTTCACGTATCAATAGTGGCAAGGGAACAACGGTTTCAGTCAGAATAGTCGAAAGCTTATAAAGTTATGAACCCTTTTTGTAATAGAATTTTGTTAGACATGACGTAATCGCTTTTGGAAGTTATGGATTGTATATCGAATATGGTACTAGCAGACTTGAAAAAATTTACATTGTGTACTTTTGTAATTACTATGGAATGTATATATGGATGACTGATGTTGACTTGTGTATTGACGCTTCCGCAATAGAAAAAGAATTTTATTCCGCTGCATTTGATTAATGGAAATGAGGAAAGTATTGTGATCAGTGAAAAAGGCCTCGGTGGCCGATCACGAACCCTTGATTCGTATGGGCCAGGTTCCGTGTCGTGACATCTACCCCCTTTGAAAAGTCGTTGGTAGGCAACCAATAGGAATCTCCTATTCTGAGGGGCTTTGGTAATTGTCACGACCCGAAACCCACCCTACGTAGATCTCGAGGACGTGATGCCAATTGGCCACCTTGCCGGTTTTTCCCACCGTCAATGCAACCAACCAAAGGCAACTTCTGAACTTTACAATGAATTGCATTCTAAATGTAAGGTCAAGGCAGCGAAAATTGAAACCTTTTTAAATTTAAAATGCAACTCATCCAGACACATCAGAGCACGTCTAGAATCAGTCATCAAATATCTCTAGAGTATCAATATACATGCTCCAATACGTCCATTCTATATCAATGAATTACTTAAAGTGGAAGTCACATCAGTACAATTCAGCTGATCAAACTTATCTCTAATGATCAACAATCAGAATGTCTCCAAGTACAATTTTAATCATAGTGATCCAACATACTAGGCTAACCTCATCACTAATGATGTAATATTATAATACAAATTGTGAACTTAACCTTACAGAGTACGTAGTCAACTTAACTTAGAGTTCACCCCGTCGGTGTAAATCATTTCTGCTTCACTAGTTCTACTAGTTATCTCATTGCATAGCATCCGTCATAAGCTACCTGAAAAATGGTTATAAATAAGGGGTGAGCTAACAAAGCTCAATAAGTAAATTCCTAGCTTTGCCATGGGTTAGGGTTAGTTCACAAGGATATAGAAGAAAGGATAACAGATAGATACACAGCCAGTGACTAAGATATAACAACAATGACCCGAGGGTCTAGAAAGGCTTATTCCCACAAGGAATAATATAAGAGAGAATCAGTCAAAGAGATCTAGCTCAACACAATAAATTGCTGCCACCAATAATACATAAGTTAATCAAAAGTATTCCATGCTTGCAAATAATATGATCATCTAGAGGCTGTAAAATATGATCATCCAACAATACAAAAACGTTAATATTGAATTCTAACAGAATAGATGCGTAATAGAACGGGGCCCGGCATATCCCCCAGAACACGCATATTCAGGTCCGCCTCTCTCTCTTGGGCTAGTTGAATAGCGCTAGAACTCTTTTACTACAAGTCCCGAAGGACACACAGAACATGTCTCGAAGGACACAACAGAACATGTCCCGAAGGACACAACAGACCCCAAAAGGTCTTCCCCGCATCTGGGAATAGATGGGCCGTTGTGACTGAGCACAACCCCGGGTATATATCAAATATCATGAACAATAATTTCCACACAGGATATACAATCATGTGAAATAGCCAAAACCTCATTCAACGAGACATAAGTGTGTGGATCAATAAGATTTCCATCAACAAGATATATCACAAGATCATGGCACGGTATATATCATGGTGCAAATATGCTCAAGTATCCACAAATCAAGATCACAACATGATATAGATAAAAAAAGGCGAACCCAAGGTACAAGCATGAACAAAAAATCACAAGTCGATTGGCATCAATCAAGGAGATCAAGTTCACTGGGTAATCACCAATAGATTAGCACCAATCAAAGAAATCGAGTTTATCAGATAAGTAATGGAGTACAAGTTTGGCAGCATATGCAAATAAATTTGACTGGTTGGGAAGGACCACATAACAAAGTTCAGATTTACTTACCTCGGTTTCTTAGTGTTAGATTCTCCATTTACAAATACTCTGATGATCTCCAGATACTTCAAGCATATCCTTGCATAGCCTGAAAAATCATCATTAATTACAAACAGACCAGAATTCATTCATTCATGTTTTATTCATCATCTTAGGAGTCTATCAGATGGCCTAATTAAGTTCATTGGCCTATTACCCACCCATTGGGTTTCGACCTATGTTATTAAATTCCTTAAGTAGGCTTAGCAACTGTTAGAATAATATTTTACATCATTTTGACTCCAGTCGTTATCAATTAAGCACTTGTTTGTCCTCAGGGGCAAAATGATAATTTTTTCATTCTTACCCCGGACCCTATCATGGTCCTCAGAATAGTCCTCATATCGTATATATAAATTTTTGAGTCTTTTGGACTTCATTTGGTATCTACTTTTGATCATTGGGACACATCGGTCATTTTTCATTTTACACGTTGACTGTTTCGGAGTCTTATTCAGCCCTTCAATTTTCATAATTATGCTTATGATAATTTATCAGATCAGATTGACCTTTATTCGATCTTTACTTTGCACTTACCCTGCTCAAGGGTATTTTGGTCATTTTATGTTTCGTAAGATTCTGACCCCGATTCGTTATTTAACCATGTATACAGTTTCACCAGTATATGGGCTTCTATCAGTATCAGTTTCGTCCCAATCAGACTTCATTTAGGTTTCGCATAGCATCAAGGGTATTTTGGTCATTTTATATTTCCTAATGTTCTGATCCCGAATCATAATTTAATCACATATTTATGAGTCCTCTAGTATTTGGGTTTCTATTGGTATCAATTTTGCCCAATTAGGACTTCGTATAGTATCAGGGGTAATCTGATAATTTTACATGTTGTATAACCAAACTTTTCGGGACCTTAGTTCATAAAATGGACCTCACCATTGGGTCCAGAGTGTCCTACATAATTGAATTGGACTATCCTTTATGTTTAATCGGCCCTGGGTATCAGTAGGGGCAATTCAGTCATTTACCATTTGTGTGTCTGTATTTTTCGGAACTTGGTTTCATTAAACGGAACTCACCGTTGATTCTAGAATGTCCAACATAATCAGGATGGGCTATCTTTTATTTTTATTAAGCCTTAGGTATCCTCAGGGGCAATACAGCCATTTACACTTACATGTCTGTATTTTTCGGGACTTAATGTCCTAAATTGGACTCCAACATTGTCTGGAATGCCCAAAATAGTAAGAATACACTATTTACTGACTAGATTTGGACTTCGTTTGACTCATTTAATGTCCAGGGGTAAAATAGTAATTTTACTTAATTAATAAAATAATTAAAATAATTATTTTATTATTTAATTATTTTTCCAGGGGTGTATTTGCATAAATTCTTAAAAGTCTAGGCCAGAGTGTAAATATCTAGGACTGTTGGGGGGTCAAATATAATTTTAGAAAGTTTAGGGGTTTAAAACAGAATTTCTTAAAGTAAGGGCTCAGAACCGTTTGGTCTAGGGTTCAACTAGCTGAACCAGTCCAAAAACATCAAGAACCAACCGGTTCACCCCCTTCAGAAAACCGGGATACAATATCCCTGTAACCCAATTTTGGCCCCTTATCTGTATTTAGGTTATCCCTAACCCTGATTCCAGATTTCTTATCACTGTAACCAAACCGACTGACTTTAGGTTTTAAATTAAAACATTTAACCTCAAAACGGCGCTGTTCCACTAAAGCAGTGGCACGCCCGTGAGTGGACACATGTCCGAGTCAACTCGGTCTGCCCAAACGAGTTGGACGAGTCAACTCCGTCTTTTTCATCTTCTTCCCAGTTTTTGCCCTAATTTCCAGTTTTCTTTCTTTTTGATTTCGTGGAGTTTTTGGCCATGATTTCTCACTGCTTTTGGTTTTAGTCGATTCTTGGGAGTCAAGCCATCAATTTGGCATTCATTTTATGCCTCAAATCAGGCTCAAATGCTTGGTCCATAGAGGGATAACCGAAACAGTAAATGGGCTAGCAAATCCCCATTTTTTGGCTTAAAGTTAATGGGGTTTCATCTGTGGTGACCTACAGATCATGAGGTTCAAGCCCCCATTCACAGATCTCAGTTTAAGAGTCTTAAACAGTGGCTGGGTTTCATGGCTGAAACCTGCAACTCCTGTCACGACCCAAAACCCACCCTATGCGGATTAGGGATCCGTGACCCGGGTCTGCGGCCCGTGGGCCGTTCCCCGTCCAAAAGGATCTAAAATGCTGGGTAAAGTTTTAACAAAAGCATTTCTTAATTATTAAAATATCTGGTAGCACAGTTAGTTCACCATTTGATGCATGTCCAAAAATTATAAGTGTTAAATACAGATCCTTCGAAAACAAAACCAACAAACAGGACCGTGGTGACATGGGAGTATTAAGACCTGACAATATTCAACTTAATATAAAACTCGCCAAAACAGCTACCAGTAACTAGCAGCGTCTAAATCCCTGGAGCGCCTGAGGGTTCCCCAAATTCTTGTTGTCCTGAAAAATTTAAGGGAGAAGGGGTGAGCTAATAGCCCAATAAGTAATTTCCTGGCTTTAATGTGGGTTCGGGTTTGTCCGATGGAATGATAGATCAAAGAATCACAGATAGCCAATATGGGCAGTAATGAAGGCGTAGCCAGTCACCAAAAATGTGCAAGGTATCGACCCGAGGGTCCAAAAGGCATATCCCACAATATAACATAAGAGTCAATAACAAAGCCAAATGAAATCGGGATCTGGCCTATCATGATGGGCTGCTGCCACAACAATACATTAGCCAATCAAAGGTATACCATGCTTGCAACAATATGATCATTCCACAGGGTATAAAAAATATGATCATACAATGGAAACAAGAATAAGTTAACATCGAATTCAAATAGCCCAGATATACGTGAATTACCCGGGGCCCGGCATACCCCACTAAAACGCATGCTCAGATCCGCCACAGTTCCTCGGGCTCTCTGAAAAGCGTTAGAGCTCTTTTCAATATAGGTCCCGTAGGACACAACAGACCCTAGTGGATCTTTTCCCCCACGTAATCTGTGAATGGATGGGTCATCGTGACTGAGCACAACCCCGAGTACACACCAAATATCATGACTGACAAAATCCCATACAAGATGTACAATCGTACCAACATTTGATATCACAAACAACAAAACACGAAGTGTATGGAATCAGTAGAATGTGTCTCAGGACTAGGTCATGGTACGATAGTGTAATAATATTCAAATATCAATGATCAATCTCAAAGTGATGTAAGCAAGCAAGTCAAATCCAAAATCAGGTAAACTGATATCTACAAGTCGATTGGCTCAAATCAAGTACATCAGGTAGTAATGGAATACAAATTGGCAGCATGTGAACAATAACGTGACTGGCTGGGAATAACCCATATTAAAGCGTCAGAATTACTTACTTCAAAATGACTCTCAGTAGTTCAACTAATCAAAGTCTCCTTCCCCTTTTCTTTTGACGTGCCTGTCAATTGAAAATAACTCAGTCTATAACTGAAATCGAACCATACTCGATATTCAATTTTGTTAATCTTGGCTATCGGTATCTCGATTACGAATCTAGATGTCGTCATTGTATCCGGAATGTTGAATAAAATAAGTTTAGGCTTTTACGGATCTTAAATCGGATTCCTGAATTGAAAAGGGCAAAACTGTCCTTTGGCATGTTACGGTCACTTTCTCCCCGGGACCTCTTTTCATAATTTCAACCTCACCGTTGAATTCAGTGGGTCCGAGATAGTTAAAATACTTATATGACTTAACTTATTTGGACACAGGGGTATTTTCGTCATTTTACGGGCCTTTATTTTTCGGGGCCTCATCTCACGTTGTAGACCTCACCATTGGACTCAGTAGGTCCAAGATAGTAGGAATTCATATATGACTTGTCTAATTTGGACACCGGGGTATTTCGGTCATTCTAGTATTTATGTCTTATATCCCGGGGTCTCGTCTCGTGAAATGGACCTCACTATTGAGTCCGGAAGGTCCGAGATAATAAGTTTTGACTATTCATTCGCCCCGTTCGGACTTCATTTGACTTATTTGTGACTCAGGGGTAAAATGGTAATTTTACCTATTTAATAAATTATTTAAATAATTTATTTTATTATTTTATTATTTTTCCAGGGGTGTTTTTGAAATAATTCTCCAAAGTCTGGGTCAGATTTGGAATATGGTGAACAGTTGGGGTCAAACCACAATTATCATAGGTTTTGGTTTATTTATTTTTAATTAAAACATTGGACCAAAGGGTTCACTTAACAAAACCCTAGACCGGACCGGTTATGCACTGAACCAACCGGTTCAGTCCTCTCCAGAGAACCGGTTTAATGGGTCATGCTGACGTCATGATGACGTCAGCCCTAATTCAATATTTTTAAATTTCTTTAATGAAACGGCGTAGTTTCATTGCCCCGTTGGATCCGGTCGGGTCCCGACCCGACCCAGACCCGGATCCAGTCCCTTCTTGACCCGAATGGCCCCCCGTTTTTCCGGTGGTCTTCTCCGGTCGTCCCTGTCAATTCCGGTCACCGGAATCTCGGCCAACCCACGGTTTTACACCATTTTCACGTCCAAAATTTACGGTTTTTGTGCCAAAACACTTCTAGAATCTCAAGCATCATTTTTAGACTGTTTTTAGTTGGATTGGCCACGGTTTTCCGACACCCATAGCCGGTTTTCCGGCGTTGCACCGGCGAGAGAATAATCGGCCATAGAATGGCCATTTCTCAACCGTTTTAGATGGTTCAAATTCCGTTGAGTTCCTAATGAACTTGGCTACCCATTTTAAGTCCTAAAATCGCGTTCAAATGGACCTACCAAAATCTACCATTGTTGACCGTAGCTAAAGTTCTTGGTTTTCATGTTTTTCTTTCATATTTTGATTCCCATAATTTCAAAATTAGATCTATAACAGCATAGAGTAAAAATTTGAAGCAACGAGCATAATTGGTTACCTGTTTGTATGTTTCCTCCAATTGCTTCAAATTGATCTTTCTTTCTCTCTCTACTGCTCTCTCTCTCTCTCTAAGATCTGCTTCTGGTTCTATGCTTTTTCTCCCCGTGCTCACTGCCCCAGAACTCTGCTTTACTTTTCTATCTCTGTTTTCCTCACTCCCACACAAGAGATGTATATACACTTTTATATAAAATATACATTTATATTTCTTTGCCCCATCCACACTCAACCAAGCATGGCTGGCCATACCCTCCTCCATGATTTTTCTGATTTCTCCCATACCCCTCTCCATACCTATAGGTATAGGTTAGGTGGAGTAGGTTTTGATATTAATTTATTTTATATACAATATATATATATATATCCTATATTATAATAATGTATAAATACATAATATATACCCACTTAATACACATGTATATATGTATTTTGATATTCATAAATTATAGGATTAAACAGCTCCAAGTACAATTGATATAGTATTGCCCGACCCGACTGCCTCGATATTCGTGCCATTTTGGGTCGGGGTATTACAACTCCGGTTTTGAGGGTCTTAACCTGAGTTCTGGGGTCGCGGCTTAGTGTCTTTGGGATCCTAGGAAGGTCTAGATCAGGTCTCTATCCCTCAATCGAGGTTTCATTTCAGTCAGATCAGACCTGCTGTACAGAAGGTCATCCATGGTGGTTTTTGTGTACGGTCACTAGTTTGGGCCTGTTTCAAGGCCCCATTTTCATGCCTCGATCATGTTTTCTCCATATAACCTCATGCATGTAATCATAGGGTCCGAAACATCAAAACAACACTAGCATTTAAGCAAAGATATATATAGAGCAGTTTTTGAGTTTTACCTTCCAAACAGTGGCTTTCCTTCTCTGTTCGTGGCTCAGAAGGGACCTCAATGGTTGGCCTTGTCCCAACCGTGCCTCTCGGTTCCTCCTTTTTGTGCATCTCCATGGACACACCATGCACACACATTGCTCACACATTGCTCACACACCATGGCCTCTCTCTCTCTACATCATCCTCTCTGTCACTCTACCCGAGCACACACCCACACACTTTTTCTAATTTTTCACACACCCATATGCAGAACATATGCATATAAGCATATATCAACTCATATGCATATACATATTGGTTTGACAAGTTGATTTGATTTGCATGAAATCTCACTAGTGGGTGTGACGGTCCAATCAGAATTTTAGCCTCCTATTTTATATATATATATATATATATATATATTTTATATTATAAGTGGGCTACATGAAATCCTATTGGCCCATTTGAGTGGTGGAGTGGGCCCATTTCATGTATATATATATTTAGGTTGTTTAATTGGGCACAAAGGTGCTGTTAGCCACTTGGTTAAATTTTTGAGTAAAATTTCTTTCCATCATAGGTCAAGGGTTCAATTCCCTTTGGCCCCATGTGTGGCTAATTTTCCACCATTTTAGGCTAAGGCCTTGTTTGGTTGGCGCGGTAATTCAGTTTCACTGTTTCCTACCTAACTTTCGTTCCGTAGCTCCTTTTTTGACGCAGTTTCTTCCGATCACTTCCTATTCTGATTAGCTTCACTGCCCAAGGTTTAGTGTCAGTTTTTATTTACTTGAGATTTTCGTGGTTAGCTAATTCGAGTTCCGTTAGTGTTAAAACGACAAAATTTTTCCTAATTAATCGATAATTAGGTTTGGGTATTGCACCTTCTTCTCTAGATATGTTTAATCATTCTACTGGTTTATCGTGACCGCCGAGAGATTATGATTAATTTCCTCAGTCATTCCTTAAATCGGTGCTAATTAATAATTAGCGAACTAATTATTAATAAATTAGGTCGGGGTATTACAGTAATGGCCCTACGATGTCCATTCTTTATTGAGAAAAGGGCCAATGACTAATTATATAAACGAGTTCAGGCTAAGGTTGATACTGATAAGGGGCCAAGCACTAGCATTTGTCATACCTCCGAACATAGTCATTAGCCTATCTTAACATGTTGGGCCAGTTGTATCCCTGAGACAGAGCTCAGTGGGCAATAGTTCTTCCACCATTATGATTACCACATATTCCTTCATAATTTTGGCAAAGACGTACTAAGCCTTTTCGGGACCTAGGCAAAAGAAGAGGGGCTGTGAGTAAGATCTTCAATATAATTTCTCTCCAAGGATAAGGTACCGATTTGCTCTAATAGAGATCCTTTTGGCTTGATTTTTATCTTCAGGAAGTAGACCTTTTATCAAGAAACTAAGGATTGTTCTAAAATCTGAAGAGTTTGTGGTATTTCAATGTTAAGACTTGACTGATAAGAAATCTTCACAATAGAGTCCTTCTGGGGCTTTAAATAAGAAGCCATATTAATAAGTGCATTTGCTCTGGAGTTCTGGTTCATATCTATCTTCTGAATAGAGAATCTGATAATAGATTGATTCCGTGATTCCACTATCTCTGAATACTTTTATCATTCTATCATCTTTGGCTGAATATTCCCTTAGGACTTGACCGACCACGAGCTGGAATTCAGAAAACACGTGGAGATCTGAAGCTTCACATTCCAAGGATAAATGTTTCATCCTCTACCTCATTGTTAGAGGCTCTAAAACTCGGACTAACGGCCCTTTTTTATAAGTTACCCAAACATTTTTTCATCTAAACGGCATCACTCTATAACAATAAAGACCTCATTCAGATATTAAGACAGTTTTATCTTGATCTGGTGGATACATCAAGATTTAGTTCTATCCAGAGTAAGTGTCCATGAAACTCATGAGTTCGTGACCTTCTGTAGCCTCCACCAATTAATCAATTCTTGGGAAAGGAAAACTACATTTGGGGCAGGCTTTATTGAGGTTGGTATAGTCGACACAGACCCTCCGTTTACCATTTTTTTTTCTTTGCAATGACAGTATTTGCAAGCCATTCATGATAGAATACGTTTCTTATTATCCTAGCGTCGAGTAGCCTATAAACTTCGTCGTTGATGATCTTATGACATTCCGGGGCAAGGCTCCTCCTCTTCTGTCATACATGAGGGTGTTTTGGATCTATCATCAAATTGTTAGAGATGAAGTTGTGATCTATACCTTCTATATCCATGGTCTCCCATACAAATACCAAGAGGTTTTGTTTCACGAACTTAATTAGTTATGCCAGCTTTAAATGGCATAAAGTTGATCCAATTTGCCAATATTTTCTTTTTACTTTGATATTGACAAGCACCTTTGTAACTTCTTCATTTGGTTTAACCATGTTATCCCTTCCCTTGTGACTTAATGGTTTTTTAATCTCAGAGGGGCACTCCTCTTGGTTTTTAAAATCTAGAATGGAAAAGTCTTCCCCCATGAAATGATACTGTAATTGCTATTTAGAGCGTTGTCCTTTGAGTGTGACGACATGATATTCTCGAGCAATGGGTCGATAACCTTTAATAGTTACAATCTTGTTATCATGTAAGAACTGAAGGCATTAGTGTAAAGTAGACATGACTGCCCCTAATTAATGAATCAAAGGTATCCCAATTATGACATTATAAGGCGATTTGGCATCCAGAGCCATGAATTCAGATATCAAGGTCTTCTAATCATCTCTTTCTCTAATAGAAGTCAGTAGGTCAATTTTTCCCAAGGGAAAACTGAGGTGCCCAATGAATCCTCCCATTACTGAAATGGTTGTTTTAATATCCTTTCAATCTAACTTCATATGTTTGAAAGGCTCATAGAATAAAACACTAGTAGAGCTTCCAATATCAACGAGGACTCTCATGGTCTCAAAATTAACAATTTTGAGTGAGATGACAATGGCATCATAGTGGGAGAAATGTACCCTAACAAGGTCCAGTTCAGAAAACTGTAGCTGAGTTACTGTCTTAGTCCTTCTCTCAATTGATGAGATCTAGATGACATGAGATTCTGCTTTTACCTCTCAAGCATACCTATTTCTAACCCTGTTAGACATTCTAGTCATTGTGTTATCGGCATGAAGTACGAAAATCACCTGTTGATTGTTCGGTTGCTATTGATCATTCTGAGCTTCCCTCTGTTCGGGCCTCTGTTATGGCCTTCTTTGAGGGGGTTTCTCATCTCTGGGTTCTATCTCCTATCATGGCGAGCCGAAACCCATCTTATGCGGATTAGGGGCAACAACCGACACTTCCACTTGGACAAGCCATACAAAATCAAATGAATTGCACAGGAGTGATAAAAAAATTTCTTCTTTTATTAAATACGGAAGCTACACATATGCAACTCATCTAATGACAAATCGAACTCTAACAACCATCAATCAGAATATCTCTAACTACAATTTTGATCATCATGAATCACCATTTTAAGTCTAACATTATCTTTAGTGTCACCATATCACAATAACTAATGTTTACATTAATCTTACAAAATACCTATTCATGTTATGACTCGAAGTTTTACATCATCACTATTGCTCGCAAGTACATCACTAGCTCCACTAGTTTCCGTCATTACACTTCCTCCCATGTGGTGTTAACTAAAAAAATTATTATAAATATGGAATGACCTAATTTAGCTCAGTAAGTAAATTCCCTCACTCTCCCATGAGACAATGTTAGTTTAGGTAACAGAATACAACCAAATAGCAAGCGAAATGATATATAACAATAGTCAATAACAAAGGAAAATCGATCAACAAAGATGACCCGTGGGTCTAAAAGGCATATCCCAAAGTAGTTTGAAAAAGGTGATGTAAGCAATTTAGCAAGTCAACAATAGGGATTTAACACATACAATAATCAGCTGCCAAAAATCACAAGATACCAAATCGAATCCAATGATAGGCTTGCAAAACGTATCAACAATAAAAAGTGCATCATCAATTTATGATTCAATAAAAGATATGAGATACTTACAAAATAGATTCTATCAACAAATAGGGTCCTGTTACCCCTAAAAGCACTCATTCAGGTTTACCCTCTTTTGGGCTCCTGAATAGTACTAAAGCTCTTATCAAATATCATGTCCTCCATAAACTACGTGTTGGTTATCATTCCCAATCACCGACCCGTATGTCCAAATCAACATCTATGGAATCAGGATGGGCGTTGTGCCAGACACAACTCCCGACACTCAAAATAATATTATAATCAACAGAATTCCACAAGGAATGTACACATACGTAGAATATCAAATTCTCAACAGTGAGAAACATAGTTGTTTTTCAATATCCAAATCAAAGGTATAGAAATGTGCAAGCGATCACATTAAGATATTGATAAATGAAATCTCAGCATATCCACAAGAAGGTACAAGTGTCAAATAGTGGAATCAAATAACTGTCAAGTATGTATAAGAGTACAAACTGGCAGCATTGAGAAAATCATAAATGTGACATGGTTAAGGAATACCACATATTAGAGTTCGAGTTTACTTACATTGGGTTCTTAGCATCGCATTCCATGAGGGTACCATAATAGCTATCCCATAGCTTTGTTTCTATTTTTCATTGTTTGGGTGATCTTATAATCATAGATAAAAAATACAGTGCATAATGAATTAGTATTCATCCTAATCCCAAATATTATTATTCAGTGTTTTAAGTTCTTTTGAACTTAGTATATTCGATCAAGGGTTTTCAAATTTCCAATTTAGGGTTCTCTGTTACCTTATAACTTATTTGGCCCTTTAAGGGCAATTTAGTAATTTACACTTTTTAATGTCCCATGTGTTTCCCATACATAATTTATGTATTCAGATTCCATTTTGAGTCTATTTGGTCCTTATAACATTATATGGATTTATTAATTTCATTTTTATACTTTTGGTAACTTCATTAAGTCCTAAAGACGTATTCGTCATTTTTTAGTTTGTTACCGAGTCTTGTTTTTCTCAAAGGGACGTCACCATCAAGTCTGAAATATTGAATATAATTAATTTAGGCTTTTTTAGATCTTAATTAGCTTATTTGTGACTTACATTAAGCCTAGGGGCATTTTTGTAATTTTATATTTTTGTGTGTCACATTTTTTGGTACTTTGTTTGCTAAAATGGATTTCACTGTTGAGTCCGGGATGTCAAATAAAGCCAGAACAAGTCACCTTTGACATTTAACTTGCTTTTGGATTACTAAGGGAAAAGGGTAATTTTGACCTTTCACTTGTCTATTTTTTTGGAACTTCGTTTCACAAAATGGGTCCCGCCATTGGGTCCAGAATGTCCCAAACTGTTAAAGTATGTATTTTCATAGTTATTGGTTACTTAATTAATCATTAGGACGCATTTGAAATTATTCCAGTTTGCCCATTCGTGTTTTTTAGAATTTAATTTCACTAAATCGAACTCCTTTGTTGAGTCCGGAATGCCCAAAAATATTGAGTTACACTATTCTTTTATTTTAATTGGCCTTCATTTGGACCTATTTTTGGGCTAAAGGCATTTTGGTAATTTCTTATATAATTAAAGGAATTTAAAATTAATATTTAATTAATTTCTTGGCCAATCCGTAACTAATCAAAACTGTTAGGGTCACTTTTAATCCTAAATACGTACTAAGAGATCCATTAACATGGATCAAAAGAAATAAAGCACTAAAATAACGAAACCAAAGAAAATATGAATCCGGGGGCTATAGTACGGAGTGGGAAGGTGTTAGGCACCCACGCTGCCAGATCTAAATGGATCGGCCACGAATATTCACTTGCAAGGGTTATTTTGTCATGAGAAAACTATAAAGAGAGATATGAGTTTAGAAAAGATAAATAAAAAAAGATCTAACATGAAGAAATAAAATAAAACAAAACAGAAAAGACAGAAAGAAGATCTGACTCACTTCCGAAGGCTTTCTACGTATCCATTTAGAAAATGGAATCAGAGGCACATAATTCTCTGGTTTACCCTCTTTTATTAAGAGTGATAAAAGAGATGAGATCAACTGGATCTAAGAAAACTGTTAAGGGTTTGAGAGTGTACCTTATTCCATCAATAGAGTCGGGGTAGATCTTTGGCTAGGAAAATACGGATCGAAGGCTTCAATCGGGAAGATCTCCAGCTTGTTCTTTGGTTTAGAAAGTGTTGCTTCGACTTCTTTCGTGAAGGGAGGTTGTCACTTCGGCCTCGGAAGAGGGAGACTTCTTGTAGAGAGAACTCTAGAATTAAACTAACAGCATGAGGCTATGGAAATTGTGTCTTTCGTCCTCTAAAATTGATGGCTAGGGGGCTCTATGTATAGGAAAATATAGAGATTTCATCCAATGGGGTCTAAGATGAAACCCTAAAATAGAGGGGTAGGATCATGTCTTGAGTGATAATTATCTAATTTGAATAAATAAAAAATCAAATAATTATCCTAGGGAATGATTATCCTAACCAACTAAATGAATTAATAAATAATTATGACAATGCATGGACCAATAGAATTGATGTCTACATGCAAGAGCCAATGAGATAAAAGAGAAATATAATTTAATTAGAAAATAAACTCTAAAATAAAAACGTCAAAGTTCGATGTATTTCTATTTAAATAATATCAAGCAACCAGATTTATGGAAACTTTAAAAGTAAAAAGTCCTAATTAAGCCTAAATAGACTATTATCACTCAAGATTACCAAATTGCCCCAATTCGGTAGAGAATCTCTAGATTGCCACAAAACATATGAAATGACCAAATTACCCTCAATTCGTCACCAAATGACAAAAATTGCTAAAATACTCCAGAGGGGTAAAATGATATAGAAATTACGAAAATGCCCCTTAAGTGACTAGGAAGTCCTACTGAGGGTAGGATTGTGCCAAAATTACCAAAATGCCCTTAGTGGGCAAAACGATGCCGAATATTACTGAAACACCCTCTAAGGGGCAAAAGAGTCCTAAACAAGGTGGGAATCTATCAAGAAGAGTTCTACTTGGACTGAGACTTTGATGGGAGAGTCCTAACGGGAGTGAGACAGGAAAAGTCTTATTTGGATTAGGACTCTGTTAGGAGAGTCCTAACGGAAGTAGGCTTCTATCGGAAAGAGTCCTACTTAGACTAGGACTTTGATATGAGAGTCCTAACAGGAGTGGGACTCTATTAGAAAGAGTCCTATTTGGATTGAGACTCTATTGGGAGAGTTCTAATGGGAGTGAGATTCTATCGGGAAGAGTCCTAATGAGAATAGGAGTGGGACTCTGTTAAGAGAGTTTTAACAAGTGTGGGACTCTATCAAAAAGAGTTTTACTTGGATTAGGACTCTGACAAAAGAGTCTTAATGGGAGTGGGACTCTATCGGGAAGAGTCCTACATTATTAGGACTCTATTAGAAGAGTCTTAATGGGAATAAGACTCTGTTAGGTGGAGTCCCAATAGAATTGGGACTTTGGTAGGGGTTGTCCTAGTGGGAATAGAACTTTGTCAGAAGGAGTCCTAATGGAACTGAGACTTTGGCAAAAGAGTTCTAGCGGGAATAAGACTCTGTCAAGAGGAGTTCTAATAGAACTGAGACTCTGGCAGAAGAGTCCTAGGGGGAGTAGGACTCTGTCAAGAGGAGTCCTAATGGGAATAAAACTCTGTCAAGAGAAGTCTCGATGGAACTGAGACTTTGGTAGGAGAGTCCTAGCGGGAATATGACTCTGTTAGGAGGAGTCCCAATGGGAATATGACTATGTCACGAGGAGTCCTAATGAAATTCAGACTCTAGTAGGAGAGTCCTAGTGGGAATATGACTCTGTTAGTTGGAATATGACTCTGTTAGGAGGAATCCTAATGGGAATAGGACTCTATCGAGAAAATTCCTACTTGAAGTAGGTTTCTTAGTATAATTACCGAATTGCTACTACTTAATCAAGGCTCACAAATAAGATATCTACAAGTAGGAATTTAATACTATCAATCATAAGTAATTCTTTGATATAATGAGATGGGAAGGAAAATCCAATTCACACCATTTGTGCAAGGAGTGAAAACTTAAATCACGATGTATAGAGGACGTTGGTCTTACCATCAATCCTAGGTTTTAGGATTTTTTTTACCCAACCCGCATGATTTTTTGTGCCATTTAACCAGACCCACGCGATTTTTTTAACTATTTCTCAAACCCATGTAGTTTTAGAAATTGAATTTTCAACATGCGATTTCACCGTTAATTTTTTACTGAAATAACATCTTCAACATTTGATTTGGAAATCATATTTTGAAAATGCGATTAGGAATTATGAGTTAATTAGTTAGGCTTGAAATTGTATCTTGGTAATATGATTTCATTGAAATTGCATTCGCAAGTTGCGATTTCAATGAAATTGTATTACCAAGATGTGATAAACCGAGATCACAGATAGTTAACATCAACATTAATTGACGCGGACATTAAGGGTTTTGTGAAAGCTGACCCGTCGCTCAAAATTTCAGTTGTCATAGACTATGTACAACAGAAATTCAAGTGCAAGGTGTCTTATAAGAAGGCTTGGCATGCGAAGCAGAAAGCTGTTGCAATGATATTTAGAGACTGTGAGTCATTTTACAAGTTGTTGCCTAAATTTTTGGGTGCACTACAACAGTACAACGTCAGAACAATAGTAAGGTGGCAACATATCCTTGCTAATAACAAAGATAAGGTCATATTTGCCAAGGAATTTTGGGCATTTAGACCCTCAATTGAAGGGTTTACATACTGTCACCCTTATGGTGAGTATAGATGCCACATTCTTGTACGAAAGGTATAAAGGGAAGTTGTTAATCGCAATGGCAATAGATGAAAATAATCAGACTTTCCCTCTTGCATTCGCCATGGTTAAAGATGAGAGTTATGATGGTTAGAGTTGGTTCTTGCACAATCTCAAGATTTATGTGATCTAAGAGAGACAGGGCATTTGTTTGATTTCAGATCGACACAAAGGTGTACTTGCAGCTGTGACTAAGAGTAATTCATTATGGCGGCGGCCAAATGCATACCATTGTTACTACTTACTATATATACATAGTAACTTCAACATTAAGTTTAAAAATGAATACTTAAAGAAACTTGTGTGGATTAGTGGAAGCACTCATCAAATATGTAAATTTGATATAGTAATAGAGAAAATTGAAATACTCAATAAAGGAGCAGCTAAATGGTTAAAGCGAATTCTGCCAAAAATGTGGACCATTGCTCATGATGGTGTTTGTCGCTATGGTATGCAGACGACCAATATATCAGAAGTATTCAGTGGTGTCCTAAGGGAGCAAGAAATTTGCCAATCACCACATGTGTGGAGTATATATTTTATCATGTCGTACACTACTTTAATAATAGGCAAGAATTGGTTGCGAAGGGTATACGTAATAACTATACGTATACTTATTGTGCATTTGAGATGATTGCTCAAAATTAGGCAAAGGTCGTGGTGCCCACAAGTTAACTCCTTTTAACTCTAACCTTGGAATTATACGGGGTGTTGACAATGAAAGGTAATGCTCAAGTTGTCAATCTTAATGACAATACATGTAGTTGTGGGAAGTGGAGTACTTATAGAATTCTATGTTCCCATGCATTAGCTGTGTTGGTAGACTTAAGGATAGTTTATAATGGGTGTGTTGACGAATGTTACAACATTCAGGCTTACGAGAAGACATGGGCACCCCAATTTTTTCTACCCCAGCATAAGGATTATTGGGACGCACCATTTAGTCCAATTGTATGCCATAATATAACCCTTCTATGAATGAATGGTCGTCCTAGGTCAACATGACTTAGGAATGAGATGGACCTTAGCGAAGGTTAGACGCGAAATAAATGTGGCATATGTAGACAAATGGGTCATGACTGTCGTCAATGTCCAAACGCCAACCAACAAGACGAAGCCCCTAGACCTTCACGTTGATTTAATACAATGACTTGTTATTTTTAGCTTTATCATTATACTATTACATGCTTTAATGCAAGTGACTTGTCTTATTGGTTTTATCATTGTACTTATTACCTATTTTAATACAGTGACTTGTCTTATCGGCTTTGTCATTAATATAAGTTATACTTTGACCAATGGTGTTTTAAATTTGTCCCTTAAGAGGATACTATTACATAGATACACCAGCATTCACTCCACACAGCAAGCTACTCCCGAGGCTCATCCCTTGGCGAGTTGATGTTTATAGATGCCATGTGACATATTAGAGGGATGTCGGCTATTTGTTTGGAGGCTATTTACGAGGACAGACAATTATATGAGCACTAGCTAGAGCCAACGCTAAAGCCACAGCCACAGCCACAGCCACAGCCACAGCCACAACCAAAGCTAGAGCTCGACCACGAGCCCAATCCCTAGCCTTCGCTATGGAAATAGTGACGACGATGGCAACGAGAGTTTATACCTCCCCGACCAGCTTTACCATTTGTTATAGAGGCTTCTGCATCATCTTTACAAGCATTTGAGTCGTCTATGCCTACCGTGCCTTTACATCAAACTTCTCCTTCATTGATGTTTTCACTATCACCACATGTCTCTCCTATTCATTGGGGGCATGATGTCAGAGGAGGAACCTATGGAAGGAGTGACACAGGTGGACCCACAACTAGTTACACAGTTCGAGTCACAAGCAGTGACATAAGTGGAGTCACCACCACTACAAGTATATACGAGGGCAGAGCTCGTGGTAGAGGTAGAGGCCATTAGTCTGACATTTGTCCATCGTAGGTTACACAAGACACATAACAACCGATCTCAGACCAAGTAACAAAGACGACTGGTGCGGAACAAGAAGATGCCACATTGTGGCATTTTTTGGTGTACATGAGTGACTCACATGTATTAGATTTTTGGTATCTGTAAATCAAACTTGTATGTATAAAACACATTTTATTATATATAATGCATTATTACATATTTCCTCACAACAACTTCTTTTTATGGGTACTTTGATAACTAACGCAACTGAAGTAACTCAAGTCATTCGATTACTTGCTTCGTAGGGTTTGTGGGAAAAATTTTCAAAAAAATGTGGAAACCACTTTGGATCGGGACCTAACACACCCCCATGTATTAATACACTTGTGTGAAGTGATTGCACGAGAAAAAATTAGCTCGGAGGGATAATTTGATAACTAACACAACCGAAGCAATTTAAGTCGCTCGATTACTTGATTCGTAGGGTTTTGGGGGCAAAATTTTCAAAAAAAATATGAAAACCACTTCAGACCAGGACATAACACACCTCCATGCATTAATACACTTGCATGAAGTGATCGCATGAGAAAAAATTAGCCTAAATGAATACTTTGATAACTAACGCAACCAAAGTAACTTAAGTCACTCTATTACTTGATTCGTAAGGTTTGCGAGGCCAAATTTTTAAAAAAATGTGGAAACCACTCCGGACTAGGACTTAACACACCTCCACACATTCATACACTTGCATGAAGTGATCATACGAGAAAAAATTAGCCCAGGGGGATACTTTGATAACTAACGCAACCGAAGTAACTTAAGTCATTCGATTATTTAATTTGTAGGGTTTGGGGGGGCCAAATTTTTTTAAAAATATGGAAACCACTTCAAACCGGGAGTTAACACTCCTCCACGTATTAATATACTTGTGTGAAGTGATCGTATGAGAAAAAATTAGTCCAGAGGGATACTTTGATAACTAACACAACCGAAGTAACTTAAGTCACTCGATTACTTGATTTGTAAGGTTTGAGAGGCAAAATTTTTAAAAAATCATGGAAACCACTCTGGACTGAGACCTAACATACCTCCACACATTAATACACTTGCGTGAAGTGATCGGACGAGAAAAAAAATTAGCCCGGAGGATGTCACGCCCCGAATTCCAGTGAACTCGAGGCGCGATTGTCGAGATAGTAAATAAAATAAAATAAAGGACAACTTAAACAAATTTAACTAAGCATGCATCCATTACCATAAATACATCAAAATAACATGAATTACATCTTATGAATCCATTGTTCACACGTCATTTGGGCTTAAGCCCTTACACATCAAAATATGCCTCCAAGGCCAAAAATACTCCAAGTGCAGTCTCCTATCAAGATGTCACCAAATCTCAGGTAGTAGGGGCATCCTCATCTGTAATATGGTGTCCCACGAATGGGTCAGCTCAATTGCTAGTATGATAAAGTGCTAATGCAAGAAACAAAATTAAGGACGTGGCATGTGCAAGTGTACATTTATCTCTACATGTCATGCAATGTCATCCATGCAATACATGATCAATATGCATGACGCACCCATGCAAACTCTATGCCACAACCATGTCTCACTTTACGGTCCTTTCCCCGAAGGCCTGAGTCACCTTGTTCTCACTTTACGGTCCGTCCCCGCTAGCATGAGTACCATGGCCAATTTTGGGTTTTTCACCACAGGATCTGCACCCTCATAATGCATAGCACCACGTGCTCAATTCACACTATTCTTTCAAGGAATCACACTATGCCAATATGCCCAGATTCCACCATGCAATGATATGATCTTAACGAAACAATTTGTCACGCCCCGAATTCCCGACCGAACCCGGGACGCGACTGACGAGACAGAAAATGAAATAAATAAAAGGGCAAGATAAATAAATCCACTAAACTATGCATCCGTTCCCATCAATACATAAGATAACATTAAATACATCGCTCATAGGTCACTCGGGCTTAAGCCCTTACATTACAATATACAAGTCCCATGGACCAAAAATATAACAAGGGCTTCACCCTATCAGAGTATCATGGAGTCTCAAGTAGCTGGAGGGTCTTCATTTGAAAAATGTTACCCACGAATGGGTCAGCTCAACTGCTGGTATGATGAAGTGCTAATGCAAGAAATAAAGCTAAGGTGTGGCATGTGCAAAGTGTACATTTATATCTAAATGACATTCAAAGCATCGCAATAATATATATGAATGGTATGCGTGACGCACCCATGCACAACTCTATGCCACCACCCATGTCTCGTTTACGAGTGCTCCCCGATGGCTACGGAGTACCAATGCAATGGCCAATTTTGGGTTTTTCACCACAGGATCTACACCCTCATAATGCAAAGCACCACGTGCTTACCCACGCCATGTTCTCAAAGGATTCATCATATGCCAATATGCCAATGCAGTGTTAATGAAACATGGATCTCAATAATATAGCATACTCAGACAATAACAAATAAATCATCAATCAGTTTCATATATATGCATATCTCATGTGTTCATATATCATAATTCATGTTCTTCACTTTACTAAACTTGCAAGTAACACCTAAACATGTGAACAATCAATTCCAAGTTATCAACTAAACACATTACAGATAAGCACATAAAGCATTCCAGTCATTCACAAATATTCCTAACTTAACTTCATTTCTAACATTAGCAAAACACCATACCTGATGGGTTGGTATCAACCCTAGAAGATCACGCACTATATGTAACTAAACCGGCAAATGAAAATGCAGGAGATCAGATCGCCCTCTCCTGTCCTGTCAGTGTCCCTAAAAGCATAAATTACAACTCAGTCTATTGTCATTTGAATTTATGCTATTCATCAAATTTTATGTCTTTAATTCATAGGTTTCTATTCTGCTAAATTAAACTCTACCATTGGTTCTAGGACGTTGAAGAAAATAAGTTTAGGTTCTCGTAGAACTCAATTCGGACACCGAGGTTCAAAAGGGCAAAACAGTCATTTTGCACTTTACACGTGTCCTTACATTTCGTGACCTCTTTTCACAAATCGGACCCCACGGTTGAGTCCGGAATGCTCGAGATAATAAAGTTTCACTATTTGTTTACCTAATTCGGAGTTCGTTTGACTGTACTTCAATTCAGGGGTATTTTGGTAATTTTAAAGGTTACTACGGGTCTTTTATTTTTTGGGACCCCAGTCTCAGTAAAACGGACCTCACCATTGGTTTCAGAATGATCGAGATAGTCAAAATACACTAATGACTTGTCCCATTTGGACTCCGGGATATTTTTGAATATTTAATTAATTAAATTAATTAAATAATTAATTAATTTAATTAATATTTTATTAATAATTTAATCAGGTGGGTCAAAGTGTAATTTCCATCAGTTGGGGGGGTCAGTTTGTAATTTCCGAAAGTTCTGGGTCAAGGTTCAATTTCCAAAAGGTTCAAGGTCAAATTGTAATTAATTAAATTTACTATTCTCAATCAGGTTAACCAAACAGGGACTTATCCAGAACAGGGATAGGATATCCCTGTTCCCATTTCAATTTAAATTCTTTTAATTTCTTATACTTGCAACCAAACGGACCTAATCCCTTTTTAATTTAAAACATCAACGCGACACGTGGCAGGGGCGGTTCAGCCCCGCCCGAACCGGACCCGACCTAGACCCGGAACCCGACCCGCACAGTCACCCTTCTTCCCCGACTTTCCGGTGAGCTTCCGGTAGGGTTCCGGCGCCTTCTCCGGCGCCGGCGACCGTTCTCCGATTGACTTTTTAAAGTTTTTAAAATGTAGTTTTCTAGGGTTCTTCGCGTAGATTCCATATCCATCCTCCATTTCCCTCAAAGCCTTCTCAATCTTCACGAAATAGAGGGTCAATCCCTTCGGTCAAAACTCCGACCGACCCTCCCCCTTTCATTTTTGTGACTGTTTGTTCATGGTTCGATCCCCATTTTCACCCTAAAGAGTTTCTGCACCTAAAGGGATTATTTCTAGGTCATTTAAACAAGGTTTCATACATAAAATGACAACACCCATCAATCATGGCCGTGACCTGTAACTCCCTGTTTCTCCCTCATCTTTCAACCATTTTAACTAATTCTTTTTGCATGATAATCCTTACAACATGCTCTCTAAGACCCTATACATTAAATCAATTAACATGCTTTAAAAAAATTCAAAACAGAAAGAGGTCACTTACGGGTTTTCTGTTGAGTCTCTCTCTCTAGCCGTGCCCTCTTCCACCCTTCTTGTTCCAAGCTTGAATCAGGCTTCAAGCTCTCCTTTCTAGAACTCTCTTCCTCTCTCTCGCTTCTGCTTTTCTTTTCTTCTCTTTCTCCCAACCGAGACCACCCTTATACCCCCCTCACCAACTCTCACACGTCTCTCCCTCACAGCCCCTTTTCCTGACCTCTATCACCCTGCTCAGCCACCCTGCATTCCTTCCCCCCATGCAGCTTTGCATTTAATGCAAAGCTGCCCTACACTAGCCTATATATATATATATATATATTCATCACACACTAGATACACACTAAACACACACACTCAGCCGACACTTACCTCACACACTCTCCAGGTCTGGTACACACACACACACTGTTACACATACCCACATACATACATAATCACATGCACACATTTCACTCTACACATATATACATTCATACCATACATGTTACACATATACATACACCCATGTACATGCACACAAAATTAAATAATGTATATATATATATACATACCTATATCCATGCATACATTATACACATCACATATATACATTCCATTTTAATAATAATAATAATAGTAATAATAATAATAATAATAATAATAATAATAATAATAATAATAATAGAAACAAGGAATAATAATAATAAATAAATAAAAAAAATTTCCATGTCATAACACAATTTATCAATACATGAAGCATGCTTTAAGTTATGTATATTCTACTTAAAGCAAAATCAAATCACACAACCCTAGTCCACAAGCCCACATATCATGAACAATCCATCTGATCACATGCTCGGTTTCCACATTCATCATCTTAACAATTCCATAAATCACACACCATGATAACACATAGAATACACATATAGTCATGGCTCACATCTATCCTTCAATCAAATATTTAGGAAGATAATAAGAAACACATAGGTATAGAACCAATCAACAATATAGCAATTACTCCTAAACTCAATTCTATTTCTTACTTAGCAAAATACCATACCTGACGGGTTGGTTTCAACCCTAAGAAGTAGTGCTCGCTGTGTAGTGGAACTAACAGTAAGAAGGTAGAAGCTCAGACCGCCTTCTCCTTGCCTTTCAGTGTTCCTAAAATCATAAAATGCAACTCAGTCCGTTTGCTACTTGAATGATGCTATTCATCAAATTTTATGTCTTTATTTTATTAGTTTCTATTTTGCCAAATTAAACTCTACTGTTGAGTTCGGAACATCAAAGAAAATAGGTTTAGCCTTTCGTGGAATTTAATTCGAACATCCGAGCTAAAAAGAGCGAAACGGTCATTTTGCACTTTTTAGAAGTCTTTACATCCTGAGGCCTCTTTTCATAAATCGGACCCCACGACGGAATCCGGAATGGTCAAGATAATAAAATTCCACTATCTGTTTACTTAATTCAGAGTTCGTTCGACTGCATTTTAACTCAGGGGTATTTTGGTAATTTTTAAAGGTTCTACGGGTCTTTAAATTTTCGGGACCTCGTCTCATGTCACGGACCTCACCGTTGGCCTTAGGAGGCCCAAGATAGTTAGAAAGCATATATGGTTTGCCTTGTTTGGACTCCGGACTAATTCGGGGTATTTAATTTAATTTAATTAAATTAATTAATCAAATTGGGGTTTAATGTAATATATATATATATATATATATATATATATTCAGTGCATATTGGGTACGGTTGGTAACCGTCCCCACTTGGTTCACACGCGCCTCTCCCACACTCGCGGCCTTAGTTCGATTCCCCCCACCCGCTTTTCTTTTTTTTTTTCCTATTCTTATTCTTTCCTTTTCATCTCCTTCAGTCTTTTAACTGTTGGCCCAAATCCATGGTGGCCCAATCTTCTTAATGAGCCCACTGTTAAAATTAAGGGAGGCCTAATGTCCATCAATTAAAACGGCCCTGAGGTTTGTAAATGGGACAGGCCCAGACTCGGCCCAACCTCAACCGTTCGTCTCTATGTCTTTCCGGTGACCTCCCAGTAAGGCTCCGTCGCCATATCCAGCGACGGTAACCCAACATCGATCGATTTCAACATTTTTTTGGCGCAGTTCGCTTGTTTTCCTCATGTATATTCCATTCGTAAGGTTGGTTTCTCATTTTGTCTACCATATCTTCACGACGAGGACCCAACCAGTAGCTCCGGTCATAAGGCCGAAACTCCGACGACCCCTTTTCACCACTATTTCAGCACTGTTTTGAGTCCCTTCTTTTCTTAAAATTTTTCTGCCCTCAAGGGGATTAAATCCCCATAACTTGCTTCGATTTTAAGACATAAAATCATGGGGCTCCGATTCTCTCTCCCTAACCTGCAACTCTCTTTCTCTCTCTTGTTTTTGAACCATTTAGGCTGATTCCTTTTTCATTATTTTTCAGTTTTCATACTCTACAAGGTTTAATGACCAAATCTAAACTTCATGCTTTAAAACAAATAAAAACAGAATGCAAACTTCTTACTTGTTTGAAGTAGACTCGAGGTTTTTCCCTTATGTTCCCACCTAGTCCAACCTCTGAGTTTTCTTCCTAAGATCCTCTCAGTCTCCTTGTAATGTTTACAGCCACCTTACTTTTCTGATTTCTCTTCCCCTCTAACCAATGTACATATAGGTCCATACACACCTACCTATACACATCCTCACGTAAGGCACCTGCTGCAGCCCCCTGTTTCTGACTTTCTCTCCCTTTTCCTCTCATCAGAATGCAGCCTTGCATTAAAGGTTACTTGTATCTTTGGTTTGCACTCATATCTATATATATATATATATTATATCTCACTCACACTCAACACAACCGTACACACACATAGCTCACATAAGCTGTCACACTTTTTGCATACATATATTTATATGTATATTTACTCATTTAAGCACATGCATATTCTTAATATATAATACTATATGCATATAAATGTATACATGTACACACATGCGCATAGTTAACACACATTACATGCATACACCACCATTTAAATAATGATACTAATAATACTAAATATAATTTAATAGGAGAACAAATAAATAATAAAAAAAAATTTCATTCCAAAATTTCAAATCTTCATAGAGGAGTACTTTGATAACTAACGCAACTAACTTAAGTCACTCCATTACTTGATTTGTAGGGTTTATGGGGGGGGGGGATTTCAAAAAAATATGGAAACCACTCTAAACCGGGGGACTTAACACACCTCTACGGATTAATACAGTTGCATCAAGTGATCGCATGAGAAAAAATTATTACTTTTTATGAAAATCACATAGTGTTAATAAGGAGTAATTGCGTTATTGATGAAATCACATCATAAGGATGCGATTTAAAAATCGTAACTTGAGAATGCAATTTCAATGAAATTGTATTATAAAGATGTGATTTCACTGAAATCGTATTCTCACTATTCGATTTCATTGAAATTGCATTATAAAGATGTGATTTCACTGAAATCGTATTCTCACTATTCGATTTCATTACCGCACTGAAATCGTATTCTCACTATGCGATTTCAACCAAACTAAATTAAGTACTAATTAACTCGTAATTGCTAATTGAAATCACAATTTTAAAATGTGATTTGGAAATTGCAAATTGAAGAAACAATTTAGAAATCGTAAGTTGATGATGTGATTTTTGTAAAAAAGTAATGGTGAAATCGCATGTTAAAAATGTAATTTCTAAATTTACACGAGTTTAGAAAATAGTTTAAAAATCACGTGGGTATGGTTGAATGACTACAAAACTAGGTGGGTTTGGGAAAAAAATCTAGGTTGTAGCAATTGGAATCTCTGGAGACACGTTTCATTTTCTGAACCAGAGTGCACCATAATAACGTGCACCAATCCCTCATTTGCTCCTTTTTCTCCTCTTTTTCCCTTTTTTTTTTTTTTCTTTCTTTTTTATTTTTTATTTTTTATTTTTGGTGATAGAGAAAGGATTTTCTTTATTTTTTTCAAAGCACATTTGCCTCTCATCTTCCAAAAACGAGACCGCCTAAAATTTATGTTACACCTTCTAGGCTTCTACAATACCCTCTCTGTATGTCAGTGTGTGTGTATATCTGTTTCTTGTCTACAGAGTTCCATCGATGAACTGCCGAGCGATGACGAAGCTTGCAGACCTCCTACAGTTCAGGTACCAACTTCATACACAAATCCCAAGTTGGCTAAATCCCTAGATAAATTCTCAAGCATAATTCGAATGCTTACCTTTTCGTTGTAACTTCGTTTGTTTAGGCGGAAAAAACGGTGAAAATATTCTATCCATAAATGCGTTGATGCCATTTTCTCTAGGTTTTTCTGTGAATTGATTGGGTGGTTATCGCTGCTTTTTGGGACTGAATAGTTTTCTCATAGTCTATTTTTACAAATCTATTAGGCTAATTATGTGTTTTGATCCTACAATCTAATATTGCTGTTTTTATTATATGTTTGCCTTCTAAAATCATGTGACCTAAAACCATTTTCTCGATGAGCTACTGCTTACTCTAACCCTTCTATTTGTTTTGCAAATCATAGTGGACTGGACTCGATGATATGCCGAACTACGCCCCTGTGTAGGCTGCTTAGGCTACTAGTCAATTGAATAAGGGCTTCTCTATTATGTCAAGAAGGAAATTAAAAACATATTACAGCATAAATATAAATACAACACCGATTAAGACACAAATAAAACGTCCATTGTTCATCCAAAGAGTACTTTAAATATAGTATTATTTTCTTTGCGAAATTAAATGAATGGTGGAAAGGTACGAAACAAGCTTGGCTACAAACTACAAGTAACAAGAAGGAATACAAAGTGGAGAGATGGCATCAACCTAGAGCTAGAACTAGGGTTACACTACTGAAGAGAGTACTTTTTTTTTTAGCATGGAATGATAAATAAAGATCAACTATGTTTCATTATTACAATACTGGAGAGAGTACTTGAAAATGGAGATGATTGCTAGTTTGGTGTTGTCAGTGTGTGACAGAGAGTCTATCATTGTAACTGCCACCCTTTTATACTTTGACTTGTTGTGGACCACACATCTAACATGTCTTTCATAATTTTATAATTGCTTTTTGTAGCTTTGCTGCTAATGCACCTGTCTCTAGGAAACCACCTGTCACCTCTCGACACTCACCAGGGTCTAGTCTCACGCTAGAAAACTGCCTATAACATCTATGCTCAACAACTTCCTCTACTGATTTTAGCACGTGTTCATATGCTTGGAAAATTGAACTTCCTTGTTGAATTTGGGCTTTTGGCTGATTCTCAATTTTGGCCATCTTGACCTCCCTGCTTCTTTACTGAAATTGGCCTGGTTGACATTCTTTCACTTCTTCATACATATCTCGTTCTCTTATGGAATCATCTTGGACTTTATTTTCACTTCTTAATTACAATTCTTTCCCTTGATGAATCGGCCTGTCCAAAGCGCTTGAATGCAAACACTGGGAAAACTGTGGTTATAAAATTTTGAAAAAAAAAAAAACTAAATTAGGTGGTTATACTAAGCTTAGTTGAGTCATAAGTGGAGTCCAATTATTTTTCTATTTCTTGTTGCAAATAATGAATGTTTTATGTCTGGAAGTTTGCTTTATTTTCTCTTGGAGCGTTTCTCGGCAACAAATGAGAATAATTCTATGGTCAATGTCCAAGGAAAATAGGAAATGATATGAAAGTCTTATTTTAGTATATGTTTCCATCATCACCTTGTTTAACTTGACAATAATGTTCGTAAAAGTGAATATTTCAGATTTCAAATATGAGATTTTACCTCGTGTGTGGTCATACAACACAACTTGATAGGGGCATCAATAATCACTTAATGTGGCCTACAACATTAAGCAGAACTTGATAACGTTCTTTTCCTAATGGAATTAGATTGTTACATCTTTCTTAGGGAGTGTGCTATATTTCCATGAGAAAGGAGAATAATGATGCCCCAGTGAAAGAATTTAGATGGGGTACTTTATTGAGGTGGAAGGTAAGTGTTCTTAGAATCTGAGATTGTCCCCAGTTTGTTTTTATTGTTGAGCAGTTAGGTCTGGTTGTCTGGGCTGCTTAGGTTATTGATCAAACTCAATGTCAACATGTTCATTGGTAATGTTTCATACAAGGTGTCTGAATAAATTTGTTTGATGAGTAGATTTTTTTTATTTGATTTGATAAGGTAATAGTCACTCCAGAATTTAACCATTTTTCTATTACCCACCCTCCATCTAATATGCTTTGAGAACTCATACCACCCTCTCCCAATTCACCTTCACACCACCAACCCATGAGAATATCTAATTTCCCTGGGAGTACCAATCTCCCTCCTCCAACCAATTTCCTTAACCTCTGACCAAAACTTAGAGCCAGAGTCTTGGCCCTAGCTTGTAGAGACTCTCTACCAGGCTAAGAGGGCAAAAATCCTTCAACTTGGTGGCTATTCCTTTCTTAGGGATGAGGATTATGAATGAACCACTGATACTCCTCTCAAACCTCCCCAAAGGTGTAGAAGGCATTGAACATGTCTATCACCTCTGTTTTGACTACATTCCAACACTACTAAAAGAGTGGATGAGTAGAATAACAACATAGTATGTGAATATTTACTTAATTTGTTCAACAACTTGGCAAATGTTATAGGCAATACAGATGAGAACTTATCAATCAACCACATTATAACACAAGGGAAAGATTTCCATAATTAGATGGGATTATGCTAAGCTTTAGTGGGGAATCTAAATTATCACAATATGGCTATGTGATGCACAAATCACATTTATTATCCCATCATCTGGTTACAGAACCAGTTTTGCCTACCTTACCTTAGGGATCCCATAATTTAGAATTACTGCTCCAGAGTCCCGACCCATGATTCTCGCCCAAAATTGAATGGGTCAGATGTGTGCGACCCTGATACAACTTAAGGGGGAACAAGTTTTATCTCCTGCATCTCCAACTGAAATTCAAACCGAATACTTTCTAAAAGATGTTAAAGATAATCTACCTTTACGCAGCCCAGTTACTGAAAAGAATCCATCACTATATCGGGCAGATGAGAACACTGACACTTGTCAAGACATTCCTTGGACTCATGTCTGGCATTTTCTAACATTGCTATAGTTAAAGTGAATGTTTAAATTTAAGGACTTAGTTAAAACTTGGCTGACACGTGCTGCGAAATCAGGAAGTACTTCTGGGTATCGCTTCTCTTTTAGTTAGCAACTAGAGTGTAATTGTTGATTCAAAATCTATAAAGGTTCTTATGTAAATAGACAACTTCAACCAGTGCTTAATTTAAAAGAGGTGAGCTTGGACGATGGTCCAAGTAATTATTTTTATGCGTGTGCAAGTGTTAACCATGGTTTCCATCAAAAAGTGTCGCGTGTGGATTGTTTGTGTGTGTAGTGTATCAACTATGTCTCATCTTTTCTATATGGGGTGGTCGACAATGCTAATTCTGATCATTATTTACTTAATTATCATGTTCTTTTTCAAAACATGAAATTTAAATCTCTTCCGCTCAACTCCATTATCATATGCCTGCCTTCTTCCTTCCTTACTTTTCACACCATAAAGGCTTCATTTTATGCCAGTGTGATAGAAACCGACCTGGCTTGGCTGGTTGATTGGGATCATTGCCAACCTGGGCATTGAATGACCCGATTTGTTGATCTGATCAATAAAATAACCTGCAAATGAATATTCAACCACTCCAGGTTTTGTATGGGCTGTGTGACCCAGGTTTAGAGAGTAGAGAACCCAGCAGTTAATTTAAATGTTTTAAAATGTTAAAGTTCTCAAAAAGGTGGATTGTAATAGTTATTTGAACTTAGATTATAATAGTTGAACCTTTCCCCTCAATGACAAAGTAAACATATCAAGTATCTGAGAGCCATTGCTATGTGCAACTAGGTGGCTTCTTTTTATGTGTATCTCACTATATCGATGAATTGGTTACATGCATGCATATGCATGCACAAACATGCGTTCATGCTCATACTCCATGGATATTTACATAATTAGATTTTCTTTCAAGTGAAAATATATTTGTAGTAAGTTCCGTTTCTCTGTGTGAGGGTGTCTATATTAGATACGTGTATGAACATGCATATTTTATCTAAATTATCAATACATACAAAATTTATTCAAATCTCTTTTAATGTTATCCTTTAATATATTTGATTTTTCAATTTTGTAAGTAAAATAGCAATAAAGCATATGTATTTTCCAGTTAAAACATAATACACACACATTTAAAATGATTATTTTTAGAACAATATTTTAATGTTGTCTTGCTTGAACTAAGTGATCTGAGAGCTGCCCAAGTGACCTGGCCAATTAATTGGGGTAATGACCAATCTGGGTTTGATCACTATAGTTTTTTTTATTATTATTATTAAAGTCTTCATTCAAACTACCACAAGGGGTGGATACCAATTACATGAGACATATATAAGACATGAGCATCAGCCCCTATAAAAAAGTCACCCAAAAAATCAACAAAAGAAGTAGGGCCCATCTTGAAAGAACCTGTATACCCAAAAAAAATGTTCGAAGCATTAACCATCTCAAAAAGAAGATAGAATGTTCCTTGCCCTCAAAGATCCTCCTATTTCTTTCCTTTCAAATACACCATATTATATACAAAGGTGCTATGCTCCAAAATAGGCTGGTCTCTTTTGTTCTTACATCCCCTATGCCAGCTGTCAAAAAAATCTACTACAGAACCAGGCATAACCCACATAACTCCAAAAAGAGCAAAAGTCATATACCAAAGCTTTTTTGATGTTGAGCGAGAGAGGAACTGACTCCTATTCCTTTTTGCATTGAACATCTATTTGCTATCCTAAAACCCCTTTTCATCTGGATTTTCAAATTTATATATGTATGTATCTATGTATTTACTGCCTTGCCCTTACAATGTAGTGTCAAATTCATTAAAATTTTAATGCATGTGTCCCTTTTGGCTGATTGATTCGGTAGTGGGTTTGGTATGGGTTGTTTGGAAATAAAGAACTTGCAACATCGCTATCTTTGTACTAACAAGTTCTAGCTTGATTGGTATTTCCTTCACCTTCCATATGGAGGTTGAGGGTCCAAATCCCCTTAAGAGGCAAAGCATGTGTGGTGTGATTTACCTATCAAAAAAAAAAAAAATCTCTATCTTTGTATATCGGTTCTTGCAAGATTTGTGGAGCACTTTCTTCGGAAATGTTTTATCTATTGATGATAAAGATCTTATACCTCTTCTTTTTTAGAGATAATGTACAATTTTATCTAGGTTACCGTCAAAGTTGTCGAAACGTGTATCGGAAGCTGTATCATTTTTTAAAAAATGCGTATCGTATCGGGTATCGTAAGATACGTGTATTTTTTTTAAAATACATGTATAAATAAGTATATAGATATATATACACACATCAATATATATATATATATATTTATAATGTTTAAAATTATATAAATAATATTTCACTTCACTTGTCAGAAAAATTAGATATATAGATTATTATTATTTATCCAACAATTAAAATTCAAAGTAGTGCCAAGCATAGTTATCTTGTTATACATAGTTATCTCATTCATCTTGTTTGAGTGTTAATGATAATAGACACAAAGTAAGAAACCTTGAACTATGTTTATCAGTCACGCGGTCTTGTTGATCTTTCCATAAGATTATACATTTAAATCTATAAGTCAACCAGAACTTGATATGGAGAGGGGAATTACCTTTTTTCTCCCCATTCTAGGGAAGAAGTTCCTTTATGATTATTTTTCTGCTTCTATCTCTGGAGAAGAAGACAAGAAGTTCCTTTATGATTATTTTTGCCCCTTCTATCTCTGGAGATTCTTCTTCTATGCACTCCCTTTTTTTTTTTTTTTAAAAGTGTGCTCATATATGGAACTATCCAGTAATTCAGCATCCAATTAACAGTTGAGATGTTGGGGGAAATCATTCAAGCTAATGCTTGAATTAAGGCATTCTGACTAGAGGTGACATTTGCATGTTCAGTCCCTGTAATCATGCTTGGGATGGTGGAATTAAGTAAAAAAACTTGATTCAAATCTTCACTCACCTGGCATTATCTCTGAAATAGTTTGCCAAACAGCGAAGGGGGAGTAAATTGCAGTGTTACCTTTAATATTTTGTTGCTCTCAACATCAAACTCTGGCTTTGGATTTAATTTATGTCATCTTTCATGGAATGGGTGCTGTACAACAATCATTCCATGGAAGGTTACGTATATTTACCTTATCAAAATGGAATGATTGTTCGCTAAAGTTTTTTTTTTTTAAAATTATTTCTCCCCTCAATTTCCTTTGTCAAAACAGGAACCAGTTGTCTCAAAAAAAGTGTTTTGGAAAGGATGTCAGAGATGCTTTATTGTTGCATTGTTTTACATCCCGGGCAGGCATTTCTACTGCTAGACAAACTTTTGCTGCTGATGGTATTTAATGTTTTCATTGAACATTCTTCATTATTTTCTTCATTTTGGTTGTAATATATTTATTAGTCTGACCTTTTTTTTCTTTATATTTCCGAGTCTTCAGGAAAACTCATGAGCCGAACTTTTGCACCTTATTCTGTTTACAAGGGCAAAGCTGCATTTTCTGCCTCCCCTAGGCTCCCAACATTCAATAAAATGGATGTATGATTGTGTTTCCTATATTTTTATGAGTGTGTGTGTATTTGATAGGTAAAATTAATCCACTAAAGGTGCCAAGGGGACACAACCCATGGTGTTCCCTTGTTTATGCATATATATATATATATATGTATTGTGTGTGTGTTTTAACATTGCTTCTTCTTCGACGGGCTTGAATAATGATTTTCCCCATTCGTTCTCTTGCATAGTCTGGATGTCTTAAAGTTGATCGCTCAGGCACTATCATGTTGACATTCTGGCCTGCTATTGGAGAGCGCAAGTATGATTGGGAAAAAGAGACAGGTAAAGTTGCTCATATGCTTCTTTACTACATTCTTATGCTATCCATTTAGTATCTTACTGGCAATGCTACTATTTATTCAACTTTTTCACATGCATAATTAGTATTCACGGATTCATATGTTTTAAGATTCCTTGAAGATGTGCAATGAGAAATGCTAACTTAACCTTCTTAGGTCTTAGTTGGGCCAAGTGAATTACACTTCAGCTGCATTGAAGATTTTCACTCACCATATATGCATAAATAACTTTAAGGTTGTCATATCCTTTGTTGCCTTGAAGATGTGTGCATAAGATATGCTAACTTTGATCCTTTTTGGTTCTTAGGTGTAATATGATTTCCACCAGAAAAAAGTGCTGTCTCTCTCTCTCTCTGTCTCATATCTTGCGGCTTTACTGACCGATTCAGTTAATATTTTGTAGAGGTTTGCTTTGTCGGCAACAGAGGTTGGATCTTTTATAAGTTTGGGTCCCAGAGATTCTTGTGAATTCTTCCATGACCCTGCAATGCTATCAAGGTTGATTTCTGTCATGCTTCTCTTGTGAAAACATTACATAATTTCTAGATGGAAGGTTGTTACTTTACAAGAATTATGTCTTAACACTAAATCTCATGTTTACCAGTATCATTCCATTGTTTCTAGTCCTGCAAGCTTCTCCTTTTTCTTTTGTTTTTTTTGGTGGATTTAACCAGTGATTCAATGGTGCAGTAATGCTGGTCAAGTGAGGAAGAGCTTATCAATTAAGCCACATGCAGATGGTAGTGGCTACTTCATTTCATTGAGTAAGTGCTTTATTTGTTAATTTATGCATTTCACTGATAAAAAAAAAATGCATTTCAATTCAATTTGTTGCTCTTAAGTTTTAAATACGTAGTGGTTAATGGAATTATCTAGCTTACATGGGGCTAGAAGTTAAAACTACAAAAATATGATTATGGAGTATTAGATGAAGTTAATATTTCCGACTGCTAAACCGCCAATTATTTTGAATCAAATTACAACTGTCCACTGTACTAATGATTGTAAAGTAATACTTTTGCTGCCTTTTAATTTATCACTGGAGGTTTTTGGTAAACCCTTCAGAAATATAGTTCCCGTGCTGCTATATGACTCTTGTTCAACTACAATAGAGTTTTATATTCATTCCTTCTAAAATATACATGCCAGAACTGCTGCAGTGCTTACAATTATATTACTATATAGGTAGGTCCCAATTAGTGTTGCTGAACGGGGTCCTGAAATTGAGATCATTACTGATTACTTCAACAATGACCTAAAACTCTTTTCCGTAACTTTGGATGTGAATGAAACTGACCTGGAATTGTTGGTTTTGCATTACACATTAGACAATGTTCATTTCTCCTTACTCATCTTTAAAGCTTACATAAATATTTAGACTGCCTTGCTTTAATCACCAAGGATTGTTCTACATCAACTTTGGTATCAGAGTTGGAAGTAAGTGTCTTTAGAGTGCGTATACAACTAAGGAGTAATATATAATTTTTTTTTTTTACTTTCATTTTTTAAATTATTTTTTTAGCTGTACCATTCCCATTCTCCTTCCTCAAGTTTCAAACCTTTGAAATTAAAACCCTATTACACCTATATTTGATTGTTGGCAACCTATGAAACACGGGCATTCTATTTTGGCTCACCGGACACCAACACTCCCAGACATGTGTTGGACATGTGAAAAAGAGTGGCCAATTTTTATTTTTTTTTTGGAATTTCGGACATGTTTGGGAAACATTATTTTTTTGGGGGGTTTTTCTTCTTTTTCTCCTTTCCCTAGTTCTCTTTTTTGGTTATACACACACACACACATGTTGTATGTAATAGTTAGTAAATTTGTTTTGGAACTTGAAGCATGGATGTTGATGATTAAATGAACAAGTTCTTGAATTTTTTTTAATGGCTTTGTTATTTTAATATTTTTGTGATTTGTGCTGTTTTTAATGCCAATGAAAACGTTAGGTTTTTATTATATGGTCATGTAAAAAATATACAAAAATTATATATATTCAACGTGTCCTTTACGTGCTCGTGTCCTACTTTTATGTGAAATGATGTGTCTGCGTGTTCCGTGTCGTATCGTATGTGTTCCGTGTCCGTATCCGTGCTTCTTAGTTGGCAACCTTGATTCTCTACCTTATGAGTTGTTCTACGTCAACTTTTGTTATTGGATTGGATGTGGTTATGCAACTATGGAGGCATGGATTTGTAGCCATGAGTTCCAAAAAGACAACTTTTTTTTTTTTGATAAGTAAGAAGTATATATAAAAGCCCAAGAAGGGCAAAGGGCAAAACTCCCAAAAGCTTTACATCGGCCCTAAAGACCTCAAGAAGTCAACAAAAGTGTTGACAGTTACAGGAAAAACTTCTTTGGCCCAAAAGAATAATAAACGCAGAAAGGCATCTTTGAGATGAGGAGTAGGAAGCTCCCGATCTTCGAAAACATGATTGTTCTTTTCAATCCATAGGGATCACAAGAGGCAAATGGGGGCCAGTCTCCAAATATTCTTCAAATCTTTAGAAAGATTACACCCTTTCCAAGCCAACAAGAGCTCTTTGACGGAGCCTGGCATGACCCATGAGAACCCAAACAAAGCAAAAATAAGGTTCCAGCAGCTCCAAGGAAGATGACAGTGAATGAGAATGTGATCTACTCCCTCTTCATCATTCTGACAAAAATAGCACTTGCTAGCCATAAGAATTCTCCTTTTCTTCATGTTGTCCGCGGTTAAAATGGCCTTCCAGGAAGCTTCCCAAGCAAAGAAAGAAGCTTTAGGAGGGGCTTTTGAGTGCCACATGAGTTGCTAAGGAAATAGAGACCTTTCTTGATGAAACAAACTCTTGTAAAAAGAACTAACAGAAAATGAACGCTTTCCCGGCAACCAAATCCTCTTATCCTCTCTACCTTCCACTACCTTGAAATTGTTGATGTGACAAAGAAATGAGTTCACCTCCTCAAGCTCCCAATCAAAAAAGTCCCTTGTAAAGGAAGGGATCCAAACCAACGTATTACCAACGCTCTCCACGTACTCACAAACCCAAGCCGATTTGTTTTGAGCCAAACTGTATAACCTAGGAAACTTTTCCTTCAAAGGCACATCCCCACTTCAAACATCATCCCAAAATTTAACCCTATCACCCTTACCAATAACAAAACTACATCTATCCTCAAAACATCTCCAATCTCTACTGATGAAACCCCAAAGGCTGCAACCCATCGGCCCTACCACTCTTCCCGAACACCAGCCCCCACTTGCGCACCCATACTTAGACACAATGATCGATTTCCAAAGATGCTTGTCACTATCCCCAAATTTCCAAAGCCATTTCCGTAACAGAGCTTTATTGAAGATTCTCAAGTCCTTCACCCCTAAGCCCCTTAGGGGCAGGGGCTTCTTGATTTTATCCCATGCCACTAGGTGAATTTTCCTGCAGTCTCCCTCGTGCCCCCAAAGAAAGTCCCTTTGAATCTTCTCCAGTCTTCTGCTCACTGTCTGCGGAATCGGGAAAAGAGACATGAAATAGGTTGGGAGATTGGCCAAGGTGCTTTTGACAAGAGTGAGCCTTCCTCCCTTAGAAAGGAATTGGCCTTTCCAGCCTGACAACTTGCTATGGAACCTCTCAACCACAGGATCCCAAATTCCAATGGATCTCGCATGAGCTCCTAGCGGAAGGCCTAAGTATGTGAAGGGGAAGCAATCGACATTACAACCCAAGGTGTTGGCTAGAGCATCTAGCCCCTAAATAGCCCCCACTGGCGTAATGCTGCTTTTAGCAAGATTGATCCGTAGACCTGAGACGGCTTCAAAGCAGACAAGAATGCATCGGATAAAACGAAGCTGGCGCACTGTGGGGTCACAAAAGATAATAGTGTCATCGGCAAATTAAAGATGGGAGACAACAGAACATTCACCCCTTCTTTCCCCCCCTTGAAATCCTTTGATGAGACCAACCTCCTCAGCTCGGCTCATGAAGCGGCTCAGAGCCTCCATAGCAATCACGAAGAGAAAAGGGGAAAGGGGATCCCCCTGTCTCAAACCTCTAGACGAGCGGAAGAAACCCGCAGGGCAACCATTGACGAGAATTGAGAAAGATACTGTGGATATGCACGACTGGATCCACTTCCTCCACTTGTCCCCAAAGTCCATCTTCGCCAACATACCCATCAAGAAGCACCAGTTAACATGATTAAAGGCCTTCTCAATATCCAACTTGCAAATTAGCCCTTTCTTTTTTCTGCTTAATCCTTGAGTCGATGCATTCATTAGCAATGAGTGCCGCATCTAGAATTTGTCTACCGTCCACAAAGGCATTTTGACTAGGAGAGATGATACTACTCATAACCTTCTTCAATCTCAAGGAAAGAACCTTTGCAATCAATTTGTAGACACTGCTGACTAGACTTATGGGCCTAAAGTCCTTTATACTAGCCGCCCCCTCCTTTTTAGGGATGATGGTAATGAAAGAAGCGTTGAGGCTTCTCTCAAAACCCCCCTCCCTATGGAAGCTTTCAAAGACTGCCATCACATCCGCTTTCAAAACAGACCAACATTTTTGAAAAAAAGCCAAAGTGAACCCGTTTGGACCGGGGGCTTTATCCCCATCACACGCCTCTAAGGCTCTCACCACTTCATCCTCCGTGAAGGGAGACTCCAAATGAGAGGCTTCTTCCCTGTTCAGGCTTTTTAATGAAATATCCTCTACACCAGGTCTCCAATTGCGCGGTTCTGAGTAAAGTCTAGAGAAGAAATCAACAATGCCCTTTCTGATGGGCTCCTCCTCAGTGAGGGTGTGGTCATCAACAACAATAGAGGAGATTTTGTTCTTCCTGTAGTGGGCTGAAGCCTATTCTATGAAAGAACTTAGTGTTGCGATCACCCTCTTTAAGCCAGACTGCCTTAGATTTCTGCCTCCACGTGATTTCCTCCATCCTGAGATTCTGCCCAATTTGACCCTTTAGGCCCTCTCTTTCCACCCTTTTATTAGCAGAGATGGATCCCAACTGGTCATCCCTATCCAGCTCCATCAGCTTGTTCAGAATAGACTGCTTTCTTTCTTGAATGAGACCAAATACCTCATGGTTCCAAGTTTTGAGGTCCTCTTTAAGAAGTTTCAGTTTTCTGGCAATATAGAAACTTGGGGACCTAGTCACAGCATAAGACTCCCACCATTGTCTCACAAGGTCCACAAAACCATCACTTTCTAGTCACATGTTTTCGAATCTAAACGGGTTTTTCCAGCGCTAAAACCCCCGCAAGATAGCATGATAGGGTGATGATCAGAGCAAGGCCGCGGAAGACACTTTTGGGAGATGCTTGGAAAGTTATCCTCCCATTGGTGCGACACCAGGAATTTGTCCAGCCTAGACATAGCTGACTGAAGCCCTCCTCTGGACCAGGTGAATCTCCCTCCCTCCAAGGGCAAGTCCACAAGTCTCTGAAAGTTGATAAACTCGTTGAATTTCCTCATAGCCGAGGTCAACCGCCCACTTCTTGCTCTCTCAGATGGATTCCTCACAAGATTAAAATCCCCCCCAATGCACCAAGGGATTTGCCAAGAGGGCAACAAGGACTGCACCTCCTCCCAAAAACATCTTCTAACACCATTAATAACTGGCCCATATACACCACAAAAGCCCCATACCAGAGAATTGGGAGCCATACTGAATTTGCAGGAGATAGAGAACTCACCCACTCTGTGCTCTATGCTAGTAACCACTCTGGAGTCCCAGGCCACTAAGATGCCTCCTGCAGACCCTTGGGCATCCAAAGCAACCCACTTGATCCATCTAGGACTCCATATGGATCGAACAAAACTCCTCGTGGTACTTTCTAATTTGGTTTCCTGAAGGCAAATTACGGTTGGCTTCCATTCACGCAATAAACCTTTAATAACTGCACGCTTGTCTGGATCATTTAACTCCCGCACATTCCATGATAAAATTTTTAAATTCATAACACAAGAAAAGGTTATAATCTGTCACAGCTTTCCACCAAGGCCTCCGTTGATTTACTGCCCCCATAATTGACTGTACAGGACAACTCTTTCATAACTCTTTTCAGTCTTTTCGCTAATTTATCCTCCCTATCCTTCTCCGAGACGTTACTAGAACATGGACGGGCATTGCACAGAACTATGTCACGGAAGAGTGCCATCAGCTGATCCTCAAAACCAGAGCATGGAACCCCGAGTATCTTACTGACCTTCCCCAATTTTTTGAGAACCCACCCATTTGATAAGCTCTGTTGATGACGGAGTAGATCAGTGGTGTACTCCCCTTCAGTCTGTGGCAATCCAATTAGGTCCCCTTCCGGCAAAACAACTGCCAGAGGATTGCAATTCTCAGTATTTTCAGCCGTTGCCTGAAGCAGCAACTCCACTTCTAGCCCCTTGTCGATTGGACAAATTGCCATTTCCGGAGGTGTGGCCAGCTCTTCATCTGCAGCAAATGAGCACCTCGCTGCCGAATCAATTTGTAAGACATCCTTTCATAAACTACTTTCCAAACATTGTAGGAGTTCAGTCTCATCCACTGTACTGCTGAAATCTGATTCGAGTCCTGCTGGGAAAGTATCTGATTGTGTTGCCGTAATCAACCCCTCGGCTTTTTCCTTTGATTTCCCTTTCGCCTCGTCCCTGACTGCTCCTATTGCTGCTTCAACAACCAACACATCAGGTCTCCTCCGACCATCCCTGGCAATGACAGACGGAGCCTTGGCTGGGTGTGAGGATTGTGTTTTATGTTTATCGAAGAAATGGCACCCCGAACTGGGCTCATTGGGCTAAGGTCGCACTGTGGGATTAGTCACAGTGTCTTGGGCAGGGCGGCGGCGGCTCGAGCTGGGCCTGTTGAACTGGCGTCTCACCTTGGGTTTACGCACAGCATATCGGGCCGCCCCTCTGGATTGGGCCCATATGTCCTTCCCCTTAAACGAGCCCCCCTTTATTAACCTCCCAGGCCCGAACACATGGCCCGAACCACTGTTGTAACCTCCATCCGAATGGATTTGGCCCAAACCACTCAGCCCATCTCGGTGTGTAGGCTTAGTTGTGTGCCCTTCGAAACCCCACGATCTCAGGGCTTTTGGATGCTTCTTGAGAATGCCAGCCGTCCGATCTGCTAGCATGGGGGATTTGAAATGTGAGACGAGTTTGCGTGTAGGAGTGGCAAGCTGACGACGCCCTGTGCCTGTCATGACAGGAAAATTCTGAGGTCTCAAGCGCGTCCTCGGCGCGTGTAATCCACTTGCGGTGCCTTTGTCTCCAATCTTTACCGCTGCAGATTCCGGCTACCGAGAACCAGAGTCGAGACACAACGGGCCGGCTTCCGACCAAACTGGGATGTTGAAGGACCAACGTCCACACTTAACCTTAAAGGACGCAGGAACATTCTCCGGGCAGCCTTGGAACTGGATTCTAGCCCATCTCAGGTGACGTCGGTGGGCCGTATCTTCGTCAACTGAAACAAATTGGCCGCATCGATCTCCCATGGCCCGGAAGATTTCCATACTCCACAAAAACGTGGGGAGTCCCATAATCCTGATCCATCGATTCCCATTGTCCGTCGACTCGGAGCAACACCCCGACGGGGTCCAAGGCTTTAGGGTCACAACCAGCCCTTCATTTGTTCATATGCGACTTTGAAGAATCCTTCTGGCTTCCTCTTCCGACGGCAGCTCAAATAGGAACCAAGCGCCGTTCATGTCGAGCACGTTCAGCCCGGCTTGTATCCCCCACTTTTTTAGAGCCCATCTCTGTATCTTCATCTTGTCTGGTACTGGAGTAGCCATATCTCCAACTCTGCCTATCAAGCAACGATTAAGATATTGTAGGCGACTAGCACAAGAACCCAAGTGAACCTCGAAATCTTCCCGATCGTTAGAAAGCCTCGGTTCCACCAGAATGGGCTTCGAAGGCCAATCTCCTATTCTGCATACGCCCAGATAGGTCCCTTGTTGAGACTTAGAAATTCGTTGCGCAGAGAGTCCTAACTTCCTGAAGAACTGAGCATAAGATGACCAGCCCCCTGTCGCGAGCTCTTCCGGCAGATAGAGAGACCAATTCCCTCACATCGATTGTCCTTCCATTCGCATGAAACTTCCTCGATGATTTGTGCCTTTCCACAATATTAAACTTCTGTATTTTCCATGCAGTCTAATGGGAAACACTATTCTTCTGTTGCCTGATGAAAAATTCTCCAAAGTATTGCAAACCCATTCCAACTCCCCACGTAGTACCCATATCCTCCTTATCACTCCTGGTCCTCGCTTGATGATTTGGAAAAGCTCAACCGACCCATTTTCGTCCTTCAAAACCTCAAAAGTTTTGCCGCTGATCTGTGCTAACATGGCTATCTAATGCTGATGCTTTTTGAGCATTCGGCTATTTCTTTGGGTTATTTGGCACTTTACAATCAAACCCACACAAAAAACCCCTCATATGGATACCAATTGCAGTGAAGAGCAACATTCATGGAATACACAAGTCACTACCAGAACACTGCGAAAAAGCTATCATACCAACAAACTTGAATATAGATAGCTTATTTGAACTCTTATCATCGGCATAAAAGAAAGGGAAAAAACATACAAACCAATATACCCCAAAAAAGACAACTTCTACAACCTAAAAGCTTCTTCCTTTTGTTAGAGGAGATTTCCTCTTAAGAAAAAATCAGAACAAGAAGCAATTACTAAATTTTGTAGTTGGGTTGACGAGATAGTGGAACTTTCGAATGAGATTTAGGAAAAACTAAAACTTGGCCAATCGAAAAAGAAAATTGAAGTTCATGCTTCCACAAGGAAAGGCCTTGAAATTTTGAATCATGTAATGATGCGGTGAGGAAAGTATGCTTTGAAGTTGTTGATTATTGTGGAATTTCACCAAAAATTCCTTTTATCCCTTGATTTTGAAAGTCAACTTCATTAAAGAAAGAGAAATCTGAGGGCCTAGTACATGTGATTACATATGTTAACGGAGAAGTAACTGTTTAGATGATTGAAGAATAAGAGGACAAGCGATATACTGGTCATCACATTGGGAGCTCCCTAGACTTTAAAAAAAAAAAAAATATTGGGAATGCCTTGGCTCTGCAAGTGGGGAACAAGGTCATGAGTCACTTGTGAAAAGTTATGCCTTAATTGGGTGCTCTTTGAAAAGGTTAAATCACACTGATGAGCGCGACTCCTTTGTGCCGAAGAAGGGGGATCTAGACTGTCTATTTGATGATATTAGAGCATATCAGTAATGTTAGGCTTAGTACATGACAATGACTAAGCAAGGAAAAACAGAGAGACATGAATTATCAATCGAAGTGCAATCATTTATTAGCTGCTTCTCTCCATTTAGGCTTTCTTGGGGGCTTCTTTGACTAAGTTTAGAGCTTTGTTTGCTATAGAATGTAAGAGGATCAAAAGGAGTTATTATAAGGATGTAGTAAAGATTGACTATAATAAGAACACTTGTAAGAAATATAAGTGAATTCTCAATCACCTCAAGGATTAGTGTTAAGTCATTAACTTTTTGCCTTAGTAATGGATGACCTTACTGAACATATAATTGATTGTTTTTTTTTAATCGCTAAAAGTAATTATAATATAAACAAGGTGCTCGAGAAGGGCAAACCCAAATTACAAAAGGGACCGGCTTACAAAAATCACAACCTAAGATCCCCCCAAAAATCTATAAATTTATGTAAATATATCGGGTATTCTTCATTAATCCAAGAAAAGAAAGTTCTCAAAAAATTATCTTTGAACTTCAGAGGGGGAGATTCCATCCCATCAAAAGTTCTCCTATTTCTTTTCGGCTGTAAGCACTAAACAAGACATAGTGGGGGCAATCCTCGAAGCTATTTTTCAGCTCCTTCCTAATCTTCCCACATCTCCATGACAAAAGATCCTCCTTAAAGGATTCCGGCAAGACCCATGAACAACCGAAAATGGCAAAAATTAAATTCCAAGAATCTTTAGCCACCTTGCAATGAACTAATAGTTGATGCACTAATTCTCCCTCCTCTTTGCATATGGGACAACAACTCGGCCTTTGGAAACCTCTTTTCCTTTGATTATCCGCTCCCCAAGGCGCCAACCATGCAAAAAAGGCAGCTTTGAGTGGCACTCTAGAACTCCAAATCAATTTCCATGGAAAAGACTTGTTCTTTGCATTCACCAATCTCCTATAGAAAGATTGATTCGTGAACTTGCCTTCACTATTTACATTTCACTTCACCCCATCCCCCCTTCCTTCTCCCACCTCTACCGCACTCAACAACTCTAATAAGGTCTCAAACTCCCTTAATTTTCAATCAAAAAAGTTCCTCCTAAAACGTGGACTCTATACCTTTCTCTCCATTTCACCTCCACACTATCCGCAACCACTACGTCCCGGTTCATCTCCCAACCAAGTATCCATCCAAAACGTCAGTCGCAACCCCTCCCCAGCATCAAAACAAATATGCTGAGTGAATACATCATGCCATTTTCTAATAGATTTTCACTCTCCACAACTGTATGCCTCCATAACATTGTGAGAGAACCAACCGCCTTCCTCACAACCATACTTAGTAGTAATCACATCCCTCCACAAGGTCCGATCTTCCATAGCAAATCTCTATGTCCATTTACCTAAAAGTACTTGGTTAAATACTTTTAGGTCTCATGTTATATGATTCTTGTTGATGGTATTATTTTAATTGATGAAACTAAAGTAGGGATAAATGCTAAATTAGAGGTTTAAAGAGAAGCTTTAGAATTAAGAAGGATTAAGATAAATAGGATGAAAATTGAATGTATGGAATGTCTCTTTAATAAAACTATAAACATAAATGGGGGTGATGTGAAGATTGAAAATCTAGAGATAATGAGAAGTGAACAAGTTCATTATTTAGGTTGCGTGGAGATGATGTTGCTCATTAATTAAAGCATAATAGGTTAAGTAAAGTGCTTTTGCTATATTATTTGATCAACATATACCTCTAAAATTGAAAAGTAAATCTATAGAACTATTAGACTAACCATGCCATATGGAACAAAATGTTGGATAGCTAAAAAATAACACATTCGTAAGCCGTATGGTCACAATGAGGATGTTGAAATGGCTGATATTCATGAGAGGGTTGAAGTAACACCTATAGAAGATATAATGAGAAAAAATGGATTGAAATAATTTAGCCATGTTCAAAGAAGACCTATATCTACACTGCATGGTTCAAATTAAGAGTTATTTAGGGTAAGGAGATACCACAATTAACTTGGGATGAGATAGTGAAAAAAAGATACGATAATGAGTAGTTCAATTGAGAGGATGGCCTTAAAGAAAAATGGTGAGACAATGATTCATGTAGCCATCCCCAAAATATTTGGGGTAAGGTTTTGTTGAGTTGAGTTTATAGACTTAGGAAATGATACAATTATCACCTTATGGATCTGAATGCACCTCATTCTTAGCTATCGTTCATCACTGAAACATAAAGATTCAAGGTATCCCTTTTTCATGAGAACAATAATCAATGGGATGAATATGAAGTCATTGACCTGAATTAGAATACATCCAACATTGCAAATGTCTTCATATCAATGTTGAGCAAGTTGCACTAATCTTCCCAATTGTGGAGAGTAGATGATGAGTACTTACGAATTGTATAAAAGATGTGGAGAATAGGCTTAGCTCCTTGACAGGAGTTTGGCCTTTTTTTTATACAGAAAAGTTCTCTATGGGCCATCAATGATGATAAGTGAGACGAGTAGCAAGACCCTCATGATTTGTACAAAGGGCATGGAAAAGATGCTTTTAAGGCGCAACCTTTGATTTGATGCATGTTATATGATGCATGACCCACTTGGGAGGTTGTATAATTGAGTTTGAGCTTGGTTGAGTTTATTCTTAATTTTGTTACGTTTTTGGAGTCGAGGGTATTTTTGTGTTATTGGACATTGTCTTTAGTTGTGGCTTGTCATTTGGGTTAACTTGTGGTATTGTTTCCTTATTAATGGATTTATTTTAGGCTTATATTGAATTTTATTAGTCAAAATCTGATAATTCCTAAATATGAAATTCAAGTCACTATAGAAATTTGAGCCCTTTTGGGAAAATTGTTATGGAGGTACACAACGCATCTGACAATATGTGCATGAAAGTTGTGGAAGGGAAGTTTGGAGTTAATCCTGGGTATGGACCTCTAGGGAGGTTGCTTTCTGATATGGGTGGGGTTGTAGAAGGGTTGGAAAGATTTCTCTAACCACTTTGGTTTTGTGATGGGGGATGGTTGTAGTGTGTGATGTTGGCATGATACTTGTTGTAGGGATGCCCCATTGAAGCTGAGGTTTTCGGAGCTATTTAGGATTGCTATGGATAGAGGGGCAGTTGCCGTATTATGTTTGTTTCTTTGAGGCTGGGTTGGTTTGGAAGCCTCACTTCTTTGGGTCTTTGTAGGATTGAGAATTGAAATATGTTAATTTATTCTTTGAGGTTCTTTATAGGTTGTTTATTTGTAGAGATAGGGAGGATGCTTTGAGATGGACTCCTGAGAGTCATGGGCGGTTTAGAGTTCAATCATGGCTGAGAGTATCACCTTCCTTTGGTAAGGTATTTAGAAGATAGAGGTGCGTTTAGAGGTATCTTTCCTAGTTTGTGCTACAGACCTTGGTCAATTGGGAAAATGAAAGGAAAGTTGACTACTAATTGGTTTTGGAAGCGCAAAAGAGTGATGGAGACGACCAATCACCTTCCCATGACTGTGTCGTTGCGAGGGATCTGTGGTGTATGTTACTTTCTTTGTCTGGTGGTCATTGGGTATGCCTAGGACAATTAGGGGGAGTGGATGCGTTGTTGGTTTGGGAGTTACTTTAGTAGTAGGGTCCTTCAAGCATGAGGGCAGCTCCTTTATTCTTTTGGGGAGCATATGGTTGGAGCAGAATCGATATAAATTTGAGGATGTTCAGTCCCCTGGTGTATAGATAGAAAAAAATGTTGATACTTCTCATTTTTGAATGTTTGGAATTCTTCCAGGCTCTTTAAATACTTCATAGATCTTTTAAGTAACTTGATTTCGTGTAGATGGAGCTTAATCGTAGGCTCTTGTATTCCCTTTTTGTATTTTTGGTTGTGCCCCCTTTGACTTCTGTTTATATTACATTTTATAATTTTAAAAAAACATTAGGATTACTTAGATATCTACATAATGTTTTAGGAGTTTCCAAGACTAGGAGGTGGAAGAAATAGTAATTTTTTTTGGGCGTTCTTTAGTGCTTCAAGCCTAGAGGGGAGTTGCAGGATTTGGGAATGGCAACGTCTTAGGTTAGGGGTGGGGTACTCTCTCCTATCCCCAGCCCGTTTAAAAATAGCCTCCCCGCCCGCCTCATTTATTATGTCCCCCATCTCCGTCCCCCAAACCCGTCCTCATTCCTCCCCATCTAAAAATTAAAATTTTAATTTTTAAACATGAAAACTAATCAACTAATATTATCAAAATACAAATCTATATTTATATAGATATATGCACATACAAATATTTAGATTTATATATCCAGAATATTTAAAGAAATATGAAAATATGAAGGGTATTTATGTAATATAAATATATAATCGAGGTGGGGCGGGGGTACCTCCCCCATCCCCACCGTGAACCCATGTGGTGTTTTACCATTCCCCGATTCCCTAATGGGACGGGCGGGGAATTTTCCATCCCTAGTAGGATTCCATTATTTGGAGGGGGGAGAGTAGTAATATGTTCCTTTTATAAGGAATCGGCAAGGAAAGGAGACCTTCTCTTTCTTTCGAAGATGGTGTGGTGTGTCAAAGCTCCGATGAAGGTTGCCTTCTTTGTTTGGTTGTTGTCTTGGGGGTTGATTTTGACTTTAGATAATTTGCAGAAGAGATGTTTTAGATTGTTTAATAGATGTTGCATGTGTTTGGAAGAAAAGAAGAAAGAATCAGTTACCTAGTTTTGCAATTTTAAGTTGCTAGGGAGGTTTGGAATTTTCTTTTTTCTCTGTTCGGATGTTGTTGGATTATGCCTGCTTTCATTCTAGATTTTCTTAAAAGGGTGGAGTGGAGCTGCAGGTAAAGAGGAATGTCAGGAAGGTGTGGTATCTAGTATCTTCTTGTCTTTTCTGGTACTTGTGGGAGGAGAGAGGAGGATTTTTGAAGGGTCATTATACCTCTTTTAGACTTTTTTTTTATATTTTAAAATCAGTATTATGCCTCTTTTTAGTCTTAAGGATAGTTTTTTGAAGACCGTGTATTTTTTGGGTTCATGAATCATTCCCTTCACATGAAGATTCTTTTGTAAATTTTTTGGGAGATTCAAGACTCTAGTTTTTACGAGTATTCACCTCTTTTGTTAGTGGGTTCGCCCCTGGACCTTCCTTTTTTTAATACGAATAGAGGTGGGATCATGGCATTTTGATGTACAAGTGTCGGTTGAAAAAGGGCCACATTTTACGTCAGAAGTGGGAGCTGTTGAGGATAGTTGCAGAGTTGTCGCTGGAGAAGGTGCTACAGAATGGGGTTTCAAGAACGCTGGGAGAAGGCTGAGCAGCTGTACGTTGGTCGAATGGAGTGAAGACTTGTGGTTCATCAGGAATTTTTTTGAAATTTGAATCCAGGGTTCAGAAAGGTGGGTTGGAGGAATGGGCCTGTGGGTCGCAATGAGCCCGTAATCAATTATGGGCCAAGACGTAGGGCCCCTACTCTTAAAGAAGGAGATAAGGAGGGTTGGGATAGAAAAGGCCAGAGGGAACGGTCTGGGCTAGACTATGAGTGGACTAGGCCCAAATATTATGTGCAGGAGCCGTTATTGGGAAGGCCAAGTAAAACAGTTGGGCTGGGTCATAACAGATTCAGAACGTTAGCGGGGAATGAGATTATGAGTCAACAGTCAACACAGGCAGAGGGCTGAGCCTAGGTCCAAGGTACAAATTGCCATCCCTTTGGGCTCTAATGAGGAAGCCCAATTAGCGCATTTGAAGGAAACGCAGAACCAAGTGGCGGCCTATGCAGAATAGAAACCTTGTGCAGAATGGTGATGGCATCACTGTATAGAAGGTTGAGGGTTCAAGTTCCCTTAAGGGGCAAAGAGTGTGTTTGTGTGATATCTGCCTATATAAAAAAAAATGCTTAGAAGGTTATGAAAGGTAAAGAAATGGATAGACAGAGGGATGAGGGAGACGAGGAGTGGAGAATTAATCGATTGGCAGAAAGTTGAGAGACCAGTAGAGAGTGTTTAATCTAGACGAACAGAGGAAGGAAAAGAAGACACCCAGACAATGGAGTGATGGACGTGCGTCTTCTGGAGAAGAGGAAGATGAGTCAGAGACTGTTGTGTAGGAGATGAGGGAAACAAAGGAGGTTGATTCAGATTCAAGCATCACAGGCAGACAGTAGATTCATCTGAGGGTGGTGCAAGTCGTCCCGAGATAAGTTTGGCTTTGGCAGCTTATGCAGCAATGAATAGGAAGGGAGGGGAATCAGTTGAGACATGGGTTGCAGAGACCAGGGCAGAACAGGAGGAAATCAGACTGGGGAACAATTTGGCCGACGAACAGCAGGTTCTGTACTGTGACCCCATTGCTGTAGAGAATCCGGAGGTGGTAACTGGAGGCAGAGCTCTAATCAATACAGAGAATTGAGGGGACATGGAGAGGCAGCAGATGAAAATGATCGAAGCTCCAGATTAGGCCCTGTGAAAAATTAAGGGTGTAAGTAGATTTTTAGGAGTTCCATGTAGAGGATTGGAAGAGGAGTTGATGATCCTTTTTGAGAAGATTGAGCAGAACAGAAGGAACTCCAGGAAGCCAAAGGGTCAGCCACACCAAAATTGAGAAGGGAATTGGAGAATTTGCATACTTAAGTCAATTATGAGGTTAGAAGGCAGGTTGAGAAAGGGAGGGATGGGAAAAGTAGACTGCTATGCATCACAGCTCCATGAATTTTAAAATCCTATCATGAATGTGAAGGGGTTAAATGACCCTGATAAGAGGGCAGTAGTGAAAAGGTTGTGGAAGGAATGGTAGTCGACAATGGTTTGTCTTCAAGAAACTAAGATGGAAGAGGTTTCAGCAGAGATTATTCGAAGCATTTGGGGCTGTAGATGGATAGAGTGGAAGAACCCCCCCGGGGGGGGGGGGGGGGCAATTGGGGGGGCTGGTGATATTTTAAATTTGTGGGATTCCATGCTCATCTAGTGTGAGGATCATTGACTGGGCGAGTTTTCTATTTCATGCAAAATGAAGAGGATTTCTGATGATTATGTGTGTATTTTTACCGGGGTGTATGGACCTTCTTCTGAGGTATGGAAGTGCAGGTCATGGGAGGAGTTGGAAATTTTAATATATTATCATAATCAAGTTTTTGAAATTGAGGAACCATACCATTAAATTTCTGTTCGAGTGGTTTCCATTTTTTATTTTGAGTTGCTGAATAAAAAAAAGCTTCTATTTAAACTGGAATTTCTGTCATTTTTTTAGTTTCTCCTTTTCTTCTCTACACTAGTTGAAGTGTGGGCTGAGCAATCTTGTTATTTTATATTTGTATGCACACAGTGAGTTAATTTTCCATTCTTGTACAAAAGTTTTAGAATTATTGTTTTAGGATACTGTAACTTTGAACTGCTAAATTTTATTCTTGTGAAAACACCTAACCAATTTTTAATCGATATACATTTTGGTTGTCAGGTGTTGTCAACAATATCCTAAAAACCAATGACCGCTTTACTGTTCCTGTGACTACTGCTGAGTTTGCAGTGATGCGCACGGCTTTCAGTGTATGACATTATCTAAAAATTTGTTTTGCCCACTATATTTTGTCGTTAAACTGCAAAACTGCTTGTGTATTTCTTATGTTAAAATCATGAATGTGTATGTCTGGGCCAGTTATGAGGATTTAGTAATTCATGTCTTCTAACGAAGAAGGTGAATAATGCTGAAAAGATAGGATGTGTGCATAATTATTTTTGGCAACTTATGGAAACAAACATTTTGTGATGGTCTTTGTTGATGATTTTTCCCCTTTGGTTTTGTTGCTGGTATCAATCACCCCCCCCCCCCCCCTTCCCTGCCGCAGGGGGGGAGGTGGTTGGGTTGGGTTGGGTTGGGTTGAGAGCCATCCACCATTTCAAGTGACTAAATCTCACCTTTTTTAAGCATTTAAGTGATGCATAGTTACCAAAGGATGCTAGCCGATTTCCATTTTGGACACTTTCCAAAATATGGTACAATTTTCTTCTGAGCTATTAAATTTTGTGATCCAAAAAATATTTCTTTGTTGAACACAATGGCCTTTTCGGAGTCCATTAGGTCATGCTCGATTTACCTTGGATGTGTTGTTGACGTGGAGAGGCAACTTGGTTAGTGGAAGGGGAAGCGAGGTGTGGAAAATGGTTCTTTTATGCTTATGGTGAATCATGTGGAAGGAAAGGAATTGTAGAATTTTTAAAGAAGGGCCATCTACATCTCAACTCTAATAACATTTTTAGAATTAAATAGAAAATGTTTGTATTTATAATATTATTAATCATTAATCTTCACTTTTTAAAATAAAACTACTCTTGCACTTAGAACATCTCGACACATTGAAACTAGATTGGTTTGGATCAGAATCAGAGGTGATCCATACCGGATCCATTAGAAAAATTATTTGACAGATTTAATAAACATTTGATCTAAATTTGAATATGCTGATTGTCAAAATTTGATTTGATAATCTGATCTGTTCAGATAAATTAAAATTAATAAAAAATATTAACATTAAAAACACTAAAATCATTGGGTTGTTTTTACTTTTTACGGTTGAGATATAATATATATATATATATATCATTATATATATATATACATAGGCATGTAATGTCTTAATTTTTGTACATGAATTTCATAGAAAAAAGCATCTGTATATGTGCTTTTCCAGTGGTGTAAAGCATACAGATTCTAGATAGTGTATGGGTATATGAAGATAATTTTGCTTCTATTTAATATTTACAATAAAGATTTTGTTTTGCATATAAAAGTATGATCATGTTGCTCATCCCTGTAAGAAGTATCCTCATTACCTATCTTTCCACTTGCACGTTCATTGTTTCCAGGCAACTAATTCACTCTTAGGAGAAACAGATGTAGGAAAATTGGAAAACACACACCAGTTTGAGTCATAATTTTACAGATGCTCCTTATACCGTCACTTCAGCTAGTTCAATCCTAGTGATCTTTTTAGTTAAAACAAACCAATTACTATTACCCCAACTATTTAACCTCTTTTGTTCTTCTAAGTGGTTAGAAAGACGCTTGCTCTTTTCCTTTTGGAAAAAGGGGGGGGGGGGGTTGGTGGAGAAAAATTGTTCCAAAAAAGTCATGCTAATGTCTTAACTTTGGTGTTAATGTTTTCGGTTGCTAGGTGTTATGGATTAATCCTAGTCATCCATTATAGGGCGAAAAACCTATATAAAAGGGGGGTGGGGTCCCATTTGCGACCCAACCTCATAACACAAGTCCTCAAAGTCTAGCCTAGATTACCGATCAAAAAAAAAAAAGTCTAGCCAAGAAAAGTGTAATGCCCCCTCTTGAATAATAAAGCCTCACTCAAATATCTCTTGTGCCTACAAGTTCGTCTCCCTTCTCTAACCACTAAGCCCACAAGTGAGCTAGCGGGGCTTACTTAATACTACAAAGGTGGTTCTAAGTTGTTAAGTGCTGTATATATGCTTGCTCCATTTTGCTGGTTTGTTTGTTAAACAAGTCAGTACATGCATCACACATCATTGGTGGGTGGGAAACTTTAGCAAGGTGGGTGCTTTGTTTTCTTCATTTGCTCTGGTGGAAATATTCCACATCTACATTTGTACAGATGGGTTGTATATGTGGCACTTCATATAATTTGCTCATTTATTTATTTATTTTTTTGCAGTTCGCTTTGCCCCACATCATGGGCTGGGACCGGTTAACCAATCAATTGCCAAAAAACAAGGATGAGAACCCATTGAAGGTTGATCCTCAGGTTTTGGATTTGGAATGGGATAGATGAAGGTGTGCAAATCTGTCAAAATATTTAGTAAAAGGTTGATCTTGAGCTTTTGATTTGGAATGGGATAAATGGAGATGTGCAAATCTGTGAAATATTTAAGTAAAACTCTTATTGATGCCACCTTGCGTGGGCCACTAAAGGGTGTCTGGTATTCCTTCATTTTTGGACCCTCTTTAAGATTGATGAAAATTAGTACAAGAGCATATGACTCTTAGATGTTTGTGTTTGATTTAAGTTTTCTAGTTTTGTGGCACTGTTTATGTGTGTCTTGTCTATGATTTATGCTGTATTTAGGGATTTGGATGTGTTATAATGTTTCTCAAGCATAGGAATAGGCCTGTCAAAACGGGCGGGTTGTAATTGAGTCAGGTCAAAAATTGGTTGGACTTATAATTGATCCAAATTGAGTGGGTCGAGTCAACCCAGATTTGACCAACTGCCCAGATTTATTTATTTATTTTTTATAAAAAAAACTCTACCATGGAAGCACAACATTGCTATTAAAAAAAAAGGGAAATCCATGATGAAAAAAGTTAAACTTTGCAGCCATCTTATCCATTCAAGTATAGAGCATAAATACATAACAAGAAAACAGAGGGCAAATAGAGGCACAAAAGCCATTAAATTAGAAGGCTGATGAACATTTTGCAACTCTAGAGTGAATGAACAAAAAGTTAGAACATTTCTTGACATAAATATGCACAATGTATGTAAGAAGAAGTGCATGCATTAAGAAAGGTTCTTGAACGGGTCTAAGGTTGTATATGCATGCAAAAATTTATCAATCTAAGTGATGTGAAAAACAATCTTTAACTAATTAACATGTAATATTCATAAGAAATTACCAAAACATTAACACGAAAAATACACCTCAAATGAGAATATAGTAACAAGAATTAGGCCAAATCTCATGAATCTCAATTACAAGTACATATCTAAAGAGATAGTACAGGATGTAGAGTGCCAAACAAATCAAGATAAAGCTACAAACAAAAGAAACCCAACATATCCAACGATGAAAATCCCATAAAAAAAAAAGCATGCACATACACCTGGGAGCACCCTATTCATACAATCAACAGATATGTTTAATCAATAGATTTATTTACAATTTCAAACTCAAATCATCACATATCTACATCTTCATATCGGTTTTACAGATTTACAAATCTGAAACCTAAAATAAAGATTCAAAATTGCAATACAGAAATTGGGTAGTATCAAGTGTTATCGGAGTAAAGACTCTGAAGAAACCGTACGAATCTACCGAGAGACAGAGAAGAGAGAAATTTGGTTGTATTAGAAATATGATAGCAATGAGAGATATTTCAATGGGAGAGGCAGAGGGTAAAGCATGAGATTCAGAGAGACAACAAAGGGTGAAGACGGCGTCGGCACCATTGAATGTTCGTGAGCAAAGATAGGGATGCAAAGAAACGGAAATAAAATATTCATATATCACCCGCATGTAACCTGCTTCCAACCCGTGAAATAGGCAGGTTCATTCAACCTAACCCGCTTATGACCACATGTTAAATAAGACACCCAAATCTATTTATTTTCGGGCGGATTTGCGGGTTCGGATTACATTTTCCACCTTAATAAGGACAAGACTAAGCCATGGTATAAACTTTTGGATTACTGCTATAGTTGGGGCATCTGCCAAAATCCTTGGGGTAGAGATTTGGGGTAGTATGTTTTTTTTTTTCTTTCTTTTTTCTTTTCAATTAAAAACGGAAAAATGTTTTTTTTTTACATGTTTTCCAAATTTGTTAAAAAAAAAAAAGTGAAACAATAAAGTTCAGAGAGAGAAACGAATGAACATTATAAATAAAACGCAGATGATAGATATAGAAATTTATTATTATATCTATGGGTAAATTACATTGACTATCCTTGAGGTTTGGTAAAAATACAGCTAAATTCTTCATGTTTTGGAAATTATACTGACTACCCATGTTAGTGCTTGTCAGATGATGGCTTGAATAGAATGGGTGAATTGTCAATTTTACCCTTGAACATTTAATGATTATTTTATTACAAAAAAAGTTATATTTTGGTTTCATAGATATCATTTTGTAGAATGTCTCAAGACCTCCCTTTCCCACCCCCTCTCTTAATTTCTTCCCTCTCCATTAACACAATCACAAGCCACACAAAAAGCGGCCCCCGAACTCCACCATTAGGGTTGTAACTCGGGCGGGCCAACCCTAGCCCAACCCGAAAAATCATGGGCTTGGGTAGTATTTTGTAAAAATCGGGATGAACCTGGGCTGAAAACTTAAAGTCCGAATTAAATTTAGGCTGGGCTTGGGTTTGTGCTTTAAGAAAGGAGTTTTAACATGAGTTGGCCTTGCGTGTAATGGTGACTTGTGTTGTTTGTGAAATTTAAAACCTACTAACCCTAAATGACATTGTCCCACTAATCCTTTTGTGCGATGAGGAGGGTCCGGACCTGAACCCGGATCCGATCTGACCCCTTGCTGCTCATCTTCCCCAATGACCCCGTCATTGTTGCCCTAATTGTAGAATTTTCATCTCTTATTTCATGAAGTTTTAGAACTCCTTTTTGACTGCTTCTAAGTCCAATGGACTCCTAAGACAATATAGGTTAATTGTGCGTCAGTTTGGGGCATTGAGGTAGGCTCAAGAGCTCGATTGAGCTTTCATGGAAAATTTTGAAACTAGCTTCATTCACGCTCAATTCTCCATCAAAATTGATGGGGTTTGGCCTATGATAATCCTTATACTATGGGGATTCAATCCCCGTTCTAAAATCAAGTCTTGATGTTCAATTTGAGGGGTTGTCTCCCCAAGCTGTGACCTGCAACTCAGCTTTTGATGGCCTTATTTTGATGATTTTGATCGTGGATTAGGGTTTTTATAAACCTCATGGTGTCTAGTTAAAGTCTCGACATCAAAAATAGGTTTTATTTAGATGGATTCAGACCTGGGTTTTGAAGGTGTAACAATGGAAGTCTGGGTTCTCCTAGGCTTAAACCACGCTAATTTTTAACATTTACGACCTACTAGTTCCAATTTAAAATGTCGAATAAATTAACATATATTTAAGTTCAGAAAAACGTTATTACAGTAATTTACTTTTCCTAATTGGGTCGGGGTATTACATCCTCCCCTCCTTAGGAAAGTTTGGTCCCCAAACTTGACGTACCTCATGACGCGAAAAGTTGCGGGTACTTGGCATGAGTTTCATCCTCTCGCTTCCAAGTGGCTTCCTCAATCCGATGATTCCTCTACAGCATTTTCACTAGCAGAATAGTCTTGTTCCGCAAAACTTGCTCTCGGCGATCCAAGGTCTGTACTAGCTGCTCAACATAAGTCAGATGCTCTTGGACATCTAGGGGCTCATGCTTAACAACTTGGTTTGGATCATGCAAATACTTCCTTAGCATAGAAACATGGAAGACATTATGCACATGCACCAACTCTGATGGTAGGGCAAGTCGGTATGCCACCGGTCTGACTCGTCCTATGGCCTCAAATGGTTTGATGTAGCGAGGTCCTAGTTTTCTTTTCTTTCCAAATCTCATTACGCCGTTCATAGGTGACACTTTCAGGAACACATGATCGCCCACTTCGAATTCCAGCTCCCTTCTTCGGACATCGACATAACTCTTCTAGTGGCTTTGAGTTGCCAATAATCGTTGCTTAACCAACTGGATCTTTTCTGTCATTTGTTCCACTATCTTTGGGCTGAACAACTTCCTTTCCCCCCACATCTGTCTAGCACAAAGGAGATCGACACTTCCTACGGTATAGTGCCTCATATGGTGCCATACCAATACTGGACTGATAACTATTGTTGTATGTGAATTCCATTAGGGGTAGTTGTTCCTTCCAGCTTCCCTTAAAGTCCATGACACAAAAACGTAGCATGTCCTCTAAGGTTTGTATCGTTTTCTCAGACTGTCCATCTGTATTTGGGTGGTTGGTGGTACTAAGACTAAGTTCCGTGCCCATTGCTTTCTGTAAGCTTCTCCAAAATCGGGACACGAATCTTGGGTCTCGATCAGATACTATAGAAATTGGGACTCCATGTAGCCAAATAATCTCCCTAATATAGAGTGTCGCCAATCGCTCCAATGTCTAAGTTATCTTGGTGGCAAAAAAGTGAGCTGTCTTTGTCAATCTATCTACAATCACCCATATAGAATCACTCCCCTGCGGTGCCCTGGGCAACCCTTGACACAAAACCCATGGTGATATGCTCCCATTTCCACTCAGGTATTGGGAGTGGTTGTAGAAGTCCAGTAGGCTTCTGATGTTCGGCTTTGACTTGCTGGCACTTGACACATCGTACTTCATACTCAGCTATGTCCCTCTTCATGCCTGACCATCAATAAGTATTTTGAACATTACGGTATTCCCTAGGTATATGGAAAACTTCGAGTTATGCGCCCCATCAAGGATTTCTTTTCTAATCTCAAACACATTTGGCGCACAAATTCTATCTCGAAAACATAACACCCTATCCCGGAGAACAAATTCTGGATTTCTTCCTGCCTCACCATTTTCTCAGAGTTTGTCTAACTTCTCATCTCAAGTTTGCAGCTCCTTAATCATATCCACAATTGTCAGTCCGACTATCACATTGGCAAGCACTGCTTTGGAGCCAGACAGAACCACTTTTATCTCCATCATTTCTAACTCTTTCAATAACTTCTGTTGTGTAGTCAATAGGCAAGCAAGACTCCTTGATGACTTCCAGTTGAGGGCATCTACCATCGCATTAGCCTTTCCTAGGTGGTACTGTATGTTGAGCTCATAATCCTTGATCAACTTTAGCCATCGACACTGTTTCATGTTGAGTTCCCTTTGTGTAAACAGATATTTAAGGCTCTTGTGGTTTGTAAAAATCTCACATGTGTTTCTGTAGAGATAATGCCTCCAAATCTTTAGTGCAAACATAATGACTACGAGTTCAAGGTTATGAGTTGGGTAGTTTTTCTCATGTGGTTTTAATTGACGTGCGGCATAGGACACTACATTGCCTTTCTGCATTAGAACACACCCTAAGCCTTGGACAGAACCACTTTTATCTCCATCATTTCTAACTCTTTCAACAGCTTCTGTTGTGTAGTCAATAGGCAAGCAAGACTCCCTGATGACTTCCTGTTGAGGGCATCTACCACCACATCAGCCTTTCCTAGGTGGTACTGTATGTCGAGCTCATAATCCTTGATCAACTTTAGCCATCGACACTGTTTCATGTTGAGTTCCCTTTGTGTAAACAGACATTTAAGGCTTTTGTGGTTTGTAAAAATCTCACATGTGTTTCCGTAGAGATAATGCCTCTAAATCTTTAGTGCAAACACAATGACTGCGAGTTCAAGGTTATGAGTTAGGTAGTTTTTCTCATGTGGTTTTAATTGACGTGCGGCATAGGACACTACATTGCCTTTCTGCATTAGAACACACCCTAAGCCTTGGTATGATGCGTCATTATAGATCACAAAGCCTTTCATTTCATCTGGTAACATCCGAATCGGTGTTGACACTAGATGGTTCTTTAGCTCTTAAAAACTCTTTTCTTTTTCTTTAGTCCATACAAAAGGGATATTTTTCTGAGTCAGCTGGGTGATCGGTGCTGCTATCTTAGAAAAATCCTTGACAAATCTTCTGTAATAGTCAGCTAATCCCATAAAATTGTGGACTTCTATAACGCTAGTTGGTCGAGCCCAATTTACAATGGCTTCTATCTTTTGGGAACGTACTGAGATCCCATCTTTAGTGATCACGTGTCCAAGAAATGAAATGTTAGGGAGCTAAAACTCACACTTCTACAGCTTGGCATACAACTTCTGCTCCCGTAGCTTTTACAGAACTTTCCTCAGATGTATTTCGTGCTCTTCTGGGTTCTTAGAATAAACTAAGATATCACCAATGAATACAATCACGAAGTCATCTAAATACAACTTGAAAACCTTGTTCATTACGTCTATGAATGCAGCTGGGGCATTAATCACTCCAAAAGGCATCACTAGGAACTCATAGTGCCCATAACGGGTTCTGAATGCCGTCTTTTCCACATCTGTAGGCTTGACTTTTAGCTGATGGTACCCTGACCTCAAGTCAATCTTTGAGAAGACCTGAGCCCCTTTCAATTGATCAAATAAATCATCTACATTTGGTAGAGGGCACTTGTTCTTGATGGTGACTTTATTCAACTCCCTATAGTCAATGCACAATCTCATAGTCCCATCTTTTTTCTTAAAAAATAACACTGGGTCACTCCATGGTGAAGAACTGGGTTGTATAAAACCCTTGTCTAACAACTCTTGCAACTGCAATTTCAGTTCCTTTAGCTCTACTGGTACCATTCGATAAGGGGTCTTAGACACAGGTGAACTGCCAGGAAGTACATCAATGTTGAACTTAATTTCCCGATGGTATTCCAGGAAAATCATCCAATAATACATCAAGGAACTCTCTGGCTATAGGAATTTGATCTAGAGTGGGTTTTTGCAAGCAAGTGTCAATGACACTACACAAGAAACTATGACATCCCTTGCGGAGCAGACGTCTAGCCTGGATAAATGAAGCAAAATAAGGCGGAGATACTACTCCTGTCTCCTCAAACACAATGCTCGGCTACCTTGGATTCTGGATATGGACTCTTTTGGCTACACAATCAATGATAGCGTGATTCATAGTCAGCCAATCTATGCCGAGGATCATATCGAATCCACAGATCTCTAAAGGTATCAGATCAGTTACTAACTGAGTACCCATGACTTCTACCTCACATGATCTATGTATCACAGTCCTTAATAGTGATATCCCCAAAGGTATTGAAACATTCAACATGTAGCCTAGGGGATTGGAAAAAAATGTGGGAGATATAAATGAATGTGTAAAACTAGTATCAAATAGAACATGTGCAGGTTGAGAACAAACTGTAAAGGTACCTGCAACTATTGGGGTGGTAGCCAGAACATCCCCTAGTGTGATGGAGAAGACCCTCTTCGGGCGTTGCTGATTGTTCCTTGGCCCTTTATTTCTGGTCTGAGGTTGTGTGACAGATGCTGATGCGGTAGGTGCAGGGCTAATCGTTGTCCTGCCACTCTTTAGATAATTTCTCATGAAATGTCCAGTCTGGCTGCAATTGTAACATGTATTAGTGTTCTTACGGCATGGTCCCTTATAGAATCTCTGGCAGGTGAGGCATTTAGGTGCGCTCCCATTGTTGTGGTTGGCCTTTCTCTGACTAGACCCTGTCCCTGAACTGCGTGAGCTTGCACCTGGCTTGAAGAGCGAGGATCCCCGTCTTTTGTCTCTGCTACCGCCTGACCTCTGGTTTCCCTTTCTCTTTGCAAACTCTTTCCCTCCACGCTTTACAATCCTTGCTGTTGCCACTACCTCACTATATGTGGCTAATTGTAGGGGCCTGATTCTGTCTTTAATGGCCCCATCTCAGACCTCCCTCGAACTTGCGAGCCTTTAAACTTTCCGTGTTGATAAGATTAGGGGCGAATCTGGCCAACTTTGTAAACTTGGCCTTATACTCTTCTATTGTCATTCCCCATTGTTGAAGGACTAAAAACTTAGAAATCTTCTGATCTCCTACCTCTTAGGGTAAATACTTCTCATTGAAAACTTCTATAAATCGCTGCTAACTCATATTAGGCTCTCGGGTTTCCTCTAACAGCCATCACTTGTGAGCCGTTCTTTTGAACATATATGTGGCATAAGCCATTTCTGCTCTTCGGTACAAGTTATGATTCGAAAGATTCTGTTAATCTCTAATAGCCATTCCTCGGCTACTGTGGGGCCTCCCGTACCATTAAATGTTGACGACTTCAGATCCTGAAACTGTTTATACGGGTACGATTGGTTTCTATAGTCACCTTGTGAAGCTTTATGGTTGCCAGTATGGTCCTGTTGCGTTGGTTCGGTCCCACCTCTATGGGGGTTGGGCAGAGCCTCCACAATCCTCTTTAGTATGCGCTCTACTCAGTTAAGTCGATCTGATTCCATAGCGGTACTGTGGGTGTGGACTATTTCCTACAAAAGAACAGTATTTAACAGTCAAATAAGCACTTAATCATCATGATAGGTTTTACTTAATAATTGACCCCTAGATTCCTTAAGTCTTAGTACTCTAGTCCTAATCTCCCATGAACTACTAGAACCTTGGGCTCTGATACTACGCCTGTCACGACCCGTGACCCATCATGTGCGGATCAGGGGCCTGCGACTAGTGGTAGCGGCCAGTACGCCATCCCCCGCCAAAAGATCTCAAACATTTCTTAATTAATCATCAACTACATGTTATGTCATTAGCTGAACTAATATCAACATCAGAGTATACTTGTACATGCCAAAGTAAGAAAAATAAGTATTTAGTTTAAAGATCCTCAAAAACATACCCAAGACGTGGACACATGGGAGGACTAAGACTTAAGGAGTCTAGGAGTCAATTATTAAGTAAAACTAGTCATGATGATTAAGTGCTTACTTGACTATTAAATACTGTTCTTTTGCAGTAAATGGTCCGCACCCGCAGTACCGTTATGGAATTAGATCGACTTGACCGAGTAGAACGCATACTAGAGAGGATTGTGGAGGCTCTGCCCAACCCCCATAGAGGTAGGACCGAACCAACGTGGCAGGACCGTACTGGCAACCGTGAAGCTCGACAAGTCGACGATAGAGACCAGTCGTACCCATATAAACGGTTTTAGGATTTGAAGCCGTTGATATTTGATGGTACGGGAGGCCCTACAATAAACGAGGAATGATTATTAGAGATGAATAGAATCTTTCGAATCATAACTTGTACAGAAGAGCAGAAAGTGTCTTATGCCACATATATGTTCAAAGGAGCAGCTCACAAGCGGTGGCTGTTGGAGGAAGTTTGAGAGCTTAATATGAGTTGGTAGTGATTTACAAAAGTTTTCAATGAGAATTACTTCCCCCAAGAGGTAAGAGATCAGAAGATTGTCGAGTTTTTAGTCCTTCAACAAGGGGAATGGCAGTAGAAGAGTATGAGGCCAAGTTTACATAGTTGGCCAGATTCGCCCCTAATGTTATCAACATGGAGAGTTTGAAGGCTCGCAAGTTTGAGGGAGGCCTGATCTGGGCCATTAAAGACAGAATCAGGCCCCTACGATTAGCCATATATAGTGAGGTAGTGGCAACAACAAGGATTATAGAGCGTGGTAGGGAAGAGTTTGCAAAGAGAAAGGAAAACCAGAGGTCAGGCGGCAACAGAGACAGAGGACGGGGATCTTCACTTTTCAAGCCAGGTGCAAGCTTACGCGATTTAGGGATAGGGTCTAGTCAGAGAAAGGACAACCATAACAATGGGGGAGTACTTAAATGCCCCACATGCCAGAGATTCCATAGGGGACCATGCTGCAAGAACACTAACGCATGTTGTAATTGCGGCCAGACTTGACATTTCATGAGAGATTGTCCAGAGAATGGTAGGACGACGATCAGCCTCGCACTTGTTGTATCAGCTTTTGTCACACGACCTTAGACCAGAAATGAAGGGCCAAGGAATGATCAGCAGTGCTCGAGGAGGGTTTTCATCATCACATCAAGGGATGTTCAAGTTACCACCTCAGTGGTTGCAGGTACCCTTATAGTTTGTTTTTAACCTGCATATGTTCTAATTGATACTAGTTCTACACATTTATTTATATCTCCCACATTTTCTACCAAGATGAACTTAGAAGCTGAACTCCTAGGCTACACGTTGACTGTTTAATACCCTCGGGGAGATCAATATTAGGGACTATGATATATAGATCATGTGAGGTAGAAGTCATGGGTACTCAGTTAGTTGCTGATTTGATACTTTTAGAGATCAGTGGATTTGATGTGATCCTCGGCATAGATTAGCTGACTACAAATCAGCCTACCATTGATTGTCTAGCCAAATGAGTCCATATCCAGAATCTAGGGCAGCCGAGCATCGTGTTTGAGGGGACAGGAGTAGTCTCTTTGCCCTATTTTGCTTTATCTATCCAGGCCAGGTGTCTGCTTTGCAAGGGATGTCATGGTTTCTTGTGTAGTGTCATTGACACTTGCTCGCAAGAACTTATTCTAGATCAGATTCTTGTTTCCAGAGAGTTCCCTGATATATTCTTGGATGATTTGCCTGAAATAGCTGTTGATGGGGAAATTAAGTTTAACATTGATGTACTTCCTAACACTTCACCTGTGTCTAAGACCCCTTATTGAATAGCACCAGTAAAACTAAAGGAATTGAAATTACAGTTGCAGGAGTTGTTAGACAAGGGTTTTATATGACCCAGCTCTTCGCCATGGGATGCCCCAGTGTTATTTGTTAAGAAGAAAGATAGGATTGTGAGATTATGCATTGACTATAGAGAGTTGAATAAAGTCATCATCAAGAACAAGTACCCTCTGCCAAGGGTAGATGATTTATTTGATCAGTTAAAAGGGGTGTAGGTCTTCTCAAAGATTGACTTGAGGTCAGGGTACCATCAGTTGAAAATCAAGCCTGTAGATGTGGAAAAGACGGCATTCAGAACCTGTTATGGGCACTATGAGTTCCTAGTGATGCCTTTTGGGGTGATTAATGCCCCAACTGCATTCATGGACTTAATGAACAGGGTTTTCAAGCTGTATCTAGATAACTTCATGATTGCATTCATTGATGATATCTTAGTTTATTCTAAGAACCGAGAAGAGCATGAAGTACATTTGAGGAAAGTTCTGAAAAAGCTACGAAAGCAGAAGTTGTATGCTAAGCTAAAGAAGTGTGAGTTTTGGCTCCCTAGCATTTCATTTCTTGGACATGTGATCACCAAAAATGGGATCTCAATAGATTCCTAAAAGATAGAAGCCATTGTAAATTGGCCTTGTTTGACCAGCGTCACAAAAGTCCGCAATTTTATGGGATTAGCTGGCTATTATAGAAGATTTGTCAAGGATTTTTCTAAAATAGCATCACCGATCACCCAGCTGACTAAGAAGAATATCCCTTTTATGTGGACTGAAGAAAAAGAAAACAGTTTTCAAGAGCTAAAGAACCGTCTAGTGTAAGCACTGATTTTGACGGTACCAGATGGGACGGAAGGCTTCATGATCTATATTGACGCATCACACCAAGGCTTAGGGTGTGTTCTAATGCAGAAGGGCAAGGAAGTGGCCTATGCCTCACAACAATTAAGACCACATAAGAAGAACTACCCAACTCATGACCTTGAATTTGCAACCATTGTGTTTACACTAAAGATTTGGAGGCATTATTTCTATGGAGCGACATGTGAGATTTTTACAGACCTCAAGAGCCTCAAATATCTGTTTACACAAAAGGAACTCAACATAAGACAGCGTTTGATGGCTAGAGTTGTTCAAGGATTATGAGCTCAACATACAATACCACCTAACGTGGTGGCAGATGCCCTCAGCAAGAAGTCATCAAGGAGTCTTGCTTGCCTGTTGACTACATAGCAGGAGTTGTTGAAAGAGTTAGAAATGATGGTGATAGAAGTGGTTCTGCCTGGTTCCAGAGCAGTGCTTGCCAATGTGACAGTCGGACTGACAATTGTGGATAAAATTAAGGAGCTGCAAACTGGAGATGAGAAGTTGACCAATGTACGCCTGATGGTCCTTCTGCAACTTGCTATCCTAAAAAAAATTACATATCTAGAGTGAGCTAATTTAGCTCAGTAAGTAAACTCCTCGCTTTGCCATGGGTCAAGGTTAGTCCAAAAGAAAGATAAAGGACAATAGCAAGCAAATGATAATATCACAATAGCATGCGAAGGATAGAAGATCACAGTAGCCAGTCACTAAGTATATGAATCCATAAAATAACCTGTAGGTCCCAAAGGCACATTCCAAGGTAGAATAAAAAATCAATAATAGGGATCGTCCTGTACAATAAATAGTTGTCGCAATAAGAGGATAACAATTTGAGTCTAAAGATAGGCAAGCAAACATATCATCAATAAAATAGTATGTCAACAAATAATCTAAGGATAGGCTCACAAGGCGTATCTATAATCAAAGAGTACATCATCAACATATCCAAGGATAGGCTTGCAAGGCATATCAAGGATCCATGAGTGCATCATCAGAATATCATTAAACGTTACGAGATACTAACAGAAGAGATGCTGTCACATATATGGCCCGACATACCCTCAAAAGCACTCATCCAAGTCTACCCCACTATTAGGCTACTAGATAATACTAGAGCTCTGTACATATATCATGTCCTCCAAGGACTAGGTGTTGGGCATCATTCCCAAACACTGACCTATAGGTCTACAAGCAATCATGAATCAGATGGACGTTGTGACAGATCATAACTCCAGGCACTTATAATAATATTATGATCGTCAAAATTTCACTGGTGATGTACATATTTGTGGAATAGAAAATTCTCAGCAGTGAGGGGTATAATTTTTTAATATCCAAGCAATTATAAAAATGGACAAATAATAACATAAGGATATTGGCAATCAAATTCTCAACAAATCACGATATAGGACAAACATCAAATTAAGGAGATCATCAATGATAGGTATGTATGGATTACAAATTAGCAGCATCAAGGAAATAAACTGTGACATGGCTAAAAATACCACATGCTAGAGTTCGGGTTTACTTCCTTCACAATAGCTTATCCTCCTTTCACGAGGAATCAGACTTCTTTTTCCTTTCCCTTAGAAGTTCCTATAAATTAGGAAATTATTATTTAGTTTGCTATCATTCATAACTTAATCTGATTTTATTTATGAATTTTTTATCTTTTAATCTCATGCGTCGTATTTTAAGTCCCTGGGCTTATTTTTTCCCTCTTGGCAGCATCTTTGTATTTTTAGAGTGTCCTAAAAATAGCCCATTTCATGTATCAGTATTTAAGATATTTAATTTGGAAAAACGGACTCTGTCGTTGAGTCCGAAACGTTGAAAAACTTTAATGTACGTATTTTCATAGTTTTTGGGGGTCGTTTGGTATCATTATTTGGCCTTTAGTGTCACATCCCGCACCCCACCCTACGCGGATGCGAAAGATGTGATGCCAGTTAGCCGCCTTGCCAGTCTCCGACCGACAATGCGATCAACCAAAGGCAAACTTCTGAACCTTACGATGAATTGCATTCCAAATGTAGGGTCAGAACAGCAGAAATTAAAACCTTTTTATCTCGGGAATGCAACTCAACTATATACCTCATAAGTATATACCACAGAGCAAATCTATAATCAAACAGCTAATAACTCTAACCACAGAACACGTCTATAACTGATATATAACATAGAGCATATCAAATTCCTCTAGAGTACCATTACCATGAGCCATGTCCCTACACATCTATTACATATGAATAAAGTCATTTATATCATCACACTCACCTGAATAGTCAGAATCAATCTATTAGAACCCAAGTCTCCACACATTATTGCCATCAGATCCTCACTTGGGAATGTCTCTCAATCCACTAGTGACATATCCTTGTGCTTTCTAGTCCAATGGAGATGTATCCTGAAAAATGTTAAATAAATGGAATGAGCTTAAATAAGCTCAGTGAGTAACATAGGTTCCTGCCATGGGTTTCAAAACCAGTTCATATATATGTATGCATGCTCAAATGTAACTAAGATAGAACAATGCAGCTCAAGTAGAACAGATACAGTTCAAATAGAACGGATACAGCTCAATAGAACGGATACAGCTCAAAGTGCCTGAACCTTCCCCAGGCGATGTGGGATGGCATTACTTCACATCCACCCCCTCACATGGAGGGCCTCATATCGCACACCTCTGTCTGAGGTCGGTATCAGAGCGGAACAGATACAGCTCAAATAGAACGTATACAGCTCAAATAGAATGGATACAGCTCAAAGTGCCTGAACCTTCCCCAGGCGATGTGGGATGGCATTACTTCCCATCCACCCCCTCACATGGAGGGCCTCATATCGCACACCTCCGGTTGGGGTCGGTATCAAGCAGAACAGACAGGATTGAGCGGATGCTGAGTTCTAGGCATCCCACAGAGCCAGCTATCCATCTATTGATATACTCAATCCCGAGGGGCCCAAGACTCAACATGACAAGATAAACACGATTCAGACTCCAATAGCGTAGACAAGTTAGAACAATAGACTCCAACAAATTCAGAACAGGAGATATCAAGAAACAAGCTAGAATCATGCCAGATGTAGTACAATACAAGGAATATGCGTGAAAGCAAGTGCCTTAAAACAATGCAGTGTATAAAATAGTTCAGCATATAAAGCAGTATAGTATACAAGTTTAGGTAGTACAGAACATATACACCAAGTCAGGAGTCCGAGTTACTCACAAACTTATGCTTATCTCCATTCACAGATATCTTCTAGAGGCGTTAGGTACCTCCATGCATATCCTCAATAATCATCATCCTGAATAATCATCATTAATTACAGATAGATCAGAATTTAACCATTCATGTATTATTCATCATCTTAGGCGTCTATCGGATCACTTAATTAAGTCCTTTGCCTATTATCCACTCATTGAGCTATTATATTCTCTAATTTAATTTAGTAGCTTTCATACTTATAATCTAAATCATTTAGACTTCATTTATACAAATTCAACCTTACAAAGTATATAAAGAATGGAGTTAATTGTATAATTCTCTTGCTAACTAGCTAGATAACTCCAGTAAGATACTAGGTCGAGGTATCATCAATTATATTGAAATTTAATGTAAAGACTCCTTTAGTAAGCCTATCTTGAGAAACTACCATTGGACATAATTCATGTCACCAATTTCAGCATCCAATCAATAACTACAATTCACCAACAACCAAACATGATTCCATTAGGGGTTTTAAATTTAAAGTTATAAGGTTCATACCTGATACTACTGCACTACTGTTTAGGGATTCTCCCATTGACGAATTGCTACTTGGAGAAGAATCAAGAAATGCCTTATATGTAGGATTCGACATAGCAATTGCAGCTAACACACCAACAGGTTCGCCAGCAGCGAAGAAACTCTGGGGCTTAGTTCCAGCCTTGACCCCATACTCAAATTGGATAATCGAATTACTACATACATTCTTCACCGTGCCATCATAACAGATAACAACATTCCAAAAGCTGGCCATTAAGTTTTTGAATAAAGTTCCAAGCTTAGTTAACCCTCTAGATGGACGGACAATAACTTCTTTGCTTGAAATTGAGTGAGCCATCTCCACCTGAACAAGAGACCTAATACCCAAACCGATTGAAGCAACCAACGTGATTCACTTCTTAAATTATCTTCTTTTTGAGATAACAGAATGGCAAGCACCACTATTCATAACCCAGCCAACAACCGCCGCTTAAATCCTCTAAACCGAAGCCATCTGAATTCCAAATTAGATGGGTCATTAGAGAGAAAGAAACCGAGAAAACTGGGCTACAATCGCTCAACCGCGGCCTTACTCCAAATGCCAGCAGCCAGGAACTATCTCTTGCGCCCAAAAATCTATCTTGTGCGGCTATACCAATTTACTGGTTACAATTCTTCAATCAACCAACACCCATAGCCCCCCCTGATGCGCCGTTACACCAACACGCACACAGGTATATACATACACACATTTCATCCTTTGCACCACCATACGCACATATATATACATATAATGACTGCAATCCATTGCACCGCTACACCAACACTAGTCGCAGCCTGCTGAATTGGATTCCTTTCATCGGTTGAGTGTGATCGATTCTCATAACCATAACCCCAGACTTCCACTCACCACAATTTCTTCCTTAAATTTCATCATAGCGACGGCATCAGGTCTTCCAACAGCCGTCCCCCTGCCGCAACTTCTCCCATTTCTGCACCGACTTTCTCTCCCTCTCTTTATTTCTTGATTCGTTTGACACCCACACCCAAATCCAGCCGCTTCCAGCAGTTTCTCTGCACTTCCGCCCCCCTGCTCCAACGCTACACAAACATACACACACCGATCACCTCCAACACGGATACGACTGGATCAGCCAATCCAATCTGCTCAATCGTAACCCGTCGAACCGACTTAGCCGTAGGGACCTCAGCCTCGACGTCCGACTCAACGACCAACCGCTTGCCCACAAAATTTCACTGAACCAAATCTGAGCCATCTTACCACTTCTTCAACCTGAACCGATCGTTTTTCCCCCAATTTTCCTACAAACAGGGACATATATATACAGTTGCACCAATAGAGAATTCTGGAATTCTCTTTTCCTTTCCAGCCGTTTCTCCCTCTTTTCTTTATTTCTTTTATTTGTTTCCAGCTTCTTCCCGAAGCTTCTCCTCCCTTCTCTTATATATATATATATATCATATTTGTTGCCCCAAGAAGTCTCTTGACCCGTCACCGACTCTCCCTCCATCTAGCAGCTTTGGCTGCTTTTATATATATCTAACTTGCTAGCTTCCTTTGGAAGCTTCTACATTTAATAATAACAATATTATATTATATTATATTATATTATATTATATTATATATATATATATTTTTACCCTTGCAGTTATATATATATATATATAATAACTCTCAATCCTATAAAATATTAATTTATGGAATGCCGGTAAATTTGTCATAAGGTTGGGCTCAATTATCATAATTATTTATTTCTTGATTTTGAGTACGTTAGGGTCTTATAGTTGATTTATTTTCTTTTCATAATTAATGATTTATTTCCGTCTTATTTATTTACCTTGGCATTCAATTGGCTGGATTAATTTTTATATTTTCTGATAATTAATCTCGTCACGGTTTACTGTTTTTCGAGCTATTTTAAATCATTAGCGTCACGTAACTTATATTTATTAGATCGGGGTGCAATCCCAGTTATGTCGAATTTTCGGGGTGTTACATTTAGGACATTTTTGGGATGAATCCAGTTCACCTGTTCACATTTTTTGAGATTAATTTCGTAATTTGGATTCCATCATTAAGTCCGAAATACCCAAAAATGTTGGGTTACACTACCTTTTTATTTTATTCAAACACCGGTAATATTTTATGAATTTAAATTAATCAAATTAATTTAAGTAATTAATTTTATTTTATATATTTATTTAAGTATTATTTTAATCAAGTGCCTCAGTGGCACAGTGGTTCACATGCGTGGGTTAGGGCTCACACACATGCACACGTCAGTGGGTCGAAACCCACTGGCTGTAGTTCTTTCCTTTTTTTTTTTTTTTTGAGATTATACAGAATCCAAACAGTGGATAAGATGCCATTTCAGGAATAGGCTATCTCTATTCCAATCGCAGTTATTAAATTAGTCCCTTATTCGTGTAACCAAACAGTAAGGTTTCTGTTTAAATTTAAAACCTACTAACCCTAAATGATGCCGTCCCACTAACCCTTTTGTGCGATGGGGTAGGTCCCGACCCAACCCGTCGCTGCTCATCTTCCCCATCGACCTTGTCCCTGTTGCCCTAATGGCAGAATTTTCATCTCCTATTTCGTGGAGTTTGAGAACTCATTTTTGACTGCTTCTAAGTCTTATGGACTCCTAAGACAATATAGGTTAATTGGGCGTTGGTTTGGGGCATTGAGGTAGGCTCAAGAGCTTGATTGAGCTTTTATGAAAAATTTTGAAACTAGCTTTATATACACTTAATTCTCCATCAAAATTGATGGGTTTTGGCCTGTGATAATCCTTATACTATGGGGATTCAATCCTCGTTCTAAAATCAAGTTTTGGTGTTCAATTTGAGGGGTTGTCTCCCCAAGTATTGACCTGCAACTCATCTTTTCATAGCCTTATTTTGATGATTTTGATCACGGATTAGGGTTTTTATAACCCTCATGGCGTCTAGTTAAAGTCTCGAGCATAACAAATGGGTTTTATTTAGATGGATTCAGACATGGGTTTTGAAGATGTAATAATGGTAGTTTATATATATATATATATAGTTTACAGATCGCCAAAGGATCTATAACTATATATATATATACATACATACATTTATATTCTCACACATAACACATGTTACGCATTATATATGTAATATGTGTTATATATATGTATATATATGTATATATATATATATATATATAACATGCGTGGGTTGCATTCTAGTATTGATTGCTAACTTAGACTTCTCCCAACATTGTACATCATCCCCAAGAAAATATCTCAGCTGCCTTCGCGCGTCTTGTATTGATCAAACCTTGATGCTGATCCACCCACCTCAATTCTGAGTGTGCAGAAATTGGACTTATTAGAACATAAATTTTGATTTATTCATGGCTTACTCTATTTTGTCCAATTTTTCTTCGTGTACTATTTTTAACATTTACGGCCTACTAGTTCCAATTTAAAATGTCGAATAAATTGACATATATTTAAGTTCAGAAAAATGTCATTATAGTAATTTATTTTTCCTAATTGGGTCGGGGTATTACAATAATCATGAGATAGGTTCACTTAAAGTCATTCCTTTATTGAAGTCTCAACTATCTTTTGAGTATCCCATCAATGCTCAAGCTTCAAGTCTCTAAAACATATCTTTGCCCCTAGGTCTACATGGGTGATGCATACTTTTTCGTGTACAATTACGAACATACAACCTTTCTTATTTATTGGCTCAATCGATTTGTCTGAGCCTCTGGTTCAATAAACATCACCAAGGATTACCACCTTACAAACCCTTGATTTGGCCGAGGTTCGGCCTTTTGCTTTGGCTCTATTAATTTTATCCCACTTATTCCATGGTATTTATTATTTAAGTGTCTCACATTTTTTTGCCACAAATGGTCCATTATAGCTACTCCAACTCTAGTTGTATGCATACTTTCCACTATTTGGGACCGTTTGATTACTCATCCTCTATTGCCCCAACATATGGGTTCTTATACATTGGGTGTCACATCCTGTACCCCACCCTATGAAGAATACGAATTGTAACTGGCAATGACCTTCAAAATTGAATGAAATGCAATCTATTTCCACTTTGAACACCCTGGCAAGGATAGTTATCAATGGAAGCTTTCAAAATTTTTGTTAAATAAAGAATGTAAGCCTCGTTCAATTATAGGTTTGTAGTACAATATATGCATTTCGTCTAAGCAATATTATAAACAAGCTTCCTTGATAGCACCATTATTGCCAATCAAATCCCTTGCGCATGTTATTTGTTAACATCAGAGCTTGTCTAGTTTTCCTTATTGTATAATTCTCTAAAGGCTCTACCTAGATTTTCCTTCCTTAACATACTTGAAAAAAAGTTTATAATTATGGAGTGAGCTTCACATTTAGGTCACTAAGTAACACAAGTTCCCTATCATGGGTTTTCACAAACCAGTTTCCTTCAAAGATATAGTTTATCCATAGATTTCACAACAAATAGATTCAATTTCTAAAACAGTATCAAGAAAAATAGCTGTAGTATAATCTACAAGCTTTCAGAAATAACAGTAGTAGCAACAGTCTACAACTTTTCAAGATTCATTTTAGAGGAGTTGCTATTCAAATCACACTTTAGTAATACATCTCATTGCTTCTCAAAAGCATTTCACATTTCAGAAGCAACTAAATCACTTTTCATTTGTTATCTGAGTCATACCCATCTTAATGACCACAAAGATAACTTGTGTCCACCTAGATTTTGAAAAGGAGGTCAACTAATGACCTAGTCACATATAGTGGCACATAAGAAATCTTTGGCCTACTAAGGGCCTATTAAGGCATCCATCATGCCTTAGTGAAAATGTCATCCAACGGCATTTACTTGACAATAGTTACCCAATTGCATAAAACAGTTATCCATAGATGTAAAACAAGTATTCAAACTGATTTCTAGACATTTATTGCTTAAAGTAGGATAATAAGTTCCATTTGCTTAACACATGTATTTATAAAAATAGATATATATATCAAAGCATTGCATATAAAAAAACACCAATTCACGATACAAGGTTAATCACCTGTGGTCCTTAGTTTCCATTTATTTTCTTATTCATTTGTTTCTTTAGCCAACAGTCCCCTTTATTCCACTGGTGATCCTAAAACATGGATTAGATGATATTTAACACTTAATTAGAACAAGATTTATTTCAATTCAATGTTTCCTTAATTTTCCTAGTCTGAATGGACTTTATTTCTGGGCTCAGATGCCTTGAAACCTTAAGGTATCTCTTTTTCTATTTTTTTTCAAGTACATCTTATGGCTTACTTAATCATTAAGGGCATACTTATAGTTTGAACATTTCGTGAACCTAATATTTTGATATCTTGTTTACTAAAATGGATTTCACCATTGAGTTTGGAACATCGAGAAATCTTGGGTTAGACCCTTCTTGCAACTTAATTTGGCTTCCAATCCCCATAGCAACGTTTTGCTCTTTTATTTCTGTTAAAATTAGCTAGACTATGAATATATATATATATATATATATATATTCAATGGCTTAGTTGTTAATACTCTCCCTATATTAGCTTGTGACCACGGTTCGACCCTTTTTGGTAGCAGAGTTGCCCATTTGTTTTCCATCTAATGTTTACTAAACGATGTAGTGTAGCTTGACCCTTACTGTGCCTAATAGGGGTGCTGTCACGACTGGAAACCCACCCTATGCGGATCTCGTGTCGCGGGGCCGACCCAATGGCCGTTCCCTACTTTTTTCATTCTTTGTATCCATGACAACAATATATAATGTAAACTTAACAATAAATTAGCAGAAGTCTTAATACAATATTGTTTGACAACTGAAAAATGTAAACTGACATAACTTAACATAATGCCACTCTTAGGTGGAGAGTACATGGGAGAGACTACATCACTTCTAACATATTCCTCAAATTGTCCCCTTATGCTCTTGGACTCCTACTGTGGTCCTGCGGCATTCTCACCTGAAAAATAAATAAGTGGGGTGAACTAATAAAGCTCAATAAGTAAAAGCCCATCTCTAACACGGGTTAGGGTTAACATAGAAAAATATGAACTCATAGTGTGAACATGATAGCTAATCATGACAATAGTTGCAGTTAACGGTAAAATGCCACAATGGCCAATGAACAGTAAGTCATAATAATCAAGCATGAGTAGTGGTATAGCATGAACATGGAAAAGCTCAATAAACATCAGTCAACATAAGAATACTGTCACAATAAATCAGTCATAATCAAGTACAATCAATGAATGAACTATCAACATAGAATTATTCATAGAGAATGGCAACATCCTATGAATCTAGTAACGTAAACATATCAGTCAATCATAAGTGATGCATTTACTCTAGTTGGCAGACCCTCGGTCTTTTGGGGCCCGGTATACTCCTCTTAACCTCAATGCATATAAAATTCCCTCATAACTCCATGGGTAAAAACGCTCTCATTTTCATATGTCCGTTCACGGACTCGACTCGTAGGTCCTGTCAATCGACCCAAAGGTCCTGTCAATCGACTCGAAGGTCCTGTCAATCGACCCGTAGGTCTTGTCAACTCAGAAAGCATAAGATGGATACTGTGACTGAGCATAAATCCAACATTCAATTAAATCATGATTCTCCTGTAATTCCATAAGAAGTGTAAAAAACTCGAATAACATGCATGGACATATAACAATAGGCCTTTCAAGGCATAGTACAACATAACAATCACGATATCGCAGCCCAATAACAACCACAAGATAGAACAATATTGATTATGGGACAATAGCAATGGGTACGTACATGAGTACAAAATTTGGCAGTAATAGAAAGAATGTGGCTTGAAAAACCACGTGTAAGAGATAAGAGTTACCTTTTAATCCATGTGATCTACCTCAGTATTCCGTAACTTTTCCTTTTCCCTTTGACTTGCCTATAAATCAGTAAACATGTCTCAGTTCTCATGTCATTTATCAAATTGTACACCTCATTACTCTAAGTATCTCTTTTACTAATTTAAACTCTACCATTGAGTCTGGGATGTCGAAGAAAGTCTATTTAGGCTTTCATAGTTTTCAATTTGGACTCCTATACCGAAAAAGGAAAAACGGTCATTTTACATGTCTCTATTTTTTGAGACCTAGTTTCACAAATCAGACTTCACCGTTGAATCTAGAAAGTTTGAAATAATAAAAATTTATTATTTACTTAGTTCAATCGGTGTCCGTTTGACTCACCATTGACTCAGGGGCATTTTGGTCATTTTAGCATTTCTACGGGTATTTTATTTTTTGGGACCCCCTCTCATGAAATGGACCTCACCATTGGGTCTAAAAGGTCCAAAATAGTAAATTTATACTATTCATTAGCTACATTTAGACACTGGGATTTAAAATAACAATTAATTAATTTACTTAACTATAATATATATATATATATATATATATATATATATTAGTTACACCTTAGAACACAAGTGCCCTTGTGGCACAGTGGTGGCCTCAGTGGGCATAAGGCTTCCAGCCCCTGTGCACCCAGGTTCCAATCCCCTTAGCACCTTCCTACCCCTATTTTTTTTAAATAAAACCAAAAGTCCTTTCAATCAGTGGCGGGTTGTCACTGGGCCTGGGTGGATTCTGACCCGACCCGAGGCCTGACCCGGTCTGCCTGACCAGCCAGTGGCCCGTCCTTCTTCCCCTCGATTCTCTGGCGACCCTCAGGCAGTTTCTGGTCACCTGCTCCGGCGCTGGTGACCGAACTGCATTACATGAATTTTTTTTTCTTTCATTTTTTCACGGTTTTAAAGCCAGTATTCATTTCTAAACACCCTAAAAAACAATTTGGGACCATTCTATAGCATTTTAAGCCTTTAAAACACTTTCAAATTCCAATTTTTTTTTTCCAAAATCCCACTTTCCGATAAATCCATTTTCTCCCTCGTTTCTTCACCGTTTTACTCGCAGTTTCTTCCTATGTATTCCATTTTTCTCATAGAATCTAACTATACAAATATTTCTAAGCTTCTTGTAAGTTTATAAACTAACCTAGAAATAAATTTACAGAGAAGAATTTTGGACACTCACTTTTTGCCACTGTTCTTCTTCTCCTTTCCTTTTCTTCCTTTTCTTTCTCCTTTAGTTTTCCTCTTTTTCGTTCTGTTTTTCCTCCTCACGCATGCAAAGCATGCTTCTATTTTTTTTTCCACAAGCCCACCCTTTGGTTTCCTTTTCTCTCTCTCTCTCTCTCTCTCTCTCTCTCTCATTTCCTCTTTCTTTGACTTTTCCTTTTCTATTTAATGTAAATTCATAACCCCAATTCCCTTGTAACAGCTGGTTATATGTATTTTATACATATATAACACACATTCCATATATATACTTATATAACATACATCCCATACATATATATCATCTACATATATATATTTTTATATATATATATATCCATATTTCATATATATCCATATATATATATAACCTTATTTTTGTTTACTAATTTATTTATTTATTTTTCTCTTTGTTATTTTTTTATTTTTATTATTATTGTTTTTATTTCGATATTCGTTCATGGCTTGCTTGAGCATCACCCGAGTATTGTCCGTACATTCAAACTATTGAGATTCCAAAATCGTCCATTTTATTCAATGTCATGACGTAAAGCCCTAACGGCTTGGGTTTACATGGTTCACTTGGTTATAACTTGGGTCGGGGTATTACTGGTGCAAATCAGGTGAGTTGGACTCGGGTTGAGTTATGTTTAAGCCCAACCCAAGTTCTAAAACAATTAACCTAAGCTCGGCCCGAACCCGACTTTGAACCCGAACAACCCAACTCAAGCCTGACCAGAATTAAAATTCATTAGTATCGAGTTTAACCCGAACCCATCCTAAACCCGATTATTAATTTTAATTTTTAGATTTTATTCATGATTTCGTTAATAAATTGTTATCTTTTTCCTCTTTTGATTATACACTAAAAGCTCCAATAATATCTCTCAATTTCTCCTTCTAAAAGAAACCAAAAATTGTTAAAATAATTTCTTCAACATAATTTAATTTTGAAAAAATGTTACATGTCAACAAGTTTTTGAAATTATAAATATGTAAAAAGTAATTCTTATTAGGAATCCCTATTAGTCTAATGGTAGATAACTAAAATATAATCAATATAATATGTAAAATATTGGATAAATTACACTTTCACCCCTTGAACTTAGGGTCAAATTCGAATTGCACTCCTGACGTTTCAATTGTAACACTTATATCCCTTAAAGTTTCACAAGGACCTAAATAACTGACGAAATGGATGAAAAACATAAAATGACTTACATACCCATATTTTCTTCAATTTCTTTCTTCTTCACAAATCTCATTAAAATCCCTCAAAGAATCTTTGCATCTCACCAACTTCATACTCTCATAATAATACCTCTCTAGCTATTCACCTACATGCCCTTGCATCTTTGAGTTACAACTAGAAGGGATATATTACGAAATCCATTGGTGGATCTTAAGCTCCATTTTGGTCTCATAATTTTTCCTTCTCACAAGAGGTAATCTATTCTTCCTTATTTCACTCTCTCTCTCTCTCTCTCTCTCTATATATATATATATATATATTCACATACACACAAACAGATACACCCACAAAATATAACACATATACCCACAAAAAAGGTATTATATATTTCTCTATACCAAAACCCAGAAAAAGGAAATTAATACCAATATACCATCACCATTGATGAAACTCTCTCACAGCCTCCTAGAAACTAAACCCATGCACGTTTTTCTCTTCCTTTCTATATCCATACATACACCCAGATTTACATTCTCAGTTCACATACACACATATGGCATGGTCTTGCATGACTCTTTCTCTCTCAAAACGCACACCCAAAATAGTTGTCAATAATTTTTTGCTTGAGCCTGGAGATAGAAAACCCAAAAGCCCACGCTTATTTGACACCATAGCTTGAAAAGTCTGGCAGGAATTTGAAAGAATTCAAAAAAATAAAAAATTCATGTGGGTTTTCTAGTGATGTCGTTTGCCTATGACAAAAGAATTATGTATCTCAGATGGTGTTATTGATCATCTCAATACTAGTATTGCATATATAGGTCTTCAATGATTGTAGAGTGGTGGCAATATGTGTCATGCCCCAAATTTTCAAAATCTGGGGAGTGAATGAAAATGAACTAAAAAGAATTTATAAAATACAATTGAATAGATTTAATTGATTACATATTACCCAAGTTTTCCAAAATTAAGAATGAAAAATGCTAACTAGACACCCAAGATGAGTTCCAAATACTAGTCAAATACCTCCCCAACCAATGGTCAAAAATAGTCTAAGTCATGTCCAAGCTAGCCCCAAAAATGTCTCTAATGCGCCTTGAAACAATGGCCCAAAATGGTCCCAAGTATTGTTAAAAACAACTTAAAAGTTTGGCCAAAAATGGTCTAAGACATGGGTAAGAACTAGCCAAAAAGGTTTGCCCAAGGCGACTCAAATTGATGACAAAAATAGGCTAAAAATGCCTTAAGGCATAGACCAAGGATAGGTCAAAAATCCTACCTAAAGTAGTCTAAGGAAGTGGCCAAACATGGCCTTGAATAATTACTAAAATATGTCCCAACAAGGTGCTCAATATGGCTTGGTATAATGGCCAAAAAGGGGCTCCAAAATGTGGTGTCTAACATCGGAGTTAATGGCCTTGAAATGGTCTTGGAGGGCATGTCATGGCATGCCTTGTAATAACCTGAAATTTTTTTTTTTTAAAAATAAAATTTTCAAGTTATTATTATTATTATTATTATTATTATTATTATTATTATTATTATTATTATTATTATTATTATTATTATTATTATTATGTGTGTGATGTGTATGTAAATTGTTAAGTGCGTGTACATGTATATAGAGGTGTGTGTGTTTAAAAACACTTGATATTAGATATGTGTATTGTATATATATATATATATATAAATATATATATATATATATATATAGAAGTCAGATTATGTGTGCACGTGGGTGCACATATGTATGTATGTGTGTGTATATATATATATATATAAACAGTGGAGTGTGTGTAGGTTGTGTGTGCGTGAGGGATTGAGTGTGAAACACTCAATGGGGAGTGGTGTTGGCAGGAGTAGTTGATGGTGTGTGGCAGTGAGCTTCAGGCATGGTTAGAGAGAGAGAGAGAGAGAGAGAGAGAGAGAGAGAGAGAGAGAGAGATACATGTGAGTTTTGATTTGAGAGGAAACAAGAAGAGGAAACAGACCAAGAGAAGAAAGGGAGAAGGCCAAGTGAGAAACTGGGAGAGATCCAGAGGTAGGAGCTGAGGAGAGAAGCAAGGGTTGCTCAAAGCAGGTGAGTTCACTCGTTCTGGTTTTAATTTTTAAAATGCATGATAAATTGGTTTAAATGTAGGGCCTTGTTAAGCATGAGGTGAGGAAGCTAATGCAAAAAGAATCATGAAAAATGAGAAAGAAATGAACTAGAACAACCAGGTTGCAGGTCCTAGGATAATTCAGATTCCTATGATTGTATGTAATAACCTCAAATTTTTTTTTTTTATATATATAAAATTTTGTGGTTATTATTATTATTATTTATTATTGTTATTATTAATATTATTGTTATTATTAAAAATGTGAAATGAATGTAATGTGTATATTATTATGGATGCATGGGTGTTATGTATATATATGGTGTGTATATGTGTGGGATATTACATGTATGTGTATGTGCATATGTATATATATAACAGTGCATGTGTGCAACAGATCTGGTGTGTGTGTGTTTGTGACAGGTCGTGTAAGTGTGTGTGTCTAGAGTGTGTGTAATGAGTGATATATGTATAGGTATATATATATAGGGCAGCTTTGCATTTAATGCAAAGCTGCCTTGTAGAGAAAAGAGGAAGGCTGAACGGAGGGGAGAAGGTCAAGAAAAGGGGCTGGCAGTGGGAGACGTGAGGGAGTTGATGTGTGAGGGTTATATCTTGGTCTCGGTTGGGAGAAAGGAAGGAAAAGAGAAACAGAAAGCGAGAGAGTTCTGGAAAGAAGGAGTCTTGGAGCTTGAATCAAGCTTGGAACTAGAGGGTGAAGGAGGTGCATGGCTAGAGAGAGAAACCCAGCAAAAATCGTGAGTGGTCCATTCTGATTTTTTTGTTTCTTAGCATGTTATATAGATTTGATTCTTGCTTCTTATAGTGTATGAAATATGGATTATTTTGCAAAAGAAATCGCTTAAAATGATTAAGAAACGAGATAGAAACAGTGAGTTGCAGGTTTCGGTTATGGGAAGTGGGTCTTGACATTTTATGTGTAGAACTTGGTTTAAATGGTAGGGAACGAACCCTAGGAGGTGCAGAAACCCATTAGGATAAAAATGGAGGTTGAACCGTGACCAAAAAGTCATGAAAATGAAAGAGTAGGGTTGGCCGGAGGGTTGACCGGAATCTTTGAACCCTATTTCGTGAAAATCTAGTGGCTTATACCCAAAACCAACCTTGGATATGGAATCTACGTGAAAAACCAAAGAGAACCACATTTTAAAAACATGAAAAGTCCGCCGGAAAAATGTCGCCGGCGCCGAAGAAGGTGCTGGAACCCTATTGGTGCGTCGCCAAAAAAACGGGGAAGAAGGGGGACTGTTCGGGTCGGGTCCGGGTCCGGTTTGGGTTCGGGTCGGGCTTGGGCGATCCGGCCCTGCCACGTGTCGCCCTGTTGTTTTAAATTAAAAGATGGAAAGGGGCTGTTTGGCTACAGGTGTAAGAAATTGAAATGGAAATTGAAATGGGAACAGGGATATCCAATCCCTGTTCTGGACTAATCCTTGTTTGGGTAACCGAATTGAGAATAGGAGAATTGAAATTTACAAATTAACCCTTAGACTTTTTGGGAATTAACTTTGACCCAAGACTTTCAGAATTTACAAACTGACCCCCCAACTGTTAATTATTATAATTTGACCCATCAGAATAAAATATTAATTAAATTAATTAATTAATTAGTTAATTAAATTATTTAAATATTCTAAAATAACCCGGAGTCCAAATGGGACAAGTCATTAGTGTATTTTGACTACTCGACCATTTTGAGGCCAATGGTGAGGTCTGTTTTACGAGACGGGGTCCCAAAAAAATAAAAGACTCGTAGTAACCTTTAAAATTACCAAAATACCCCTGAATTGAAACACAGTCAAACGAACTCCGAATTAAGTAAACAAATAGTGAAACTTTATTATCTCGAGCATTCCGGACTCAACCGTAGAGTTCGATTTGTGAAAAGAGGTCACGAGATGTAAGGATCCGTGAAAAGTGTAAAATGACTATTTTGCCCTTTTGAACCTAGATGTCCGAATTGAGTTCTATGAAAACCTTAACTTATTTTCTTCGACGTCCCGGACTCAATAGTAGAATTTAATTTAGCAGAATAGAAACTTATAAAATAAAGACATAAAATTTGTTGAATAGCATCATTTAGAAAACAAATGAACTGAGTCACTTGTTATGATTTTAGGGACACGAAAAGGCAAGGAGAAAGTGATCTGACCTTCGGTATTCTCACAGTGATCCTACTATACTACGAGTACATTTTCCCGGGTTGAGGTCGATTCTCAGGTACGATATATTGTGCTAAGTAAGAAATAGAATTGAGATTAGGAATACTTGTTCTGCTGACTTGATTGTTCACATGTTTGCTTGATTGTTCACATGCTTATGTGCTTCATGCTATCTTGTTGTAAGTTGGGTGATAATGTGAATAATGATTGTGTGTATATCATATGTGTTAGTATATTGTGTGTGAATTATATTCTTTGAGAACTATTGAGACTATGAGATATGTGATTGAAAACATGCTTCATGTATGAATGAGATGCATCGTTGAGATTACATTGTGGCATGAATGAATCAGAGCATATTGGCATAGTGTGGTTCCTTGTGCATGGCGTGAGTTGAGCACGTGGTGCTGTGCATTATGAGGGTGTAGATCCTGTGGTGAAAAACCCAAAATCGGCCATTAGGTACTCGCAGGCCTGACGGATTCTGGACTGTGAAGCGAGACATACATGGTACTTGCATGGCATCGGGGAAGATCCATGAAGCGAGACATGGGTGGGTATAGAGTTGCATGGGTGTGTCACGCATACTGATTCATATATATATATTGCATACTGTTCATATACTGCCATGATGATATTGAATGCCATATAGAAATAACTGTACATATGCACATGCCACGCCTTTAATTTTGTTTCTTGCATTAGCATTATATTGTACCAGCAGTTGAGCTGACCCATTCGTGGGACAAACATTTCAGATGACGCTCCAGCAGTGCGGGATGTAGAGATGATTTGATTATAGATTATGTTTGGCCTGAAGGGCGTACTTAAAATTGTATAAGGGCATAAGCCCGAGACTATTTCTTATTTTGTATGTTGTGAACGTATGGACCAGACCTTATGTAATGTATCAGAACAGTATATGGAATGTATGCAATTGTCCTTAATTATCTTTTATTTCCTTATTAATTTATTTTTTTTGTCTTGTTACTCATGCCTCGGGTTCGCTGGAATTCGGGGCGTGACAACGTGGTATCAGAGCTTAGGTTCGAATACCTAGAGACCGTGGGGTGTTGTTAAAACACCATGAGACCCTAGAGGAAGAACTGATGACTTAGTGTGAACTGTTAGTAGCATGCGGTAGAAACTTATATGCTATGTGATCATATGTCCTGATGCATGACTTGATGTGATTACGTGTTAATTGATGTTATGTTGAGAGGCATGACATGTATAATGTGTTGAAACTTGTTAAGTGTATGTGTCATGACTTGCTATATGTACTACCCGTTAAAGTACTGGTTATTGATGAGAACATGATTGAGATCACACTTAAATGCTTATATCTGGATGTGAAAAAGTGATATTGAATTTTTCTCTTGGACTTGTAAATATGCCACTTAGACGAGCTCTTAAGAGAGCCGGGCCACCCAGACGGGGTAGGTCTAAGACTACTGCCCAGCCACGACGTGGCAGACCCAGAGCTGCTGCCCCAGCTCGTGATCCTGTAGAGGAGGTTGTAGCTCCAGTTGATTCTCCAGGCCATAGTGCAGCTGAGGAGGCAGTTGCTCCTACTCCTGCACCTCCCCTCAGTGCCTGCTCCAATAGAGGAGGTATAGCAGACAGTCGACTCCAGAGATATGGCAGCCCTTTTACAAGAGTGTCTCCGTACCATGATGGAGGCACGGACCACAGGCGGTGAGACTAGGGATACCTTCGTGATGAAGGTGTTTCAGAGGATGAGACCACCCACCTTTGCTGGACCGCCAGACCCACTTGTTGCAGAGGAGTGGTTGAGGCAGATCACTCGGATTTTAGACTCGCAGGGGATTACTGAGCCCCACTTGAGGATTAGATGCGCTACATTTCAGTTTACAGACTTGGCCAGTCAGTGGTGGGAGGTAGCCGCTGACAGATTACACCGGTTTGGTGAGGGATGGGAGGCGTTTGTGGCCATGTTCAATGACCACTACTTTCCAGTATCTACCAGAGTAGGGTTTAGGGAGGAGTTTGAGACGCTTCTTCAGAGGGATATAACGGTGGCCCAGTATGAGTCACGATTTACTGCTTTGGGGAGGTTCGCCCCATATATTATTGGACAGGAGGACTTGAGGGTGTACCATTTTCTGAAGGGGTTGAAGACCTCTATTAGGGACAGTTTGGCTGGTCATATTATAGAGACATATGAGGAGGCAGTGAGTAGGGCCTCCAAGGTGGAGAGAGAGCTAGCCGATCTCAGGGGGATCAAGAGAGACCAGAGCTCAGGGCAGAGCACCCACAGTACAGACTTCTACACCTGCCCCGACCTATAGACAGTAGAAGAGGTACCGAGCCAGTACTTCTTCCGCACAGCCATTAGCAGGACCCCTCCATTCAGTAGCTCCCCGACCTACCTTGCCATCCACTTCTAGGGGAGGAGGATCACAGCGACCCATCTTATGTTATACATGCAGACAGCCTGGCCATAGGAAGGCCGATTGTCCCTTGAGGGGACCTAGCTTTGTACAGGGTGTCAGGTCCAGTCAGGGGATCATTGCCACTACCTCTACCGGCACTGAGTCAGAGAGCCCCACTGATTTGTTACACTTGTCAGCAGCCTGGCCATGTTAGGGCCAACTGCCCTCAAGGGCAGACTTCACAGAGCGCACCGAGGCCCCATTATTACCAGTATACACAGGTGCCTCTACCCCTAGCCACAGTCAGTCCCGGGACTTCCCAGCACCCTATCACCAGCCTGCATCTTCTGCACAGAGTGTCAGAGCCCCAGCACCTAGGGGAGGAGGCCAGCAGGCACAGAGAGGGGGAGGCAGGCAGGGCCAGACCACTCAGGGCCAAGTCTATGCGGTAGCCACCCCGGAGACCTCTATTGCCGGGCCATCAGTAGTCAGAGGTACATTCCTTATATCCTAGTTCATGGGCCAGTGTGTTGATAGATTCAGGTGCATCACATTCATTTATTTCCACTACGCTTGCTATGTCATTGGGTTTGGATATAGATTGGTTGGACCCCCCGTTGCGTGTTGGTATGCCAGTTGGGGGTAGTGTATTACTGATGAGGATCTATAGAGATTGCTCTATAGAGATAGCTGATCGTGTCCTGCACTTTGACTTTATTGTACTTGACATGATTGGGTTTGATGTGATTTTGGGGATGGATTGGTTATTCACCTACAGGGCAAGCATAGATTGCTACAGGGGGAAAGTGACCGTGTGCACTCCTAAGGGGGACTGTTTTTACTTCACAAGGGATCGGGGGGATTTCTTGGTTCCACCGTTACGTGATTCTAGGAGCTGGGGAGGCCACAGCTATATGCTAACTAGTTTGATTGCGGGTGATTATGAGACCGCAGAGATTGTGTTACCCCCAATGGCAGGATGAGTTCCCCGACGTTTTCCCGAGTGACTTGACTTGTCTTGTCTACCCCCTAGACGAGAGGTCGAGTTCACCATAGAGCTTATTCCCGGTACTACACCCATTTCCATACCACTTTACCGCATGGCTCCAGCTGAGTTGAGGGAGCTGAGGGAGCAGTTGACTGACCTACAGCGGAAGGGGTTTATCCGTCCTAGCACTTCTCCGTGGGGTGCCTCGGCACTGTTTGCGAAGAAGAAGGACGGGACACTGCGGTTATGTGTGGACTACAAGAGGCTGAACCGGGTGACTATCAAGAATAAGGACCCGTTGCCAAGGATTGATGATTTATTTGATCAGTTGAGAGGTTCGAGATGCTTCTCGAAGATTGATCTTAGATCGGGTTATCACCAGTTGAGGGTCAGGGAGGAAGATATAGTGAAGACAGCTTTCCGCACTCGCTATGGTCATTATGAGTTTGTGGTTATGCCCTTTGGTGTGACGAATGCCCCAGCGGCATTCATGGACTTGATGCACCATATTTTTAGCCCTTACCTAGACCAGTTTGTGGTGGTATTTGTGGATGATATATTAGTATATTCGCCTGCTGAGGATGTACATGCCTATCATTTGAGGACTGTACTACAGATTTTGAGAGAGCATCAGCCTGTTTGCCAAGTTCTCGAAATGCGAGTTTTGGCTTCGAGAGGTACAGTTATTAGGCCATGTCGTATCCTGTGGAGGGGTATCTATGGATCCCTCCAAGATTGAGGCTGTTATGAGCTGGGAGAGACCGAGCAGTGTATTTGAGATTCGGAGTTTTATAGGGGTTAGCTGGATACTACCGACGATTTGTGGAGGGTTTCTCCCATCTTGCCGTGTCGATGACTCATCTGACGCGCAAGGGCATCAGATTTTTATGGACAGATGACTGTGAGTAGTCTTTTCAGGAGCTGAAGAGGAGACTGACTTCAGCGCCTGTTTTGGTCATACCTGAGAGGGGAGTGGGCTATGCTGTGTACTGTGATGCTTCCCGAGAGGGATTAGGTTGTGTACTGATGCAGGATGGTCGAGTGGTAGCCTACGGTTCTCGCCAGTTGAAGAACCATGAGCGGAACTACCCCACACATGATTTGGAGTTAGCTGCCGTCATCTTCGCACTGAAGAGTTGGCGACACTACTTGTACGGGGAGAGGTTCGAGATTTTCTCTGACCACAAGAGCCTCAGGTATATCTTTACACAGAAGGACCCAAACCTTAGGTAGAGGAGGTGGATGGAGTACATGGAGGATTATGATTTTGACCTTCAGTACCACCTAGGGAGGGCCAATGTGGTGGCTGATGCACTCAGCAGGAGGTCGAGGGGTACTATTGCCAGTATTGCCATCAGGGAGTGGGAGATGATGGGGGATATTGGCGAGTTTGATTTAGACCTTGTAGAGTTTGAGGGACATGCCACTCTGTTTAGCTTGTGTGTGCAGCCCACCCTTTTGACTAGAGTCATAGAGGCACAACTAGTGGATGCTGAGGCAGATCAGATCAGAGTACGGATTGCTAGTCCTGAGGGATTTGCGGGATGGACAGTGCATTCTGACCTTAGCCTGAGGTATTTGGGTAGAGTTTTTGTCCCAGAGTCTCTCAGGGCTGACGTCCTTAGAGATTTCCATCACTCACGTCTGGCAGTGCACCCAGGGGGCACTAAGATGTATCACGATCTGTGCCGTCAGTATTGGTGGACGGGGATGAAGAGAGATGTGGTGCAGTTCGTGTCGAGATGCCTCACGTGCCAACAGGTGAAGGCTGAGCACCAGAGACCTGGAGGGTTGTTGCAGCCATTGCCAGTGGCCGAGTAGAAGTGGGAGCACGTTACTATGGATTTCGTGATGGGTCTTTCAAAGTCACCGAGAGGCCATGATGCAGTTTGGGTTATCGGAGGACAGGCTGACGAAGTCTGCTCACTTTTTGCCGATCAGAGTGACTGATTCATCAGATGCCCTTAGTAGATTGTATATTCGGGAGATTATACGACTACATGGGGTTCCAGTATCCATTGTTTCAGACAGGGACCCACGTTTCACTGCCCGGTTCTGGTAGAGTCTCCAGACAGCCTTAGGGACTCAGCTCCAGTTTAGTACTGCCTTTCACCCTCAGACCGATGGCCAGTCAGAGCGTACCATTCAGATCCTTGAGGACATGCTTAGGGCTTGTGTCATAGATTTCAGGGGTAGCTGGGAGGATCACCTTGCCTTAGTCGAGTTTGCCTACAACAACAGCTATCAGTCCAGTATTGAGATGGCACCATTTGAGGCTGTTGTATGGTAGGCCGTGCCGTTCCCCGGTGTGTTGGACTGAGGTGGGAGAGACGGCTGCTTTGGGGCCTGATATAGTCCGTGAGACCACGGACAAGATACAGGTGATCAGGCAGCGCTTGTTGACAGCCCAGAGTCGCTAGAGGAGTTATGCAGATAGGAGGCGGCGGCCCTTGTCATTCGAGGTGGGGGACCACGTGTTCCTCAAGGTATCTCCTAGATGAGGTTTGAGGAGATTTGGGCGAGGTGGGAAGCTGTCGCCACGATTTATAGGCCCCTTTGAGATTCTTGGGAGGGTTGGTGAGGTGGCTTATAAGTTGGCATTACCACCGCAGCTATCTGGAGTTCATGATGTCTTTCATGTGTCGATGCTGAGGAAGTACCAGCCTGACCCCTCCCATGTATTACATTGGGTAGATCTTCAGCTAGAGGGCGACGCTTCTTATGACCAGAGACCCGTAGAGATATTGGACTCGAGGGACCATGGTTTTGCAAGGTAGGACCATCCCTTTGGTCAAGGTTCGTTGGAACCATCATGGGGCTGAGGAGGCTACTTGGGAGTGTGAGGCCGAGGTCCGTACTAGGTATCCCGAGTTGTTTGATCCTTGATGTATTTTATTTTAAATTTCGGGACGAAATTTCTTTAAGGAGGGAAGGATGTAATAACCTCAAATTTTTTTTTTATATATATAAAATTTTGTGGTTGTTATTATTATTATTATTATTTATTATTGTTATTATTAATATTATTGTTATTATTAAAAATGTGAAATGAATGTAATGTGTATATTATTATGGATGCATGGGTGTTATATATATATATGGTGTGTATATGTGTGGGATATTACATGTATGTGTATATGCATATGTATATATATAACAATGCATGTGTGCAACAGATCTGGTGTGTGTGTGTTTGTGACAGGTCGTGTAAGTGTGTGTGTTTAGAGTGTGTGTAATGAGTGATATATGTATAGGTATATATATATAGGGCAGCTTTGCATTTAATGCAAAGCTGCCTTGTAGAGAAAAGAGGAAGGCTGAACGGAGGGGAGAAGGTCAAGAAAAGGGGCTGGCAGTGGGAGACGTGAGGGAGTTGATGTGTGAGGGTTATATCTTGGTCTCGGTTGGGAGAAAGGAAGGAAAAGAGAAACAGAAAGCGAGAGAGTTCTGGAAAGAAGGAGTCTTGGAGCTTGAATCAAGCTTGGAACCAGAGGGTGAAGGAGGTGCATGGCTAGAGAGAGAAACCCAGCAAAAACCGTGAGTGGTCCATTCTGATTTTTTTGTTTCTTAGCATGTTATATAGATTTGATTCTTGCTTCTTATAGTGTATGAAATATGGATTATTTTGCAAAAGAAATCGCTTAAAATGATTAAGAAACGAGATAGAAACAGTGAGTTGCAGGTTTCGGTTATGGGAAGTGGGTCTTGACATTTTATGTGTAGAACTTGGTTTAAATGGTAGGGAACGAACCCTAGGAGGTGCAGAAACCCATTAGGATAAAAGTGGAGGTTGAACTGTGACCAAAAAGTCACGAAAATGAAAGAGTCGGGTCGGCCGGAGGGTTGACCAAAATCTTTGAACCCTATTTCGTGAAAATCTAGTGGCTTAGACCCAAAACCAACCTTGGATATGGAATCTACGTGAAAAACCAAAGAGAACCACATTTTAAAAACATGAAAAGTCCGCCGGAAAAATTTCGTCCGACGCCGGAGAAGGTGCCGGAACCCTACTGGTGTGTCGCCGAAAAAACGGGGAAGAAGGGGGACTGTTCAGGGTCGGGTCCGGGTCCGGTTCGGGTTCGGGTCGGGCTTGGGCGATCCGACCCTGCCACGTGTCGCCCTGTTGTTTTAAATTAAAAGATGGAAAGGGGCTGTTTGGCTACGGGTGTAAGAAATTGAAATGGAAATTCAAATGGGAACTAAGGATATCCTATCCCTGTTCTGGACTAATCCTTGTTTGGGTAAACGAACTGAGAATAGGAGAATTGAAATTTACAAATTAACCCTTAGACTTTTTGGGAATTAACTTTGACCCAAGACTTTCAGAATTTACAAACTGAACCCCCAACTATTAATTATTATAATTTGACCCACCAGAATAAAATATTAATAAAATATTAATTAAATTAATTAATTAATTAGTTAATTAAATTAATTAAATTATTTAAATATTCTAAAATAACCCGGAGTCCAAATGGGACAAGTCATTAGTGTATTTTGACTATCTCGACCATTCTGAGGCCAATGGTGAGGTCTGTTTTACGAGACGGGGTCCCAAAAAAATAAAAGACCCGTAGTAACCTTTAAAATTACCAAAATGCCCCTGAATTGAAACACAGTCAAACGAACTCCGAATTAAGTAAACAAATAGTGAAACTTTATTATCTCGAGCATTTCAGGACTCAACCGTAGAGTCCGATTTGTGAAAAGAGGTCACGAGATGTAAGGACCCGTGAAAAGTGCAAAATGACTATTTTACCCTTTTGAACCCAGATGTCCGAATTGAGTTCTACGAAAACCTAAACTTATTTTCTTCGACGTCCTAGACTCAATAGTAGAATTTAATTTAGCAGAATAGAAACTTAGCATCATTTAGGAAACAAATGAACTGAGTCACTTGTTATGATTTTAGGGACATGAAAAGGCAAGGAGAAAGTGATCTAACCTTCGGTATTCTCACAGTGATCTTACTATACTACGAGTACATTTTCCCTGGGTTGAGGTCGATTCTCAGGTACGATATATTGTGCTAAGTAAGAAATAGAATTGAGATTCTCAGTTATGCCTTTATGTACAAACTATGGCCCTTAGGCCAAACACACTTCAAAATCCACTTTCCCCTTCCATGCTTCAAGACTTCTTCAAGTCTCATATGTCGGGAGCCTCATCTGAAAAATGAAATCCCATGTAGGGTAAGCGCTGACGGTTTGTATAACATAATGTTAAATAAAGAATAAAGGTAAGTTGTGGCATGTGCAAAGTGAACATTCATAAGTTATAAACCTTCCAATTCACTAATGCAATGCAATTGCAATATGTAGGACACACACATGCAACTCTATGCCCAACACATGACTTGCTTCATGGTCCGCTCTCGTTGGAATGCAAGCACCACTCATTTGGCTAGATTTTGAGTTTTTCACCATAAGATCTACACCCTCATAATGTACAACACCAAAATACTCAACACACACCATGTTTTCAAAGATTCACAATATGCCAATATGCCTTAATTTACCATGCAATTTCAATGAGGCATTTTATCAACCACATGGGGTGTGTCTTAAATTATGCATCATACATTAAACAAATCATAACTTTTAAATTACAAGACTTCGTCTGCATGAACATAGGCTATAATACTATCAATTATACATATATTCATGTTACATGTTCACAATTTTATCAAATTCTCAAAGAATACACAAGTACAAAAAGTACCAATACATTGAGCAAACCATAACTTTCAAACTATAAGACTTTGTCTACATAAATATAGGCTATAATGCAATCAATTATATATATATTCATGTTATATGTTCATCACTTTACCAAATTCTCAAATAATACACATGTACACAAAGTACCATCCCTAGGTTTTCAAAGCAACTATATACTAGGTGGTTTGCTAATAACAAGTAAGCATGTAAGTCATACAATCAACTTATAAAAACATCAATAAACATAACTCTAGTTTTTACTTAGCAAAATATCATACCTAGAAGGATTTTTCTCAACCCTAAGGAGTTGTGTTCACTTTGAAGCCGAACCAATTAGTAGGATTGTAGCCCTCGTGGTGGGAAACAACTTCCTAGAAGGAAACATTGAGAGTTTCTAAGGCTACAGATGAGTTTTTGAAGGTAGAAAGTTGAAAAACCTAGGTTTTCTTTATGGTTTCTCTTCAAGCTTGAGTTACAGAACTTTCTCCAGCCAAATTATAAAGATTTTAACTCCTAAGTGGTCTATTTATACTAAAGGGCCAAGGGGGTGAAAAGATCCTTTTGCTCTTAATGAGCCGTGGCACCTCGTTACACTACAACTTGTTCCGAAACGCTTCAAATCGATATTATGTTTTAACCAAAGTTCTTAAAATTATTTTTCCTAAAACAATATTTTCTCCTGTTAGCAGGCACGACCGGGCTTACCCGGGTTACCTAGGCTGCCCTTTTGGGCCTAATTTTTAAATTATCTCTGATTTCATTCAAATTCTTACAAGAGGTGTATTTTAACATTTTAAGAATATTTTCCTTCTATGGCATACTCAAATTATACGTCTAAACATGACTTATGTCTAAATGATGCATGTATAGTGCCCTATCGACAAATAATGTATGAATAGTGTCCTACCGACAAAATGAAAAACTTACTCTGATTTTTCAAGTCTTTACAATATGGATATACCCACCAAGTAGTGTGGCAAAAGAGAAAGAGAACCAAACTTATTTTTGCATAGAAGTTCAAGAAATTAATGGAAGATCATGATGTGTACAGAAGTTGAGCTTTTAGTATTATTTTTAGGGATTATATAGTGGGACTTTATATTGCCCGAATCTTTAAATTTAAAATCACATAATATATATATATATATATATATGCAACATTTTAGTTAAGAATTTAGTTACATTAGCAAAAAAGTGGAGAAAAGTGGAGTTGTTAATTTAGAGAGAGACCAATTTCAATCATGAAACCCAATTTAATCCCCTATTCGTCTTAGTTTCTCTCTCTAACCCCTGCGGTTCTCTCTTGCCCTCCTTCTGTATCTCACCCTCTCGCTCCCTTTGTCTCACTCTCTCATTCTCCTATCTTCAATTGTGCTTGACGTATGAAAATCTTTTGATATAAGATAAATGAAGAGAGATACCAAAGGGTTGTATATATGGTCCCTATAAGACAAACATCAGTGAAAAAAGATATATATATATATATATATATACACACGCGCACACACACACAACCACATAGCTTTTATATATACATATATATAAGTATATATGTACACACGTATAAATATAGATAATGTGTGTTTATTTGTTCAATATATATAGAGAAAATTTTAGAGTGAAAGTTGTGGGTAAAGAAAGATATACGAGAAATGAAAGGGAGAGCCGAAAAAAGAGAAATCATTTTAGAATTAAATGTAGGGTAAAATGGGTAATAAATTACATTATTAAGTCATGTGACTGTCACATGACTACTTTCCGTCAAATCTGATAGCATAAGACTCACAATGAGTAATAATTACAACAATGTTTAAATTATAAGGAAGATAAGTGTTACAATTGAAATATTAGGAGCAATCTGAATACCCCTAACTTTAGGGGGTGAGAATATAATTTACCCTAAAATATTAAATTCGAGTTCGAATTCAGGTTAGACTCAAATTTTTAAAGTCTAAACCCAAATTCAACCTTAATTTAGATCAAACTTAATTTTTTTTGTCCAAACCCAATCCAAAGTATTAAAAATGAAATTCAAGTCCTAAAAATTTTGAGTCAGACTCGGATTGGTCCAATCAAATTACCCCCTAGTGCCTAGGTCATGGCTGACCCGACAAAACTCGAACTAGCCAACCCACCCGACCCGACCTGGAACATGTCGTTTTCCTCATTTTGCCATCATTGTGCTGCGGCAACCCTAGCTTAAAAGTTTACCTGCTTTCTTCGTTTCCTCTTCAATCTTGATCCCATTTAATTCCAACCATCATCTAATGCCACTCAGACAATGTTTTAATCTCTAGAAAGGATCAAACCTCATCAAAATGCAGAAAAGCCGAAGCTCATGTGAGGTCTGCAACTTGTGTTTTCAAGCTCTTTTCTCCATGATTTGGTCTAATTTTTGTTTCTTTGTTTACGATTTGAATCCTTAGTTCGGCCCCTACGATTAATATGAGCCTTCGTTACAGTGTCGTAAAACCCAGTTCTCTACCTGGGTCCGGCCATGGCTGAACAAGTGTTTTCTCAATGGCTTCCTTTCTATTTTCCTTTCAATGCCCTCTTTCTAAAATCCTTTCAATACCCTCTTTCTAAAATCGTATATTTACAAAAGGAGTTCAATATCAAGTAGATGGCCCTTACTGACTCTTGGTTTTGTAGTTAGATTCACTCCTCCACTCCACTTCTATTTCTGTCTCCTGGCCTCAGTTCACACATGGAATGCTTGAACTTCAGCTCTGGTTTCTTTCCTTTGGTTGGTTTTCTCCCCAGTTCCAGTTTCTCTGTTTTAGTCTCTCTCTCTCTCTCTCTCTCTCTCTCTCTCTCTCTCCACCTGGATACAATTCATGCATATATATTAACCCCATGTAAAGGTGGTGTTGTATCATGGAGTGTGGCAAAAAAATGAGGCCACCTCACGCATTGAGGTGTCTAACCTTAGTGAGCCGCCGCCACCTCCTACATTCCTTGTCTTAGGCTACCTGCTCAAATGACACGTCAAGCATGAGGTGCAAGGCCCTAAGCTTAGCTCTTTGGAATTTTCCAGCACTTCATGTTTTTTAAGAGTTAGACAGGTAGTCATAGGCTTCACGCATATTTGTACAAAAATGGATGGTGTTTTGTCTGGCTCTAGCCACTTCACTGTGGTTCGAATGGCTATGTGCGATCAGGTGGTGACCCGTAGCTCAATCCAACGGAATTTTTTTTTATTATATTTGGGTCACTGTACTTTTTAGACGGATGACATATCACGTATATAATTGTAGTAAATTAATACAACATGTCATTTAACTCATAAAATATTGACTCAAAAGAGCACCCAATATCAGCTCCAATCTAATGTACCACCTCATGTGACTAAATTTCAATTCTATGCATATTCAATCTTCATGTTTATTGGTATTTTATTTTCTATGCATTGCGTTTACTAGTGTTAATTAATATAATATTCTTGAATTCATTGTTTTGAATTTGCATCATTTGGCATTGTAAACTGATTAATTTAGGTATTATTTATTTATTTATTTTTACCTATATTTGGTGTTTTAGTTGTCACATTGGTTTCCAAAAATTTTGTCCATTGTCTATATCCTAATTAACTCACTTATTACTTAATTTAGGATGAGTATGTTTAACTAGTAAAATTTTTAAGTTAAGGATTCAGGGATATTACATTGGGCTTCTAACTATGTAATACCCCGACCCGAGTTAGGCGGTACCGATCCGAGTTAGGTAGTACCCGATCTGAGTTGGACTGAGCCAAACATGTAACTCGAAACTGTAAGCCAAATTATTATGTAAATAAAACCGAATGTACAGTTTCATAATGTGTTCGATATACGATGCACGGGTATGAGTGATAGGTAGTCCCGAGTAGCTCGGGGGTCGCCGTAACAGAAGCCCAACTTTTACGAAAAAGCATGCACGTGAGTGTATATATGTATTTAAATATACATATATATATATATAAATATAAATAATTGTATATATGGCATAAAATTATGTATGTATAGATATCCATATGATATATATATATATAGATATAGATATATAATATATATATAGTGCCGTGTGTGCGGTGGAAGGCATGTGAGGGTGTGTGTGTGTCATGAGCTAGTGAGTGCATGGAATAGGTGGAGGAAAAAAAAAAGAAAAGAAAAGGGAGAAGGCCGTGTGGCAACTGCCACCGACCTGAGTCGGTTTAAAGAGAGAGAGAGGGAGAGAAATGGGGAGAAAGCTAAGGCGTAGAGGAAGGAAACAGAAGTGAAGAAGACGAAAATTGAAAAACTGAGAAATTATAGAAAAAAAAGAGATTGACAAACAGGTAATAAGAGTTGATTATTTTGATTCCTTTTGAATTCTAAATTAGTATTACAATATTAGGGAAGATTCATGAACGTTAGAACTGCCAAAATAGTGAGAAAAATTGGTGACCCGCCATTGAAGGACCTCAATAAGGAGGTCGAAAACAAGTGGAATAAAATATGTTCTAATGGTTAAAGACTTTAACTAGGTGATATAGGAATCTCGAACTTGCAGGTCACTGGGTCAAAATGGAAAACTTCCAATTGAGGCTTAAACTTTAATTTTATGAATGGGGTAGTGACCCTTAGGACGATGACTTTTACAAACCAAGAATTTTCAAGTTTGGTTGGAGAATGACTGTATACGACTTGATTATTCAATCACCCATCAAAAGGTTGAATTAAGCTTTTGAGCCTTGTTTCAAGCCATGAAATGAATGCCAAAATACTTTAAAACTTACTAGGGATGAATTAGAAAGGAAAACAGTAAAAATCCATAGTTGAAAAGTCACGAAATTAAAATAAAAAATTTTCAGTTTAGGGTTACTGTTCATCGTCCTAGGGAAGATGATGAGCAATGTCGGGTTCTGGTTAGGGTTTGGATCAGATTTGGGTCAACCCGACCCACTCGTAGACAACCCAAGCGAAACGAAAACGTTTTGCTTAAAGGAAAAATTGAATTTGAAATTGAAATTGGGGTGTTTGGCTGTGGGTGTAATAAATTGGAATAGGTTTGGGGATAACCTTATTCCAGTTTAGAGGATACACCACTATTTGTCTATCTTGAGTTAGAATAGGAAATGTGTAATTTTAAATTTGACCTAGAACTTTAGGAAATTCAAACTAGACCCCAACAGCTATGAACAATTATACTGAGGCCCAACAGTAAATTAATTTAATAATATTTAAATAAGAAAATTACTAAATTACCCTTAAGTCAAATTTGGGTCAAACGGACTCCAAACAAGACAAACGAATAGTCAATTTTTATTATCTCAGGCATTCTGAACTCAATGGTAAAGTCTAAATTATAAAAATAGTTCCCGGAAATAAAAGACAAGTAAAAGTGCAAAATGACCATTTTGCCATTTTCAGTCCAAGAGTCCAAATTGAAATCTGTAAAAGCCTAAACTAATTTTATTCGACGTTTTGGACTCGATGACAGGGTCCAAATTAACAAACAAAATATGTGTAGCCATGAGACATATTTGATACATAGCAAAAACTGATTTCGGTTATAGACTAAGTAATATCTTTTGAATGACAAGAGCGTCAAAAGGAACGGGAAAGGTAGCTTGACTTTTCAGGGAATAGTAGAAGGTAAGTAATATCCGACATCTACATATAGTACACTCAGCCATGTCACAGTTCTTTCTATACGCACTTGTACTCTTAGTTATTTATTATTGTATCAGATTTTATATTATTCCACTTATGTGATATTTGCCTATCAGTGAAATAGCTTAGCGATTATGTTGTATCTTGCTCATGAGTTCCTATATTTATTGATGATGGTTGTATCTTGATCATGAGTTCCTGTACATTTGTGCAAAGGACTATTCTGTACACTTGTATGTAGGGCCAAGAAGGGCCAGATGTTGTTGTTCTTGGTAGCCCGGTAACATAGTTGTAAAAAGTTATAGTTATATTATGTTTTCTTAAACTAGTTATGATCCACATTCTCTTCCATGGAGAATAGCATGATCTTGATATTTATCAGTGTCGGATTTGTGCTCAGTCACAAAATCCATCTAGATGCCTAGTATGACCCGAGGAAGGGGACTAGTTTCCATCATGGTTATGTCGAGGCATAGTGCATGACATCAGTCCTGGAGGATGCAATTTACATTATTAAGCTCAATGCTTTATGCACATAGGGGTATGCCGGGCCCCGTAGTTGATCCCATCCACCAGTTTTGACATCACTATCTATTTATTGAGATTCATAGTATGATCATGTTCTTGTATGAATGATCATATAGTTGCACAACTTTTATTGAGTACTTACTATGATCATGTATTTAACAGCTTTTGACTGTAGCATATGATGTTGTCTTTTAGACTAGATGTTCTTTGGTTATCATCTGTATTCTTGATCATTTGATATTCATTGATGATCTATGATTGTTGTTGTAATATTGACTGACTATCTTATTCATTCTATATCCTTGTTACTTGAAATTATTCAGTTCTATCCAGATCCTGTACACATGACAGAGTAGGAGACTTACTTCCTGAGCTTAGTTTAGCTCATTCTAGACTTACATGTTTGATTTTAGGGACTGACACAGAAGACAGACCGTAGGAGGCTGCGACTATAGGTTGGATATTTTTGGCAAGTAATGGTAATAGTAGTACAATTTTGTAACACTCCCGTGTATTCACGTCCTGGGGACTGAGATGATGTATTAGAAATTTTATAGGTTGTATTTTATATTAGCAGAATGATATGTACATGTAACCTCTTTTTCTTTATTGTTTTTCGCTATGTTCATATATGATAATGTATGTGGTTAAATATTAGTTGCACTGATGATAATGTAACATGATGATCAGGTTCGGTTCGGCAAAAGGGTCGGGTCGGATGGTTGTGATCTGCTAATCCGCAGAGGGTGGGTTGCGGGTCGTGAAAAACTACCCTGTAGTGCTCCATTTTCTACGATCAATCCAATTTTAAATACCATCAATGCCTCACATTGGTTCTAGAGGACTAAGCTTGGCTGCGACATTTTCCTGGAACGACCCCTTCTTCTAAGATGGAAGAATATTTAGATGTATGGCAAGGGACCTGCATTTCAATCCAAACCTTGGTGCCTGGAATAATAATTTATTTTACCCAATTCAACTGCCCCTTTTCCTTCCTTAATGATGACTTCATTCCCCCACATCATCATTGGCATCCTTAGCCTCTCCAAAAGGGTCAACAATTGAATTGTTTTTTATTGAAGTCATGTGATTTGGGTTTGATTTAATCTAATCCATGCAGGTTTTTATTTATTTATCAAAATTATGTAATTTTTGAAATCTCATATTTAATATGCAAGTTTGAAATCGCACTTCAAGTTTTCAAACTAACAAAGATTTGAGAGTTCCCAAATCTTTGTTAGTTTGCACAAGTCATCCAAATAGTTATTGATTTAACATTGCATCTTCAAAATGCGATTTCTAACTCGCATCTTGAATATGTGTTTTCATTAAAATTTTGATTTTGAAATTGATTCTTAAAGATGTGATTTCAAAAATAACATGGATTTAATAAATAAGTAAAAATCAACATGTTTCAGGTTAAATAAAAAAAAATCACCAAAATTTAATAAAAAATTCGTCAACAATCATTTTATTAGTATTTTTATTTTTGATTTTCAACTTCTTTTTCAGAGTGTCCATCATCTTTCTCCCACTTCTCCTTTCCCTCTAGTGGCAAAGTTCTATTGCTCAAACTAGGGAGGATGAACTTTTTGAGCTACTTAAAACTGTTGGAAAAATAAATTATTGAGCAAGAATTTTTAGTCATCTTTAAGCCAAAATTAAAATGAATCCCACCCATTTTTTTAGATGGGTCCACATGGAAATATGTTCTCATCCATGAGGAGATTAAAAACATATATATTGGGTTGCTCAAAAACCATCAAGGAGTGAATGAGAAATTGACTCCAAATATCACCACTTGGAAACGGTAACAAAGCTTGAAGTTCGTGAAAAACTTGTGTCTCACATAGGTTGGGAACAAATTTTTAAAGAGTATATATACAATTACCTTAGCTTAGGCTTGGGCCTTGGCCTGTTGTATATATATCTTTTTGGAGAAAATTTATTTGAATTATATATTCAAAATGTTACGTTTTTGAATTTTGACTGAAGAGTCATCATGAACAGATGCGTCTCTTTAGATTGGTATGTTTGTTCACCAATGGATGCATCTATTCAAATTGAAGCACTATATTTGTTCGCGTGAACAGGTGCACCGTTTAGGTTGGTGTCTATTTGAACAGCCACCAAGTTGCCTATATAAATCCAATTCACTTTCATCATCGTTCATTCAATTTCACGAGTTTTAGAATTAAGTTCATGCATACTGTGAGTTTGCATATTAAGAGAGTTCAAGGACAAGTTTTGGTTCGCTGTGCACATAAGATTGGAGTGCTTCCATCTATTGTGCGTGACCATTGTATCCTGGGAGACAATCACCATTGAAAACTCAAAAGCACTAGTGCGAGGGCGATATTGTCTTAATAACATAGTGTAAGACACTAGCCCTGGTCAATCACCATTGCTTTATTTTTGGTATTTTGGTGAAAAACTGTAAGTTATAATTTCTATTTGTTTCCATTTAATTTTTGTTTCTGTATTTACAGTATTTTGAGAATTTTGTCTTTGTTCTATAAGATTCTGAAATTGTTTCAAACTATTTTTTATAGTATAATATTTATTAAAGTACTGTAAGTTTTTTAAGTACTGTATTCTGATAAAATATAATTTTCACTAACAATCTTAAGACAATATATAACTTTATCTTTATTAGTTTATATACTGTATTAATTTACAGAATTTTAGAATTAGTTCTGGTTTGATTACTTTAAATTCAAATTACAGAATTTCAGATTCTGTATTTTATTTACTAGTTTGTTAATTTATAGATTTCAATCTGTATATATTTATATCAAGTTTACTTATGAGATATAGTATTTGGTTAATTCCACTTTTTTATATACTAAAAATTGTATGCTTTTACAATTAGTATGTTACTTGAACTTGGCATGATATTTAATTTATCACTATAAATATTTTGCCATGTTACTATTTAAAGCAAGAAGATAATAATGCTTTAATATGAAATTCTAACACTGATTAGTATTAGTAGGAAAAATATCATTATTTAAATTAGATTGATAATTCTAATCGAAAACTTTTTCATATTTATTGAAATAATTAATAATATAATTTATTTGTTCTTTGTATTTTAAATTACAAATGTGACGTTATATTATTAAGAAATTCTTCTATATTTATTGTGTATGAAAGATAATACAATTTAAATAGATATATATGTAATATGCATGCAAGTGTGTATTCATAATTATTTGCTAGTTGCATTTAAATGTTTTTTTGTATGAATACAAATTGATTGCAACATGATTATATATTAAAGAATTAATGTTATTTCAGTGCGCAATCATTAATCTCTTCAAGTTTCCATGTGATGGTTAGTAATTTGGAAAGAATTCAAATTGAAACGACGTGTCTCTTCAATTCAAATTTGAACGACGTGTCTCTTCAAATCAAATTTGAACGACGTGTCTTTTCAATTCAAATTTGAACAACACGTCTCTTCAAATCAAATTTGAACGATGCGACTTTTCAATTCAAAATTGAGACAATGCGACTTTTCGATTCAAAATTGAAACGACGCGACTCTTCAATTAAAAGTTGAAATGACGTGACTCTTCAATTAAAAATTAAAATGGCGCGACTCTTCAATTAAAAATTGAAACGACGTGACTCTTTAATTCAAAATTGAAACGACGGGACTCTTCAATTCAAAATTGAAATGGTGACTCTTTAATGCAAATTTGAAATGACGTGATTCTTCAATTCAAATTGAAACATTGTGTCTCTTTAATGCAAATTTGAAACGATGTGACTCTTCAATTCGAAATTGAAACGACGTGTCTCTTCAATTCAAATTGAAACGATGTGACTTTTCAATTCAAAATTGAAACATTGTGTCTTTTCAATTCAAATTGAAAAAACATTTCCCTTCAATTCAAAATTAAAACAATGTGTCTTTTCAATTCAAAATTGAAACAATATGACTCTTCAATTCAAATTGAAACAATGTGTCTTTTCAATTCAAATTGAAACGACGTGACTCATCAATTCGAAATTGAAACAATGTTTCACGCCTCAAATTTTCAAAACTCGGGGAGTGAGTGGAAATGAATTAAGAAAAATTAATAAAAGCCCATTAAGTAGATTTAGTTGATTATACGTTTATTTCTCCATGTTTTTCCAAAATTAAGAATGAAAATTTACTAATGGACTTACCCAAGATGGGTTTCATTTGCCAATCAAATATCTCCCCAACCAATGGTCAAAATAGTTTAAGTCATGTTTAAGCATGGCCTTCAAGATAGCCCCAAAATGTCTCTAAATTTTCCTTGGAACAATGGCACAAATGGGCCCCAAATGCCCTAAGACGTAGGCCAATAATAGGTTAAAAATCCTACCTAAGGTGGTCTAAGGAGGTGGCCAAACATGGCCCATAAGGGTGGCCAAACATGGTCCAAAAGGGTGGCCAAACATGGCCCAATAGGGTAGCCTAGGATTTGGCCAAACATAGCCCAAGGCAAGTGGCCAAGGGCTGTGGCAAAAGGGGGCAAGGAGGCTGGGCTGCGGGCTGCTGCTGGTGCACTGTAGCTACAGTGTATTTGCTGTAACCTGATTTCTTCATTTTTTGAATTTTTCCCCAAAGTGCTGCAAGCTAGTTTTTCCAATTTTTGACCTGCTTCCTCAAGGTTTTTAACCCCAACTTTTTGGCACTTTTCCTATTTATATTTAGGTATTTTTACACACCAAACAACCCTTTTAAATTCACAAAATTTTGACATGGTCTTCTTTGTTTTCTAAGCATTTTTCACCTAATATTTTACAATAATTTCTAGGTACAAGTATATGCACAATCCACCCTCATTCGATGGCCACAAGATTATGAAAATGTAACATACACCTACATTATCAAGTAAGCTCAAGGCTCAATGCCTACTTTCCTAATTCCTCATATATTGACATTCATAATTGCATATAATCCTTACCATGGTCCTTTTTCTTACATTGTTTCCAACATATACATGTGATGCATATTAAACAACAATACTCTATTTGTCTTTTGGGTTTAAGCCCTTACATTACAAAATGGCCCAAGGCCTATAGTTCATCATTTTCCAAATTAAACACAAGTTATTTGGGCTTATGCCTATTGTTTCGATACTATACAAAATTTTACAAGTTAATACATATGTGTTAGGGCTTATGCCCTCATACAACGAAAAATATGCCCCAAGGGTCAAATGTTCTTCAAGGTCCATTTCCCCCTCTATGCTTCATATGCTTCAAGTCTTCATCAAGTCTCATGTGCTGGGAGTCTCATCTGTAATATGTAATCCCATATAGGGTAAGCACGACTGTTTGTATGACATAATGCTAATATAAAGAACAAAGTTTAGGCGTGGCATGTGCAAAGTGTACATTTATAAGCTATATGCCTTTCAATTCAACAATACAATGCAATGGAAATATGCATGACACACATGCAACTCTATGCCACACCCATGTCTCACTTCACGGTCCTTCCCCATTGGAACGCAAGTACCAGTCGTATGTCTCACTTCACGGTCCGTCCCCATTGGTTTACGAGTACCATGGCCAATTTTTGAGTTTTCACCACAGGATCTACACCCTCATAATGCATAGCACCAATGTGCTCAACACATCCCATGTTTCCAAAGATTCACGTATGGCAAGATGCCTTGATTTTTCGATGTAATTCCAATGAGGCATTTATCAAACACATGTGGTATGCCTTAAATGATGCATCATACATATAGTAAACTATAACTTTTAAACCACAAAACTTTGTCTACATGAACTTAGCATATATTCCAATCAATTACACATATAATCATGTTACATGTTCACAACTTAAACAAATTCTCAAAGATTACACAAGTACACAAAGTACCAATACATTGAGCAAACCATAACTTTCAAACTATAAGACTTTGTCTACATGAACATAAGTTAGAATGTAATGAATTATACATATATTCAAGTTACATGTTCATCACTTCACCAAATTTTCCAAAGAATACATAAGTACACAAGGTAGCAACCCTAGGTTTTCGAAAGCAACTATATGCTAAGTGGTTTTCTAACAATAAGTAAGCATGTAAGTCATACAATCAACATATAAAAACACTCCTAAACTTAACCCTATTCTTTACTTAGCAAAATATCATACCTAGAAGGATTTTTCTCAACCCTAGGGAGTTGTGCTCGCTGTGCAGCTTAACCAATTAGTAAGGATGTAGCCCTTGAGGTGGGGAACAACTTCCTAGAAGGAAGCCTTGTGAAATTCCAAGGCTAGAGATGAGTTTTGGAAGATAGAAAGTTAAAAAATCTAGGTTTTCTTCACCTTTTATCTCCATGCACGACCTGTTGCTCTTTCTTAGTACCCATTATTCATAATTTTATCTCTCAAGGGTCATATTTATAGTGAAGGGGTCAAGGGGTGAAAAGACCTTTTTGCCCTTAATGAGCCGTGGGACCCCATTACACTACAAATCGTCCCGAAATGCCTCAATTCGATATTCTGCTTTAACCAAAGTTCTTAAAATTATTTTAAATGATATTTTTCTGAAACATTTATTTTCGCCTGTTGGCGGGTGCTGCCGGGTCCACCCTGGGATGCCTTTTTTGGTCCATTTTTAAACTATCTCTGATGAGGCTCAAATTCTCACAAGAGGTGTATTTTAACATTCTAAGCATATTTTACTTCTATGGAATACTCAAATTATGCTTCTAAAGATGACTTATGTATGAATGATGCATGTATAGTGCCCTACAGGCAAATAGTGCATGAATAGTGCCCTACGGGTAAAAACGAGAAATTTATCCTGATTTTTTAGATTTTTACATCCTTCCCCCCTCAAAGAAATTTTGTCCCAAAATTTAGAAATGTACCTCTATTAACAAATAACTCTGGATACCTAGCATGGACTTTAGCCTCGTGCTCCCAAGTGGCCTTTTCGACTCCGTGGTGGCTCCAAAGAACCTTGACTAAAGGGATGGTCTTACTCCGCAAAACCTGGTCCCTTGAGTCCAATATCTCTACAAGCCTCTCATCATAAGAAACATCACCCTCCACTTCAAGATCAACCCAATCGAGTACATGTGAAGGGTCAGACTCATACTTCCTCAACATCGATACATGAAAGACATCATGAACCCCAGATAACTTGTGGTAGTAACACCAACTGATAGGCCACTTCTCCAATACCTTTTCTAATCAAGATCTTGCAAGGATCTATAACGCTCATTTTGAGTTCCCAATTAATTAAAAGAACCTGTCAATCATATGAAACTTATCACATTAGTTTCAAATCTAACTTGATTTAATCACTATAATAAACACAATCAGAAACTATTCTATACATCAGATTAATCATTTAGTTATTTCATCATAAGTCCTCAAATTGAGTTTTCAACTCATATAATTTCATAGTCATCACAAGATACATTATCAAACCATTCTATAGAGAACTCACCCCCTACAATAATTTCCCAAGTGAATCATCAGAATGTCCCAAACTAATTCATCACTATTAGTGTTCACTCATTATGTAAATTTATGATTATAATCTATCATCCATCAACTAGGAAAAAACAAAACAAAACAGGCATGCATAAGTCCTACTAACAAAATGACTTCTATCATCAAAGAAATATAATAGAAAACCTCACCCTTGAAGATCAATCCAACCACCATGTGGCCACAATAGGAAAAGTCTTAACACAATTTATAACATTTTCATACTCCACTAAAGATCAAAAGCCATCAAATGCACTATTATAATTTTCAATAGCCAACCACTGTTCAATATTAATATCTATAAGTAACTTCATCCCTCTGAGACGTACTATTTCCAAGTAATAATCACATTTCAAGAGTATCCACCAATATCGGTAGCAAATCATAACCCCGATATTAACAATAACTTACCATTTCTGTTCACAAGTCATTGGACTTTTGCAAGATCATTCTATTTTCAAATTAAAAATTCCTATTCCCAAATTACATGTTAAGCAAAAATTTGAAATTATACTCAACACAAGCTTGACCTAACCATGCCATTCATATTTCATTTTCTATATCAAACAACACGATCATTATTCTCCATTAACTAATAATTCAACAATCCAATTCCTCAAAGGATAAATAAAAATCTTTTACTCTGTATCCAAGGTATATTCCATACACATTCCCACATATACAAAGTAATGGTAGGCATTCATCTTTACCTTCCTGTATTCATCTCAGCTATTTCTTCTTAGTATAAATTCATACCACATATTGTTAAAAGTTTTCCATCTTCATCTTTTTAAGCTTTCAAGTTTTTAATTTCTTGCATTGTCCAATGATATGCTCTGAAATGCAACATAACCTTGCAAGCGCATATGTACCCAATCCATAGGTGTTATAAAAACAAAATATGCACTACATGTGTCTTACACATAAAAAAATTTAACATACTCTATCAACACAATAGTCAGGCAATACACATGCCATCAAATTAACACATTTTAAGCAATCCATACTCTTAAGCACCATATTCTCATCACACATCACATGTATCAAGAAAAGAAAAGATGCAATAGACGCATTTTATCCACTACTAGCAAACTCACATGCTTTATCTTTACGAGGTATCTCTAGGTATTCATACCTAAATATATATTTTACAAATAAATAAATATAGTATGTCTCCACTTTCGTCAACAATATTGATATACCCATATACCTTATACATACATTAAGAAAGAAAAGAGAGAAAAAAACCTCATACTTAACACATACAATAAACCAATCAAGCCATGATAAACTTATTATACCATAAATATTAATTTTTTTTTCATGCATATACTAAATATGCTTTACGGTTCTATCATCTATTTAGTACACACTCATGTAAGTTCACATTAGCTAATTTCTTTTCCTTACTACCTTCTATCGTCTTATTAGATATCTTTTACCCTATTTTTTTTTCCTGTATATAACTAGGTGATAACCCTTCATGGATCACAGCTCCTTTTGTTATTGGGTGATGGATTGGCCTGTCCATACACTTGTAACTCGAGACCTGATACCAATTTGGTATATTCATAGCACAATTACAAGTGATCCTAACCACATGGGTTTATAACCTATGATATGCACTTTATATTATTCACCCATAATAGATAACATTCGTTCAACCATTCATATATACATAACATGACTATTATACACTATATAATCATGAAGGAATAGATCTTAAGCACGCAATCATGTATACTAACCAAAATAATTTATATGCATATTCCAAACAAGAACATACTTAACACATACTTACTGTATATTTAAGTTTTCAATCAGCTATTCATGTCCTTATAATCTTATCATTTTCAAGTAATTCTAAAACACAAAAGTCGATTTAAACCATAAGCATGTTAAGTATATTATGTAATTTATACCCATAACCACCCTATTAGGTATTTTATTCACTTCATCAAGTAGTCAGGCATACTAACGGATATAAGCACACAACATGCATCATGATTAAACCAAATCATGCAACACTTAATCAAGTAAGTCTTCTAAAAAGATATCCGAAACTCACATACAACTAGTGGTAACACTACCGATACCACCTCATTACCATCATTTCTAAGACTCACAAAATCTGGCTACCCTAACTTGGTGAATCATACAATGGTGGAACAAGGCAATCATCACAAGCCCTCAAATAAAATAAAGAATCTCTCGAGTATAACATTTATTATTTAGGTCCAAACAATACAACCATTTATAACTTTATCCAAACCAATCAGATTCATTCATAACTTTTTACCCACATATTTTTAAAATGACCAGTGAAAATCACCATTCACTTATAAGTTATATAATAATCCAAGTTCTCATATTGCAATACACATCTCATGTTTGTACATACCCCTATTTTTTTTCTAGTGCCTCAACCACAATATTTTCACTCCAAGTATATTCACACAATTCACATCTTAAACACAAGATTCATATTCAAAAATTTGTATCATCCAACTCTTAACCTGATACACAATTTTCTCCAAAATAACAATCAATATTTACCATTTTATTTAATCATAATTCTGAAATCAATCTTATAAACTAACCTAGAACTAGGTTCATAATTCACACCTCAATTTGGCCCATTTTATGCAACTCATTATTTTCACAAGGCTTATATTCATAAGTTCATTTAATTAATCCATTATTCTTATCACAACTAGTATCGACCATCTTATAAGACTAGGTAAAGACAATAGTATTCATCTATAGGTTACCTCCACAGTCCACCACAAGATAACATATTCCAATTCAATAAAGGAATCATTACAACCCCTAACTTTCAGATTCACATCACTTGAACTTATCAATATTCATCTTAAGCACGAAATCAAAATTCAATTACATCATAACCTGGATTAATCCACAACAATATTTTTCAAACTATTCATGTTTATACAATTCTCCTAAGACAAGAGATTATCAATCATCACCTAATAACCTAACACATCTTGTAGACATACATGCTTAATCATAACTCATAAAACTTACGTCAACCACCTCCACCCATTGTTTACAATAAACAAATAACAAGTTTTTTTTTCACCCAATTTAAACGTAGTTTTTCGTAAAAAAAAAATTCATTTAAGCAATACAATACATACATGCACATGGCATTCTCCCATAATGCTACATGATATCATGAAGGCAAAAAAGCATCAATCTATTATATATGTAAACACATACCAAGTTATCACATACGGTCACGCCAATATACACATTACCCATATCATGCACCCCACTATACCAAATCACGTAAACATGCATCATAGTATAACAATAACTAACATGTAATCACAACATGTGATACGTCAAATATAAATAGCCACATAACATATAAGGTCCTATCGCATATCACCGACAGTTTATACTAAGTAATATGAGTCCCATGGTGTTCAACAACACCCCACGGTCCCTAAGTATTTGAACCTAAGCTCTGATACCACGTTGTCACGCCCCGAATTTCCAAAACCTGGGGAGTGAATGGAAATGAATTAAGAAAAATTAATAAAAGCCCATTAAGTGGATTTAGTTGATTATACGTTTATTTTCCTATGTTTCTAAAAAATTAAGAATGAAAATTTGCTAATAGACTTACCTAAGATGAGTTTCAAATGCCAATCAAATATCTCCCCAACCAATGGTCAAAATAGTCTAAGTTATGTTCAAGCATGGCCTCCAAGATAGCCCCAAAATGTCTCTAAATATGCCTTGGAAAATGGCCTAAATGGGCCCTAAATACCCTAAGACGTAGGCCAAGAATAGGTTAAAAATCCTACCTAAGGTGGTCTAAGGAGGTGGCCAAACATAGCCCATAAGGGTGTCCACACATGGTCCAAAAGGGTGGCCAAACATGGCCCAAGGTGGTTGACCAACATGGCCTAGGGATTGGCCAAACATAGCCCAAGGCAAGTGGCCAAGGGTTGTGGCAAGGAGGGCAATGAGGTTGGGCGCGCATGGGCAAGGCAGTGGATGTGCAAGCAGGGCACAGGCGGGGCACGCAGCGCGCGTGTAGAGATCTGAAAAATTAGGGTAAATTTTTGTTTTGCTGGTAGGACACTATTTATGCACTATTTGCTGGTAGGGCACTACATATGCATCATTTAGACATAAGTCATATTTAGAAGCATATTTTGAGTATGCCATAAAGGGAAACATGCTTATAATGTTAAAATACACAACCTGTTAGAATTTGAGCTTGATCGGAGATAGTTTGAAAAATTAGACCAAAAGGGCATCCTGGGTCTGGGGGTTCGGCCGAAACCGCCAACTGGCGAAAATAATCTTTTTAGAAAATTTTCATTTAAAATAATTTTAAGAACTTTGGTTAAAGCAAAATGTCGAATTGAGGCGTTTTGGGACGGGTTGTATTGTAACAGGGTCCTGAATTTATTAAGTGGCACAAGGGTATTTTTCCCCTTTGCCCCTTTACTATAAATATAGCCCCTTAGAGATAAAAATCATAAAATTGGTCTGAGAAAGGAGCTGTAGCTCGTTCATAGAGAGAAAAGGTGAGAAATCCTAGGGTTTTCCAAGTTTCAAGCTACCAAAACACATCTCTAGGCTAGGATTCTCACAAGGCTTCCTTCTAGGAAGTTATTCCCCACGTCAAGGGCTACATTCTCACCAATTGGTTCGGCTACACAGCGAATACAACTCCCTAGGGTTGAGAAAAACACTTTTAGGTATGATATTTTGCTAAGTAAGGAATAGGGTTAAGTTTAGGAGTGTTTTATATGTTGATTGAGTGATTTATATGTTTATTTACTGTTAGAAAGTCACTTAGGATGTAGTTGCTTTGAAAACCTAGAGTTGGTTGTTTATGTACTCGTGTGTTCTTTGTATTCTTTGGGAATTTGGTAAAGTGATAAACATGAACCATGATTAAATGTAAAATTCATTGTATTCTAGCTTATGTTCATGCAGACAAAATCTTGTAGTTGGAAAGTTATGATTTATTCAATGTGTTGGTACTTTATGCATTTTGTAATCTTTGAGAATTTGTCAAAATAATGAACATGTAACTTGAATATATGTTTGATTCATTACATTGTGGTTTATGTTCATGTGAATAGACCTTGTGTTTTGGAAGATATGGTTGTTTAATGCATTGATGCTTTGTGTAATTATGTGTTCCTTGAGAATAGGTAATATAGTGAACTTGTAACATGAGCATGTGTTTAAATTGATTGTATATAGCATATGTTCATGTGAAAGAAGTTGTGTGGTTTGAAAGTTAAAATTCACTTTATGGATGATGCATGATTTAAGGTGTATGCCATGTATTTGATAAAATGCCTCATTGAAATTGCATAGAAAAATCAAGGCATATTGGCATATGGTGATTCTTTGAAAACATAGTGTGGGTTGAGCACTTGGTGCTATGCATTATGAGGGTGTAGATCCTGTGGTGAAAAACCCAAAATTGGCCATTGGTACTCGCAACCCAACGAGAGGACCGTGAAGCGAGACATACGATTGGTGCTTGCATGCCAACGAGGAAGGGCCGTGAAGCGAGACATAGTTGTGGCATAGAGTTTGCATGGGTGTGTCATGCATAGTGCCATTGCATTGCATTGATGAATTGGAAATCATATAGATTATAACTGTACACTTTGCACATGCCACGCCTTAACTTTGTTCTTTGCTTTAGCATTATGTCATACAGCGGTTGTGCTGACCCCTCGTGGGATATCATATTATAGATGAGGCTCCCGGTACTTGAGACTTGATGAAGTCTTGAAGGAAGGATGGAAAGGAAATTTGAAGGATCTTTGGCCCTCGGGGCATATTTTTGTATGTATTGGCATAAGCCCAAAAGACTTGTGTTTTTATTTGGAAGAACGGTGAACTATAGGCCTTGGGCCATTTTGAAATATAAGGGTTTAAACCCAAATGACATGTAGGATATGTTTGTTTAATGAGCATCATATGTATATGTTGAGAACATTAGATGTATGTTTAATTTTAATGAACTTGTGGCCATCGAGTGAGGATGGAATGTGCAATGCTTGTATACATGAATGGTTACAAAATATTAGGTGGATAATGCTTCGAAAACAAATGAGATTATGTCAACATTTTGTGAATTTAAAAGATTTGTTAGGTGTGTAAAACACCCTTTAAATAGGTGGGAAAGGTGTCAAAAAGAGAGGGTTAAAAACCTTGAAAAGGTGGGCTAAAAATGGGAAAAAAGTAGCCTTCAAAACTTGGGAAAAAGATTTACAAAACAGAGAAAATTAGTACAACAAATAGAGAAATTCAGCTGCAGTAAATACACTGCTGCTACAGTGTTTCTGTAGAAAACAGGTCCAGACAGCCAGGCCATGCCCAGCCCCCCTGCTGTGTGCCCAGCCCGCGCCCCTGCTGCTGCCCCTGTGTGCCTATGCGTGCCAGCATGCTGTCATGTCCTTGACACCCATCTTGACACCCCTTGACACCAGCCCTTGGCCACCTTTTTTGAGCCATGTTTGAGCACCTTTTTTGGGCCATGTTTGGGCACCCTATTAGGCCATGTTTGGCCAATCTTTGGGCCATGTTTGGCCACCCCTTTGGACTATTTTTGGTCACTATTTTGGACCATGTTTGACCACCCTATTGGGCTATGTTTGGCCACTCTTATGGCCATGTTTGGCCACTTCTTTAGACTACCTTAGGTAGAATTCTTGACCTATTCTTGGCCTATGTCCTAGGATATTTGGGACCCATTTGGGCCATTGTTCGAGGGTATACTTAGAGGGATTTTGGGGCTGTTTTGGAAGCCATTTTTGAACATGACTTAAACTATTTTGAATATTAATTGGGAAGGATGTTTGAGTGACATTAGGAGATTATTACAGTTAAGTCAAATAGCAAGTCTTTATTTCTAATTTTGGGGAAACATGGGGGAATGAATGCATAATCAACTAAATCCACCTTAATGAGCTTTCATTTACTTTTCTTATTTCATTTCACTCATTCCTCGGGTTTGTGGAAATTCGGGGTGTGACAGCGCGCGTACGCGCGCACAGGTGTGCACGTAGGGGGTTGGGCTACGGGCTGCTGGTTGCTGCTAGTGTACTGTAGCTATAATGTATTTCCTGTAACCTGATTTCTTCATTTTCTAAATTTTTTCCCAAAGTGCTGCAAGCTAGTTTTTCCAATTTTTGACCTACTTCCCCAAGGTTTTAACCCCCACTTTTTTGCACTCTTTCTATTTATATTTGGGCATTTTTACACACCAAACAACCTTTTTAAATTCACAAAATTTTGACATGGTCTCCTTTATTTTCTAAGCATTTTCCATATAATATTTTACAACAATTTATAGGTACAAGTATATGCATAATCCACCCTCACTCGATGGCCACAAGATTATGAAAATTTAACATACAACTACATTATTAAGTAAGTTCAAGGCTCAATTCCTACTTTCCTAATTCCTCATATACTAACATTCATAATTGCATATAATCCTTACCATGGTCCTTTTTCTTACATTGTTCCCAACATATACATGTGATGCACATTAAACAAAAATACTCTATTTGTCATTTGGGTTTAAGCCTTTACATTACAAAATGGCCTAAGGCCTATAGTCCATCATTTTCTAAATTAAACACAAGTTATTTGGGCTTATGCCCATTGTTTCAATACTATACAAAATTTTACAAGTTAATACATATGTGTTAGGGCTTATGCCCTCATACAACGAAAAATATGCCCCAAGGGTCAAATATTCTTCAAGGTCCATTTCCCCCTTTATACTTTAAGACTTCATCAAGTCTCATGTGTCGGGAGTCTCATCTGTAATATGTAATCCCATATAGGGTAAGCACTACTGTTTATATAACATAATGCTAATATAAAGAACAAAGTTTAGGCGTGGCATGTGCAAAGTGTACATTTATAAGTTATATGCCTTTCAATTCAACAATGCAATGCAATGGAAATATGCCTGACACACATGCAACTCTATGCCACACCCATGTCTCACTTCATGGTCCTTCCCCATTGGAACACAATTACCAGTCGTATGTCTCGTTTCACGGTTCGTCCCCGTTGGATCGTGAGTACCATGGCCAATTTTTGGGTTTTTCACCACATGATTTACACCTTCATAATGCATAGTACCAATGTACTCAACACACTGCCATGTTTTCAAAGATTCATATATACCAAGATGCCTTGATTTTTTATGCAATTTCAATGAGGCATTTATCAAGCACATGGGGTATGCCTTAAATAATGCATCATACATAAAGTAAACTTTAACTTTTAAACCATAAAACTTTGTCTACATGAACTTAACATATAATCCAATCAATTACACATATAATCATGTTACATGTTCACAACTTACATAAATTCTCAAAGATTACACAAGTACACAAAGTACCAATACATTGAGCAAACCAAAATTTCAAACTACAAGACTTTTTCTACATGAATATAAGCTAGAATGTAATGAATTATCCATATATTCAAGTTACATGTTCGTCACTTCACCAAATTCCCAAAGAATACATAAGTACACAAGGTACCAACCCTAGGTTTTCAAAGAAACTATATGCTAGGTGATTTTCTAACAACAAGTAAGCATGTAAGTCATACAATCAACATATAAAAACACTCCTAAACTTAACCCTATTCTTTACTTAGCAAAATATCATTCTAGAAGGGTTTTTCTCAACCCTAGGGAGTTGTGCTCGCTTTGCAGCTGAACCAATTGGTAAGGATGTATCCCTTGAGGTGGGGAAAAACTTCCTAGAAGGAAGCCTTGTGAAATTCCAAGGCTAGAGATGAGTTTTGGAGGTAGAAAGTTAAAAAACCTAGGTTTTCTTCACCTTTTCTCTCCATGCACGACCTGCTGCTCTTTCTCAAACCCATTTTTGATAATTTTATCTCTCAAGGGTCATATTTATAGTAAAAGGGTCAAGGGGTGAAAAGACCCTTTTGCCCTTAAGGAGTCACAGGACCCCATTGTACTACAACCCGTCCCGAAACGCCTCAATTTGATATTCTGCTTTAACCAAAGTTCTTAAAGTTATTTTAAATGATATTTTTCTAAAAAAATTATTTTCTTTTGTTGGCGGCTGCGGCCGGGTCCACCTGGGCCACTCGAGATGCCCTTTTTGGTCCATTTTTCAAACTATCTATGATTAGGCTCAAATTCTCACAGGAGGTGTGTTTTAATATTTTAAACATATTTCCCTTATATTTCATACTCAAATTATGCTTCTAAATAGGACTTATGTCTAAATGATGCATGTATAGTGCCCTACCGATAAATAGTGCATGAATAGTGCCCTACCGGTAAAAACGAAAAATTTATCATAATTTTTCAAATCTTTACACGATGTATTTTTTCAATTCAAAATTGAAACATTGTGACTTCTTCGATTCAAAATTGAAACGTTGTGTCTGTCACGACCTGAAACCCACCCTCTGCGGATTACCAAATCGCGACCGCCCACCCTCAGGCTCGGGACCTTTGGGCGAAGGCTCACATAGGCAGCGGTATCGAATAGATGTGCGACATGCGTTTTGCGGAAGCGTGAAAAACTTTTTCTTTTCTTTTCTTATTTTTAAAGTACGCACATCCGTCCGGTACTGCCGCTCCATACATAACATACATGGTTACACATTCAGAGTATAACTAAAACTTAAGGACTTATAACATTAATACAAAACATGTTCTGTTTCCCTGAGGGCTTAATACATATTCTTACATTGTCTGCTAATACAAAATGTACTACTAGAGTTCATAGGTTCCTCAAAAGAAACTACTTAAACATATCTTCCCAAAAACAGCTAGACTTCATCGCCATCGTCCTCGAGACCCTGTCTGCTGTGAATCACCTAAAAGAGGGGTCTGAACAAAGTCAGGGTAAGCGAATCTAAGCTTGTGAGCAATTCCAGTATTCGTCATGGGGTTTTCAATTAGCAGTGGTTTTTAGTACATAAGAGTTTGTAAAATAATCACCGCCAATTGTTCGTATACTTTGAATACAGAATATATGCATTCCTTAAAACATGTAGCTTTGAAAACATTTAAAGTATTCAAGCTAAACTTATACATATGAACTTCAACTTTAAAACATATAACATATCATGTATTTCTTAAATAGAGTATATAAAACTCAAAACATATGCATATTGAAAATGAGGGTAAAACCTGCTTCCATTTTCAAATCATTTGTCATCTTATCACTTCTATTAGTGGAATCCGTTTCGAACCAGACTCCCATATTACTTATAAATGGAGATATCTCATGCCTGGGGGATTAGATCCTGCTACCTGGCATTTTACAGGGCAATTGAGTTTCGTACAACCCAAAATCTTGCCTATTTTACAGGGCAACTGAAAACTCAGAATCCTGTCTAAGTGCTTATGCACCATTCATCTTGCATTTTAAAATACATTTAACATATGAGTATATCAACATAGATATTTTTCGTGAGTACTTTAAAACATAACATTCATAACTTCGTGATAAACATTCGTATACTTGAAATAAGCAAATTCAGAATATTTAACAATAATTGCATTTTAACTAGACATGCTGAAAAGTATTTGAAGGAAAAACTATTGCAGAAACCAATCACTGAACATGTCACAATGGGGTTATAAAACAGAACAAGTTAAAAACTGAATCATGTAAACACTGAATTTGGAATTTCAAACATTTCATATCTTTGCATTTAAAACCTTTTCAAATCCATGGAGTTAACTCTCCACTTCAAATACAGGGTTACTCACCTCATATGTCTGGGTTGGCTCTATAAAGGCGCTTTCCTTTTACCCTTCTCCTTCCTTAAGCCTATCAAGATTTATGAAGATTTCATAAATTCCATATGTGCTTAATCAACTTCATAACTCACCAATTACAGACTGTGAAAAGCCTAAATTCTTATACTGGTCCAACTTATAGCTGTATTATAGATCTAGCAACTTATGTACTTAATGATAATAATATTACCTGCGACGCATTTCAGCTAAGGTTTCAGTGTTCTCTCTTTCCTCTTCCCTTTTCTTTTCTTCCTCTTTCTTTTTCTTGGCCTCGGACCACCATTGCCTTGGTGGGTGATTTATGAATGAATGGTCTCATCGAGACGACCTCCGTTGCCTTGGCTATCTTGATGAACCTGGCAATCACTCTTCTGCTGCTGTAACAGTTCTTGCATAAAAGCTTGTTGTTTTGGATCCTTAGCCCTTTGGGCCTTGTTCATGATCGTGAACTTTGGTGGTGGTGCTTCCATATTTATCACCTAAGATCAATTTATGAGTTAGAAATTTTATTCTAAGGTTGATGTGTTGTCGTGTCTTTTCGTAATTCATGTCCTCGTATACGCCGTAGATTAGTACTTTGGCATTACTTTAATTCATAATCATCTGACAAATGCTATTCAAAAAATTTTATGTCTTTTTATTTTAGACATTTCTTTTGGTCGAATAGACCCTACCATTTAGTCCAGAGCGTCGAAGAAAGTCAGTTTAGGCTTTCCTAAAATTTAATTTGGACTTTTGCATGTAAAAGGGCAAAATGGACATTTACTGTTTTACGTGTCATATTTTTTCGTACTTCGTTTCGTAATTTGGACTCCATTATTGAGTCCAGGGATGTCAAAGAAAGTCAATTTAGACCTTCCTTGATTTTAATTTAGCTTTTGAGGTACTAGGGGTAATTTGGTCATTTCACCCCCTTACGTGTCTTTATGTTCGGGACCTCATCTCGTGTCGTGGACCTTACCATTGGACTCAGAAGGTCTGAGATAGTAAGATTACACTAATAACTTGTTAATTTCGGACAAGGGGTATTTTGGTCATTTAGCCCTTTACGTGTCTTTATTTTTCGAGCCTCGTCTCGTAAAACGGATCCTACCATTGGCTTTAGAATATCCCAAATAGTAAGGATACACTATTCATATATTTAATTTGGACTTCTTTTGCTCTATTTATGACCCAAGGGCAAAATAGTAATTTAACTTTATTTATTAAATAATTAAATTAATTATTTAATTATTTAATTATTTTCCAGGGGTCAAAATGAATAAGTTTTCCCTCAGTTGGGCCCCAGTAGAATTTCTTAGAAGGTTTGGGGTCAATCCGTAAATAAGGAAAGATTTGGTTTATTTTATTTTAAATAATATAGAGAACCCGTGGGTTCGGTCCAACCCTAAGTGAACCGGTCCGGTTCACTTATAAACCAACCGGTTTAGCCGGTTTCACACGTAATGCTAACGTCAGGATGACGTCAGCCCTAATGTTTATATTTTAAAAAGTAAAATGTTGCCGTTTTAATAAACCTGGTCCGTTGGACCCGGTTTGGACCCGGACCCTGGACCAGTAACCGAATCCGACCCGACCCGAACAGTGCCGTCTTCCCCACGAGGGTCGACACTGTTCATCCGAAACCCTAAATTTTTGCAGTTCAGTTTCGTGTTGTTTTTCAATTCCATTTCTTCTGCTTTTCTTTCCAATAATTTCCTAACACCCTAAAACGTGTTTTAGCATTGATTTGGGGCTTCGAATATGGCTCAAATGCTCGGTTTAAGCCATGATAACCAGACCTGTAAGTCGTCGGTTCATGCTTGTTTCTTCATCATTTTTCGCGAGGTTGGGCTTATTTTGATCCCCTCTTCATGAGGATTCAGTTCCCATTCATAGATGTTGATTTAATCGCGAGTTTAGAGGTTTGGGTTATAAACCCGTAACCTACAAGTCAATATTTGGAGGCCATTTCTTGTGATTTTTGATCGCGGCTATAGGTTCTTATGTTGCTCGTAGTGTCTAGTTTAGGTTTTGATCAACCAAATCCAGTTTGGTGAGCTTTGGTTCAGACCTGCTTCAAGCAAGGTCTTCAATGGCGACTTCTGTTGGGTTACGTATTTTTAGGTGTTTTCATAGCCTGTTTTCATGCTAAATCATGTCTTACATACATATAACATCCTACGTATATAAACAACTCAAAAATAGTCCATATCATGCTTAAATCTTTAGAGAGAGAAAATGATAATTTTTTCAAATTCTCACCTTTTGGTCGTGGTCTCTTTCTCTTTCACCTTCTGGTTTTCCTCCTCTTCTTCTCCTTCAGTTCCTTAGTTCTTTTCTTACAAAACAAGCATGCAATGCATGCTTGTTTCTTTTAAAGAAGAGAGAACCGACTTCTCTCTCTCTCTCCTTTCTCTATCTCTTTCTACAATCTGACTCCATAGCCCTACACTAGCCTTCACATCTCATCAATTTTACTTTTCTCCCATTTAATTTTGTTCTTGCCCATTTCTTACTTTATCATCAAGTTGTAATATATATATATATATATATAGTCACACACCAATACACATGGAGACACACACACACCTTCACCGACACACACACACACACTCACTGCACTGTTCACTAGATATTTGTGTTAATATACCTTTATAATTTAAATAATATTTTAATTATTTATACATACATACTTATACATGTACATGTGTATATATATATATATATACATACACATATTTGGCTCATATACACTCACATATAGATATTTATATAATAAATATATTTTATCTTGGGTACATGTATTTATAGTTATACATATACTCACTTTTATACACTTTATAACATACACACACAATACACCATAAAGTGTGTGTTTGAGTGTTCAAATTATTTAATTATAAATATTAATTAATGATTTCATATAAATACATAATTATTTACTTATTAAATTATTTATTCTCTTTGAGTGTAATTATTTTTACACTACTTTTCTTCAATCTCGAAATACGTGTCATATGACCCGGTATCCGGGTCGAGATATTACAGTGTCTTTTCAATTTTGATTGAAACAACGTGACTTTTCAATTCATAATTGAAACAATACATATTTTTAATTCAAATTGAAAGACTATGTCTATTTAATTCAAATTGGTGTATTAGACACACACACATACACACACACACATACACACACACACACATATATATATATATATATATATATATAAACACACACACACACACACATATATATATATATATAAATATTGTGTCTATTTAATTTGAATTAAATGCCTTTTAAGTTTGATATATGTATGCAAAAGGTATATGAGAAATGAGTTTTCTCAAAATGAATATTTTGATAATTATTTTTTATAATAATTAAAATATATATATATATATATATATATATATATCTTCATATGCTTGAGTCATATAAAACGTGGCAATAATATTATTAACTAAAGAAAGATTATTTATCATTTCTTTATGGATAACATATACAATTATATGTTGAAATAATATTTTATTGTGATGTGATTATCCAATATTGGTAAATTTAGAATATGATGATCATTTTTTTAAAGTCATGCTTGATCTAGATATGTTGCATTAATTTTTATATGCAATTCCTTATTGAATTTATTAGGAAGATTTTCCTTTATTGCATGTGGTAGATATTTGAGAAAATCTTAAACATGGTTTATTGTTGAGTTAAAAAAAGAAAAAGATAAATGTTTAGATCATTATTAAGCATTTAGTTATTTGGCATGACATATTATGTGTGGAAATAAAGTTTACAATGACTTATTTTCAATCTTGAAAGAAGCATTAGACCTCTAGAATTTATTCAAATAATTGTATTTGAAGGTATGTTAAAACTAGAGGTGGTAAGAAATATTTTCGTACATTTATTGATGAGAGGACAAGGCTACTGTTATGATTACTTGTTGATAAGTAAAGATGGGATCTTGAAAATGTTTGCACATTACAATTGTGAGGTTGAGAATCAACTTAATAAGAAGATTAAGGTGTTAAGAAATAGTGAACACTAATCACTCCTTGGTAAGTTTTGTTATAATATGGTAGTATTCTACACCTTAGTCATGTCAGAAAAATGAAGTTGATGAACAGAAAAATAGAACTTTTGAAGATATACTTAATACTATGTTAATAAGTTGTAGATTATCTCAGAATTTGTGGGGGAACCTATGTTCCACACAAATTATATTTTAAACCAAATACCTCAAAAGGAAAACTAATAAAACTCCTTTTGAATTATGGAAAAGGTCGTAGACTTTCTTACAAATACTTAAAAAAAGTAGGGGTGCTTGGCTAAAGTAGTGGTTCCTATTCCTAAAAGGATTAAAATGGGACCTATAACAGTTAACTGTGTATGTTAATAATAATAGTGCATTTTAGTTTCTTATCTATAATTATGATATTCTTGATATGAGTGTTAATATTATTATTGAATTAAGAAATGCATTGTTCTTTGAATATGTATCTACTTACAAATCCACATAAGAGATGGGTTCTTTTAAAGGAACTCATGACACTACAAATAGTAGTAGTCAAGACCTAGAGAAACAACAAGATAATGATGAACCTAGACGCAACAAGAGGGCTAGAATGTCAAAGTCTTTGTTCGAGATTTTCTAACTTATATGTTAGAAAAATGAACTTCAAAACTTTAAAAAAATGATGTCCAATTTTGAAGTTCTATATTGGAAAAAGACAAGTGTGTGTATCTCAAGAATGATGAAAATGACTATATCATTAATTGTCTTTATATTAGTGTTTTGCTCATTATGGGCAGCAATAATGAAGTCATTAAAGTTACAAAGAGAATGTTGAACAATAAGTTTAACATAAAATGTATAGGTGTTACTGATGTCATATTAGGGATAAAAATCTCTAAGAACATTGGATGGACTAGTATTAACTCGATCAGTTTTATATTGAGTGAATACTTAAGAAATTTAATCAATATGATAGTGGTCTAGTGAGAAGACCTGTAGATGTAAATCTACGTTTATCTAAGAATAATAATAAAGGCACCTCTCGATTAGAGTATGCAAGAATAATTGGCAGCTTAATGTATGTAATGAATTGCATTCCTCTAAAGTATTGGTGGTGTCCCACCATTTCTCGGCTAGAGTATAGTAGATTTTTCGGTCATGGTTGACATGGACTATCCAGTCTAAAAATGGCCCAAAACCAGCAACTCTCACATGCCTTTGGCATTGGACGAGCAAATCAGCCCACCACTCCGCTATGTCTGCTGTCGAGCCCTGAGCTCGGATTTCCAAATCCGAGTGCAAGAAATCAAAACCGATTTGTTAAAAAAAACTTTCAAATTCCATTAGCATGCCAAACAAGCATGAGCCAAATGTAAAAAATCAAGGAAAAGCAAACACTACCCATTTGGGCATTTTCACAAGTGCGTAGAGTGCACCTCTTAAAAGGTATGTGGGTGAAATGCCCATGCATGCAAACAACCAAAATTCCATGCAAAATGCTTTCAAAGCATGAAAAACAAATGAAATGCATCAAGAATCAACTCAAAAATCTTAAAACAATTAGAAGAAAACTCAAGAAAATCTATACTTGCCAGTTGCGAGACCGAAAGCCTAGGGCCAATTAATATCGAAAGATTGTGCCATGTACCGGTTCGGACATCCCCAAATCCTAGTCAATGTCCAACATTGTGTCCGCGTCACCATGGCATTCACTTGACATTTTCTCTTAAGATATTCAAATTTGTAGTTGGAAATCAAGTTGTTTGATCTTTCGAGCGGTCAAAATAAGTGCCAAATACTTCAATCTAACCTCCTTCAGAACCCTGCAAAAAATGGTCACAAGAAAGGTAGGAGAGAACTCAAGAACACAATGGAAAATCAAAAGTCACAACACATTTTAAAGCATGCTGCGTAGGCACCTGAGTGCCGATCGACACTCACGGGTAGCCGATGAACACACAAAGGGCGAAAACCGCCCTTTTTGTGTGCCAATCGGCACAAAAGGGCTAGGCTATTTTCAAGTTTTGTCCCATTTTCACGTATTCTGGCCATTTCAGACCATTTCTTGTCAAAATCAAGCCTTTTATCAAAATATGTCTAAAAATCCATCGTGATTCGATACTGAACATCAAAGGGAAAAATGGTAATTTTTCAATTCAAATTTGGTCAATGTTGACCAATATGTCATTTAGTGGCGTCGGCCTACTAATTCAAAAATCGTGATCAAGTAACTCACAGTTCTTTTAAAAGATTATGAGCATGGCATTTTCTTTAGTGGTCCCTCAAGACCCAAGCCACAACTACTCATTTATAAAAAAAATAAAGATCATTGAGTTAACTTAGTTCATTCCCTAGTAAAGTTTGAACCATCATCATTTTCTTGAGGAAATTCACCTTCGAAGCAAAATATATCATAGCATTCCCCATGAAATTTTTATTCTCCACAAAAAATCGTTTGAGGACGTAATCCATCTCAGCAAAATCGTCTGAGGACGTAATCCATCTTGACAATCCATTGATTAAGGACATAATCTTGTGAAAATTCAATTAGGATAACATTAGTGTTTGGGAGAATCCTGTTAGTATAGCATTCTTTTCGGGTAAGCCATTTATCGTATCACATTTTATCAACCTATTAGGATGGGGTTCCCTTTTAGGTAAGTCATCTGAGGACACATTTTATCATCTTGCTAGGATAACATTCCTGTTAGGTAAGTCATCTGAGGATGTATTTTATCAACCTTTTTAGGATGGAGTTCCCTTTTAGGTAAGTTTCTTGAGGATGCATTTTATCATTCTGTTAGGATAGCATTCCTTTCAGGTAAGTTGTCTGAGGACATATTTTATTAACTTATTAGGATGGAATTTCCTCTTAAGTAAGTCGTTTAAGGACGCATTTGATCAACCAATTAGGATGGAGTTCCTTTTTAGGTAAGTCGTCTGAGGATGAAAATTCATTATATTGTTAGGATAACTTTCCTTTCAAGTAAGCCATCTATCGTATTTTCTCTTATCAACTTACTAGGATGGAATTCCCTTTTAGGTAAAGCATCCGAGGACGTAAGACCAACTCATGAGAACACAACTTCATGAAAGATTTTTTAGGATCGCATTTCTTACCAAAGTAAAGCTTTGATGAGTCTTTTTCGAGGGCGTAACCTCACAACAATCCTATCGAGACGAGTTTCTTTATAAATCCGTTAAGGACAACACTCATTTCCACTATTCATGAACTACGAACGGTCTGATTTATCTGAGGGCGATACATAGGCATCTCATATAGGAATGAGTCCGACCACGTCAAACAAAAAGTTACAACCAAGTTCAAAATGGCTATCTCTTTTTTCTTGTGTCGACGTTCACTTGCTTGCAAGTTCTATCAACAAAAAGCTTTCTGTAGAAACCTCATTTTGAAACCCTTGATTAATTAGTAGCAATTTGGTAATTATTTCAGGAAACCAACTTCAAGTAAGGACTCTTCTCGACAAAGTCGTATTCTCGTTAGGACTCTCCTATTAGAGTCCCAATTCCATTAGGATTCTTCTTGATAGAGTCTTATTCCCATTGATAAAGTCCAATTCTCATTAGGACTCTCCTGTTAGAGTCCTAGTTCCATTAGGACTCTTTGTAAAGATCTAAAAAATTAGAGTAAAATTTTTATTTTGCCAATAGGACACTATTCCTGCATTATTTGCTAGTAGGGCATTATACATGCATCATTTAGATATAAGTTATGTTTAGAAGCTTAATTGGAGTATGCCATATAAGGAAATATGCTTAGAATGTCAAAATACACATCCTATAAGAATTTGAGCCAAATCAGATATAGTTTGAAAAATGGGCCTAAAAGGCTAGCCCGGGTGGGCCCGGCCGCACCCGCAAGCAGGTGAAATTTTTTTTTGGGAAAATATGGTTTAAAATAATTTTAACAACTTTGGTTAAAGCAGAATGTCAATTTGAGGTGTTTCGAGATAGGTTGTAGTGTAACGGGGTCCCACGGCTCATTAAGGGCAAAATGATCTTTTCACCCTTTTGGCCCTTTAGTATAAATAGACCACTTAAAAGCTAAAAATATTAGAATCTGGTGGAGGAAAGTGTTGCAACTCGATCTTGGGGAGAAGCCATGAAGAAAACCTAGGTTTTTCAACTTTCTACCTTTCAAAACACATTATTAACCTTGGAATCTCCCAAGGTTTCCTTGTAGGAAGTTGATTCCCATCACAAAAGCTACAATCCTACAGATTGGTTCAGCTTCGAAGTGAGCAAAACTCCCTAGGGTTGAGAAAAATCCTTCTAGGTATGATATTTTGCTAAATAAAGACTAGAGCTAAGTTTATGGTGTTTTTATAAGTTGGTTGTATGAGTTACAGGATTACTTGATGTTAGAAAACCACCTAGCACATAGTTGCTTTGAAAACCTAGGGTTGGTACTTTGTGTACTTGTGTATTCTTTGAGAATTTGGTAAAGTTGTGAACATGTAGGATGAACATATGTATAATTGATTGTATTATAGCCTATGTTCATGTAGACAAAGTCTTGTAGTTTGAAAGTTATGGTTTGCTTAATGTATGATGCATAATTTAAGGCATACCCCAGTGTTTGATAAAATGCCTCATAGTAATTTCATAGTGAATTAAGGCATATTGGCATATTGTAAATCTTTGGAAACATGGTATGTGTTGAGCACTTTTGTGCTATGCATTATGAGGGTGTAGATCCTGTGGTGGAAAACGTAAAATATGGCCAAATGAGTGGTACTTGCATGCCAACGAGAGTGAACTGTGAAGCGAGACATGTGTTAGGCATAAAGTTGTATGTGTGTGTCATGCATATTGTCATTACGTTGCATTAGTGAATTAGAAGGTTTATAGCTCACAAATGTTCACTTTGCACATGCCATAACTTACCTTTATTCTTTGTTTAGCATTATATTATACAAGTCGTCGCACTTACCCTAGTTGTGATTACATTTTTCAGATGAGACTCCCAACACATTAGACTTGATGAAGTCTTGAAGAATGAAGGGGAAACATGGACTTTGAAGTGTATTTAGCCTAAGGGCTATATTTTGTATGTAGGGGCATATGCCACATGAAGTTTATTTCATGTTTAAAGTTTAGACTTTGTGTAAGTTATAAACTTAATTTTATGTTGGATTGTATAGAATTGTGTATTGAATATGAATGAGTAGCGTGGAGCTCCAAGTAGTTACTTTGTTTTGAAATATGATTGTGAATATTAAAAATATAGAATTGTACAAATAAATGTTCTATTAGGTGTTGTTGTTGGTGTTGAGGAGGATGAGGAGGAGTAATGGGATAAGGAAAATGGCCAATAAACAAAGGAATGAGAGAGCATGCTTGGATTTTCTAAGTAGGGAATCAAATGAATTAAGAGGAAAAAGAAAGGTAAAGAAATAAAAATAGAGGCAAATTAGTTCAATATTACTTAAGGTTGAAAAATATGGGAAAAAGGGATAAAATGATCATTTTACATGTTATAGGGTCCCACACCAAGTTTGGTGATGAAATAAATTGAAATGGGTACAAAAATGTCAAAATAAAGATTTTTGGCCAAGGTTGGTGGAGACCAACTTTGCGCGCCTGCGCTTGCCTCGCCGCCCCTTCCCACGTGCGCCCGGGCCTGCGTCATAGGCATGTTACCCCTGCCCGCGCGCACCTGCAGCCATGGCCATGCCATAGGCATGCCATGACATGCCTTCCAAGGCCATTTCAAGGCCATGTTAGACACCACCATTTGGAGCCCCTTTTTGGCCATTATACCAAGCCTTGTTGGGCACCTTGTTGGAACAGATTTTAGTCATTATTCAAGGCCATGTTTGGCCACCTCCTTCGATCACTTTAGGTAGGCTTTTTGACCTATCCTTGGTCTATACCTGAGGGCATTTTTGGCCTACTTTAGCCATCAATTTGAACCTACCTTGGGCAAACCTTTTTGGCTAGGTTTTACCCATGTCTTAGGCTATTTTTGGCCAATCTTCTAAGTTGTTTTTGAATAATATTTTGGGCCATTTTGGGCCATTGTTTCAAGGCGCATTAGAGAAATTTTTGGGGCTACCTTGGAAGGCATGCTTAGACATGACTTAGACTATTTTTGACCATTGGTTGGGGACGTATTTGACTGGCATTTGGAACTCATCTTGGGTGAGTCTAGTTAGCATTTTTCATTCTTAATTTTGAAAAACATGGAGAAACTAATATGTAATCAATTGAATGCATTCAAATGGAATTTTATTAATTCTTTTAAGTCATTTTCAATCATTCCCTGAGTTTTGGAAATTTGGGGCGTGACAACTTGGTATCAGAGCCTAGGTTTGAATACTTAGGGACCGTTGTTACACACAATGGGACCACCACGCATGATTTGAATTTTTTGTAGCCATTGTGTAATGTGTAAGAACTTGTTAAGTGTATGTCATGACATATTATACTTGTTGCTTGTGAAGTGTTATTTGTTGACAATAACATACTTAATTTTCTTTTAATACCTATGTCTAGAGTGAAAAATGGTATTAAATTTTTTTTTACTTGGACTTGTAGAATTATGCCACTGAGGACAGCTCCTCCGAGACATGTACTACCTTAGTGTGATAGGCCTAGAGTTGCTGTACCACCTCGGCGTGGTAAGCCTAGAGTTGCTGCTCCTACACACTGTGCAGCAGAAGAGTCCACTTTTACTGCACCTGCACTATCAGAGGAGGTAGAGCAGGCTATCAACGCTAGGGATATGGCGTCAATCATATAGGAGTGCTTCCGCACGATGTAGGAGGCTAGGATTGCTAGTGCCGAGACTAGGGAGACCTTCGTGATGAAGGTGTTCCAGAAGATGAGATCTATTACTTTTTTCGGACAACCCAATCCTTTAGTGGCCGTGGACTGGCTAAAGCAGATCATGAAGATCTTAGACATATAAGGGATCATTGAGCCACACCTGAGGGTTAGGTGTGCTATTTTCTAGTTCACTGAGCTAGCCAACCAATGGAAGAAGGGAGAGATGCTATACGGATGGACATATTTGGAGAAGGGTGGAATACGTTCGTGGCCATGTTTAATGACCATTACTTTTTTGATATGGCACAAATTGGGTACATGGATGAGTTCATGACATTTCTTTAGCTGGACATGATAATGACTTAGTATGAGTCTCGTTTTACAGCACTGGGGAGGTTCGCCACACACATTACTTGGAATGAGCAACTGAAGGCTCTCCATTTTGTTAGGGGGTTGAAAACCTTCATTAGAGATAGATTGTCTGGTCAAATTATCGATACTTATGATGAGGCAGTGACTAGGGCCATAAGGGTCGAGAGGGAGATGGCTGACCTCAAAGGGATTAGAGAGTCCAAGACACAGAGTAGGGTAGCTCTGGCACAGACTTCTACACTTGCCGCAACTTACACTGACAGAAGATCATAGAAGAGGTATCGGGCTAGTATTTCTTCCACAGAGACATCACAGAGACCTATCTAATTTTTAGCCCCCTAGCCTACTATGTCTACTGCTTCCCTAGGGGGAGCATCCCAAAGACCCTTTACTTGTTTTCAGTGTGGGCAACTTGGCCATAGAATGACCAATTGCCCCCAGAGAGACCCTAGTCAAGGAAAGGGAGTTGGACTGAGTCAGGGATCATTTCCATCTCTAGTACGGAGTCAAGGGTGGAGACCTCCTCCATTTTGTTTTACTTTCCATCAGATGGGCCATGTGAGGGCCAACTGTCCTTAGGGGCAAAATTCTCAGGGCTCGTAGAGACAACAGTATTATCAGCCCATCCATTTAGTTTTGCCACAGTCACAGTTAGGTTATAGACCTCTAGCACCATAGTTTCAGCCTACACCTTTAGCACAAAGTGTTTGATCTCCCAATCAGAGGGGTGGGGGTCAATAGGGACAGAGAGGAGGTGGTAGACAAGGTCAGACCACACAAGGTCGAGCTTATGTAGTGGTTGCACCTGAGGCATTTACTTCCGAACCTTCAGTGGTTTGAGGTACATCCCTTATATTTAGTTCATGGGCCAGCGCGCTTATAGATTCTGGTGCATCGTATTTATTTATGTCTACTATGTTTGCCATAACATTGGGGTTATAGATAGACTGGCTAGATCCACCATTGTATGTTGACACACTAGTTGTTGGTAGTGTGACACTGATGAGGATCTGTAGAGATTGCTCGATAGAGATCACTGATCGTATATTTTCTTTTGACTTCATTCTGTTTGATATGTCTGGCTTTGATATTATATTAAGGATGGATTGGTTGTTTACTTTTCGGGTGAGTATAGACTGGTGTAGGGGTAGAGTGACAGTGTTTACTCTTAAAGGAAATAGTTTTTGTTTCACGGGGGATCGTGGGGATTTCCTAGTGCCACCTTTGTATGACTTGAGTGGTTGGGGAGGCAATAGCTACTTGTTGGCTAGTTTGATAGTAGATGGAGTGGGACTACAGAGAGAGTATTACCGCCAGTAGCGGATGAGTTCCTAGATGTCTTTTAGGATGACTTGACTAGTCTACCGCTGAGACGAAAGATAGAGTTCACGATAGAGCTTTTCCCAGGCACTTTGCCTATTTCCATTCCACCTTACCATATGGCTCCAACTGAGTTGAGGGAGATGAATGAGTAGTTGATTGATTTGCAAGGTAAGGGTTTTATTCATCCTAGTACTTCACCGTGGAGTGCTTCGGCATTGTTCATGAAGAAGAAATATGGGACATTACGTTTGTGTGTGGATTATAGGAGGCTGAACTGGGTCACTATAAAGAAAAAGTACCCGTTACTGAGGATAAATGACTTGTTTGATTAGTTTAGGGGTTCGAGATGCTTCTCAAAGATCGATCTTCGATCGGGGTATCATCAGTTGAGAGTACGGGGAGGAGGATGTGGTGAAGAAAGCTTTTTGCACTCGTTATGGCCATTATGAAATTGTAGTTATGCCATTCGATGTAACGAATGCCTCGGCGGCATTCATGTACTTGATGCATCGCATCTTTATTCCTTATTTAGATCAGTTTGTCATGGTATTTGTTGATGACATTCTGATCTACTAACCTTCTGAGGAGGAGCATGCTTTCCACTTATGGTCCATATTACAGATTTTAAAGGAACATCGTCTGTTTGCTAAGTTCTCAAAGTGTGAGTTTTGGCTTCAAAAGGTGCAGTTTCTGGGCCATATGTTGTATCAGGTAGTGGGGTATCCATGGATCTTTCTAAGATTGACTCTATTATGAGTTGGGAGAGGCCAAATAATGTGTTTGAGATCCAGAGTTTCTTAGGATTGACAGGATACTACCGTCAATTCATAGAGGGATTTTCTCTTCTTGCCATGCCGATGACTCGTCTGATGCGTAAAGGCATTAGATTTGAGTGGAGTGATGACTGTGAGCAGTCATTTCAGGAGTTGAAGAGGAAGCTGACTTCAACACCTATTCTGATTATATCTGAGGTAGGTATTGGCTATGTAGTTTATTGCGATGCGTCGTGAGAGCGACTAGGTTGTGTATTGATGTAGGGGGATAGGGTGGTAGCTTATGGTTCTCGTCAGTTAAAAAACCATGAGCATAACTATCTTACACATGATTTGGAGTTAGCTACTGTCATCTTTGTACTTAAGAGTTGGCGACATTACTTATACAGGGAGAGGTTTGAGGTGTTATCAGATCACAAGAGCCTTAGACACATTTTCACGTAAAAGGAATTGAACCTTCGACAGAGGAGATGGATAGAGTATATGGAGGACTATGACTTTGACCTTCAGTACCATCTTGAGAAGGCCAATGTCGTAGCAGATGCACTTAGTAGGAGATCGAGGAGCACTATTGCTAGCATTGCTATCAGGAAGTGGGAGATGATGGGAGATATTGACGAGTTTGACTTGGACTTTGTCGAGTTTGAGGGATATGCCACACTATTCAGTTTGTGTACACAACCTACGCTGTTGAGCAGGATTATTGAGGCACAGTTACAAGACACAGAGGCATAGTAGATTTTAGCATGAGTTGCTATTATCGAGGCCTTTAAAGGACGGACAATTCATTCTGACCTTAGCCTAAGGTATATGGGTAGAGTCTTTGTTCCAAAGTCTCTTAGGGTTGATGTTCTTCGAGATTTCCATCATTCACGTCTAGCAGTGCACCTAGGAGGCACTAAGATGTATTATGATTTACGCTATCAATATTGGTGGACGGGGATGAAGGGAAATGTTGTATAGTTTGTATCAAGATGTCTCACGTGCCAGCAGGTTAAGGCCAAGCACCAGAGACCTGGGGGTTTGTTACAACCATTGCCAGTGGCCGAGTGGAAATGAGAGTTTATTACTATGAATTTTGTGACAGGTCTTCTGAGGTCACCTAGAGGTCATGATGCAGTTTGGGTTATTGTTGACAGGTTGATGAAGTCTGTACATTTCCTACCAATTAGAGTGACTGATTCAGTGGATGTTCTCAGTTAGTTGTATACCGAGAGATAGTACGCCTACACGGGATGCCTGTTTCCATTATTTTAGACCAAGATCCATATTTCACTGCACAGTTTTGGTAGAGTCTTTAGACAGCCTTGGGGACTCAGCTACTGTTTAGTACTGCTTTCTATCCTCAGACTGACGGTCAGTTAGAGCATATTATCCAAATACTTAAGCATATGCTTAGGGTGTGTGTTATGGATTTCAGGGGTAGTTGGGAAGATCATCTTGCTCTAGTAGAGTTTGCCTACAACAACAGCTATTAGTCTAGTATTGAGATGGCACCTTTCGAGGTATTGTATGGCAGACCGTGTCATTCACCGATATGTTGGGCTGAGGTAAGAGAGACTACTGCTTTGGGGCTTGACATAGTCCGTGAGACCACAGAGAAGATACAGATGATTTGGCAGCGTTTGTTGATAGCACAGAGCCACCAGAAGAGTTATGCAGCCATGAGGCAACAACCTCTCTCATTTGATGTTGGGGGACATGTATTCCTCAAAGTAGCACTACGACGGGGATTGATGAGATTCGGGCATAGCAAGAAGCTATCACCACAGTTTATAGGGCCATTTAAGATCCTTGAGAGGGTTGGTGAGGTGGCCTATCGGTTGGCGCTATTTCCGGAGTTATTTGGGGTTTATGATGTCTTTCATGTATCGATGTTGAGGAAATATGAGCCTGACCCTTCACATGTGCTTGATTGGGTCGATCTTTAGGTGGAGAGTGATGTTTTTTATAATGAGATGCCTATAGTGATATTGGACTCAAGGGACCAGGTTTTACAGGGCAAGACCATCCATTTGGTCAAGGTTCTTTGGAACCACCACGGGGTCGAGGAGGCTACTTGGGAGCGCGAGGCTGAGGTCTGTGCTAGGTATATAGAGTTGTTTGTCCATAGAGGTATATTTCTAAATTTTGGCATAAATTTATTTAAGGGGGGAAGAATGTAAAGGTCTAAAAAATTAGAGTAAATTTTTTGTTTTGCCAGTAGGATACTATTCATGCATTATTTGCTGGTAGAACACTATACATGCATCATTTAGACATAATTTATGTTTAGAAGCATAATTTGAGTATGCCATATAAGGAAAATATGCTTATAATATTAAAATACACCTCGTGTATGAATTTGAGTGAATCAGTGATAGTTTGAAAAATGGGCCCAAAAGGCCAGCCCGGGTGGGCCCGGCCACGCCCGCAATAGGCGAAAACTTTTTTTTTTTGGAAAATATTATTTAAATAATTTTAAGAACTTTGGTTGAAGAAGAATTTCGATTTGAGGCATTTCGGGATAGGCTGTAATGTAACGGGGTCCTACAGCTCATTAAGGGCAAAAGGGTCTTCTCTCCCCTGACTCTTTAGTATAAATAGACCACTTAAGAGCTAAAAATATTAGAATTTGGCTGAGGAAACTACTGCAAGTTGAGCTTGGGGAGAAGCCATGAAGAAAACCTAGGTTTTTTTTAACTTTCTACCTTCTAAAACACATCTTTAACCTTGGAATCTCTCAAGGCTTCCTTTTAGAAAGTTGTTCCTTACCACAAAAGCTACAATCCTACAGATTGATTTGGCTTCAAAGTGAGCACAACTCCCTAGGGTTGAGAAAAACCCTTCTAGGTATGATATTTTGCTAAATAAAAACTAGAGTTAAGTTTATTGGTGTTTTTATAAGTTGGTTGTATGACTTATATTCTTACTTGATGTTAGAAAACTACCTAACATATAGTTGCGTTGAAAACCTAGGGTTGGTACTTTGTGTACTTGTGTATTCTTTGAGAATTTGGTAAAGTTGTGAACATGTAACATGAATATATGTATAATTGATTGTATTATATTCTATATTCATATAGACAAAGTCTTGTAGTTTGAAAGTTATGGTTTGCTTAATGTATTATACATAATTTAAGGCACACCCTATGTGTTTGATAAAATGCCTCAAAGAAATTGCATGGTGAATTAAGGCATATTGGCATATTGTGAATTTTTGGAAACATGGTGTGTGTTGAGGACTTTGGTGCTATGCATTATGAGGGTGTAGATCCTGTGACAAAAAACACAAAATATGGCCAAATGAGTGGTACTTGCATGCCAATGGGAGCGGACCGTGAAGTGAGACATGTGTTAGGCATAGAGTTGCATATGTGTGTCATTCATATTGCCATTACATTGCATTAGTGAATTGGAAGGTTTATAACTCACAAATGTTCATTTTACACACGCCACAAGTTACCTTTATTCTTTGTTTTGCATTATGCCATACAAGATGTCGCGCTTACCCTCCATGAGATTACATTTTTTAGATGAGACTCCCGGCAGATGAGACTTGATGAAGTCTTGAAGCATGGAGGGGAAACATGGACTTTAAAGTGTATTTGGCTTAAGGGCTATATTTTGTATGAAGGGGCATAAGCCCCATGAAGTTTATTTCACATTTAAATTTTAGACTTTGTATAAGTTATAAACTTAATTTTATGCTGGATTGTATAGAATTGTGTATTGAATATGAATGAGGAGCATGGAGCTCCAAATAGTTACTTTGTTTTGAAATTCTTTGGATCCTTGATATGCTTTGTGAGCTTTTCTTTGGAATACTCCTTGTTGTGCTATTTGATGTGATGACATGCCTATATAGATGTTTTTTGATTTTGGCAGCATATTGTTTGGCTATTCCTTGTTGTTATTTTTTGCGTACTCATCTTGGGATACACGTATAGGACTTAAGGGTCATTTCTATCGATTTATATGTTGGTGACTGGCTATTGTGACTTCTATTATGTCTTCTGTTATGAAATGCATTGATATATTACATCCTATTGGTACTTGCTTATACCTATTTCTTGGTCTGATCTTAACCCATGATAGAGGAAAAGATTTTACTTACTGAGCTTTGTTAGCTCATTCCATTTGTATTGCTGTCAGTCCTTTTTGGGTACACATAAAATAGCTGCCCCACTCATTACTGTCAGTCCTTTTTGGCAAGTACAATGGACATTTTTGGTTATACCGATGAGATAGACTAGTATAGAGTAGTCTTAATTCTCCTATGAGTCTAGGTCTTGGGTACAGGTATAGGTATATGGATACTTTTTGGATCTGTATATAAATACTTTTATTTTTAGAGATGTAAAACTAATTTCTGATGATGGTAGATGTTGATATGATGATATGACATGCAAGGTGAATTTTTTTTACAGTGTATCAAATTCACAGGTAGAGGCACGACTTATAGGCCGCTGCCCAACAGTACAGTTATAGAAAGAATAGTCGTGCACCTCAATCCGTAGAAGGTGGGTCGCGGGTCGTGACATTTCCTGTCAGAATCTCATCTTGGTTAGGACTCTTTTGCCCATCGAAGGGCGTTTCAGTAATTTCAGTACCCTTTTCCCATTAAGGGCATTTTGGTAATTTTGGCATGTTCCTACCCTTAGTAGGACTTCTTAGTCACTTGAGGGGCATTTTCATAATTCCAATATCATTTTTCCCATCTAGGGGTAATTTGGTAATTTTGGCCCTTTGGTGAAAAATTGGGGGTAATTTGGTCATTTCAAATGTCTTGTGGCAATCTAAAAATTCTCCACCGAATTGAGGGTGATTTGGTAACCTTGAGTGATAATAGTCTATTTAGGCATAATTAGGACTTTTCACTTTTAGAGTTTACATAGATTTGGTTGCTTGATATTTCCTTAAAAGCAGATATACTGAACCTAGACGTTTTCATTTTAGAGTTTATTTTCAGATTAAATTCTATCTCTCTTTTATCTCATTGGCTCTTGCATGTAGACATCAATTCTATTGGTTCTTGAATTGTCATAATTATTTATTAATTCATTTAGTTTGGATAATCATTCCTTAGGACAATTATTTAATTTTTTATTTATTTAATTAGATGATCATCACTCAAGACATGATCATAGCCCTTGATTTTAGGGTTTCATCTTAGGCCCTTGGATTGAATATCCATATTTTCCTATAAATAGAGACCCCTGACCATTAGTTTTGGACACTCAAAAAGCAAGCCGAAGCGACGCTTTCCAAACCGAAGAACAAGCTAGAGATTTTCCCGACTGAAGCCTCCAGATCAAACTTTCATAGCTGAAGTGCTGACTGATTCCCACTACTGAATAAGGCACGCTCTCAAACCCTTAACAATTTTCTTTACATTTGTTTGATCTCGCCTCTTTTATCACTTTTGATAAAAGAGGGTAAACCGAAAAACTACATGACTCTCATTCCATTTTATAAATGGTTACGTAGGAAGCCCTCGGCCCCGAGTCAGATCTTCTTTCTATTTTCTATTTTATTTCTTTATGTGAGATTGTGATTTCTTTATTATTTCTAGACTCACATCTCTCTCTTCTATTTTCTCGTAACAAAATAGCCTTGCAAATGAATATTTGAGGCCGATCCATTTGGATCGGGTGGGGTGGGTGCCTAACTTCCTATTCCATACCTTAGCCACCAAGCTTGTTTATTTGGTTTTTGCTTTATTTCAATGCTTTATCTTTCTTTTGATCCATGTCAAGGTATCTTTTAGTATGTATTTCGGATTAAAAGTGATGTAATTCTTATTCCATTTCTTTCACTTTTCTTTTATATGTATTGTTCAAGTTGTAACGAGTTTGCTTGTTTCTTGCCCAAAAACAAGTTAACGACTCCTTATTTTCTCTATCTCCCATAATAGGCGCCCCTTCCCACCTTTAAGGAAAGAGATAGTCGGGATCTCTCTAAATCCATAAAAGGGATTAAAATCTCCTTTTTTTTCGATGCTAGCGCCCATAGGTACATCACTTACTCCTAGGCTAGGCTATAAATGCTAATGGTTGATTGCTATCATATCATATCATGGTCTAAGGAACACACCTAATCCTCAAAGCCATCATCATATGACTTTACAAAATGCTAACGGATTATCCTCAACAATCTTATATTTATATCATGTATCCATTAAGAACTCATAGATCATATGACAATTATATATTTATATACTTGTACAACCACAAGCAAGAAGTAATATGAGTCACCATTAGACTTATCACATCACTTTCTTAAGTGTTATTACATCAACACAATTAATATTTTCAATTCATATCACAAGGACACAGCCTTACAGAAAAACATATCACGATCTTGAATAATCTATTTATATAAACCGAGATATGTAAATACACATTCATAATTCTCAATTCATATCATAGGCACCCAGGCCTTCACATATTCTATCATGAATCCATTTCTCATTTCTCACTTCTCATGTGCCGAACAATGTAACTATTTATAATCTTTTCTCGCTCATCTGAAGTCTTATCCCAATTCCCCTTTTGGACCATGTCCGTAGCATATTCTGGGTTTTAGGGGCCCGAACCTTCATTTTGGATTCTTAATTTGTACATCAACACCATACCATGTCTATAATCAATTCCAAACCGAGATTAAGGCCCATCCCTCTACCAGAGTGCGCATCTCTAAATAAAATCTTTTGGGTTTCAAGGGCCCGAACGCTTTCCAAATCACAATAATCCTGGGTATCTAGGGCCCGTACTCGATTAGATATGGGATCGGCCAACATCTAATATCATTCCCACCTAGGACTAGCCAAACATTCAAAGGTCCCATTACCATTCTTGGGCTACTAACCCAAAGGCTTGGCATGCCTCCTACGCAAGGTTACGGCTTAAAACCGAAAGGAGACACTATCTCCAACACAAAAGGCTAGGTATTTTAAGGGTCTACCCTCCTGTGCAGGTATTATAAAGGCCTGCTCCTTATCTAGGCATTATAAAGGCTTGCACCTTGTCTCGGCATTATAAGCGCCTGCACCCTGTCTGCAAAAACTATGCCAAATGTTCCGTACTTTTATCCAACGATAGCCTCTACACCTTACGATATCATCATCTATCATTGCTTCCCAAGATATAATAGATATCTAACATTTGTAATTCTCAAAATTTGGCCATTTTCACATTTATATCAAATCTCTAAATATTCATGTCTATAAGTTTGGGATTTGATATGAATGTACTAGTAACATTCTACAAGATCACAGCTCCTTTTGTTACTAGGTGATGGGGGGCCCGTTCATCACTTCTAACGCAAGACCTGATACCCATCAAACATTAACCATCTCCTCAGCTACAAAAATGTTTCACATTGTTAATTCATGTTACTTTTACTCATTATCTCTATTATCTCTATTGCCTCTATATCAATTTAATTTCACATTATCAATGATATAATTTTATTCACAACAATACTATTAATCATAGTATTGCAAAATCAATTTCTCATGATTTAGTTCTTCTTAACTTTTTTATAGTACTTGTAATTTCATCTTGATTGAATGCAATGCGTAATTCTCATGAATCATCCATTCATGTGAAGGAAAACCCTAAGACATTTGAAGTTTTGCACCTTAATTAGTTATGGTCACTAGGTCCACCTTATTTTTAACTACAAGAATTTTATCCACCAGATCTCCTTTACTCTTTACATTAATTTAAACTTACACCCTTTAAGATGAGAGAGAGAATCCTATCCCTCTTTATTCTCATCAATAACTCTACAATTATAATCATGTTTTCCCTACTTTGTCTCCCAAATTAACCCCTTTATGAAATTTCAAAAAACCTTATCATTTATAGAAAATTAAATTAAGGCAATTACCTTTCAAAGGTAACACAACGTATAAATTTATTTCTTATAAATCCCTTCAAAGTTATAAAACTCACACAATTTTGCCGTTATGATCCCTATGATCAATTTCTTTACTCCCTATGTTTTTAACATATCACATGAGTTTTCTTAAGTAGTTTCCAATATTATATTTTTCCTATTTCATTACATTTACTTATCTTTAACTTCTACCAATTTTCATTCCATGCAAGTATGATGCAATCCTTGCTCTCATTTTACTTGTGATTCTTATTGATACTAATAGTTGTAACAAATTTTACACAATTACTTGAAAATTTAATTATTAGAGATAAACCTTTAGTGTCAGAAGGTCTCGATGGTTCCTTTCTCATGATGATGGGATTAACATCCTTATTACCACTACAATTCTGATACTTTCTCCCTTGACCCTTCAACGGATCATTTACTAAAGTAATGGTAGCCTCTTGGATGTGTCTATGAACCTCTGCTAGTGATACCAATTAGGGTGGTCCGGCTAGATTAGGTGCACTACTTTCTCTTGGATAATATTGTTGGATATGGCCTAATTGGCCACACTTGTAGGATTTACAACTTTCACTGCCTTACTCTAGGCTGACACCCTTGATGGCCATTCCATCCTATGATTTCCAAGTTGACGACAATGATAGCATACGAGTTATCTTTGTGTAGTCTTCCACTTAGGTTTGCTTGGTTCTAGCAAACTAATTGGTTTTTTCTTATGAAGGTTTTTTAAAATCTCCCTTTGCTCCTTTTCGGCCTTTTCCTTGAACCTATCTGAGGTTCCATCCTAAGTATTTTTTGATGGATTTTGATTTCCTTCCCAGATCATTAAGGCTCTAGGTCTTGTTTTTTTAAGGTAATTTTGGGCTTCTTGTTGTGCTACTCTAGCTAGGTGTCTTATGGCCTTAGCCATGTCTCAAAAGGCTTAGGCCCTTTCCACTAGCCATAAGTTAAGGAAGCTAATCCCTTTTGGTTGTCTTGAGGTTGCATATGCTTATGTTAAAATAAGGGCATTAGTTGAATGACATGCACTAGGCTTCTCGCAATTATACTAAGCAATAACTTAAGTTTCATGTGCTTAATGTCATTCATATGCTTACTATGTACATTACTATACAACTTTATATTAAAATCAACATATTCAATATATCTATTGCATGCCTAACCTTTGATTCATAGTTTTTCTTTTCACCCTTTTTAATTTCTCAGGACTATAAAAGCTCTAGGTTTCCAGGAATCACGATTCTAAACATAGAAATTCAACTCTCGTATCGTTAAGTATAAGAACTCTTATTTACATTTTATATGTCATTTGACATAATAGCTCCATATTTCAATTTAACTTGTAGTTCACTTTCCATGCAAGCAACTAATCCTAGGTTTTGCAAGTTTTATATAGCAAGTATTACTTATATTGTCCCAACGTGTATTTGTCTTGTAACATGAGTTGTAATTTATTTCTAGTCTTTGACCCTAGGTTATCAATTTATCTCCTTCTCCCTATCATGAATAAGGTGAACAATGTACTCTTAAGAATTTATCACTAGGTTCAGTAGGAGTGTGTTTCAACTTCATTAGTATTACCTACTTTTTCTTTATACACAATACTAGTGCTTCGAGGATTAAGGGTATACTACATCCATTCTATTTATAGGTGCACTAGAAATATCATTGTTAAAAAATTGCAATTAACATTATTATCTAACAAGCATCCAAAGAATTTGAGTATATTATGTTGTTCATTTTCTTTTCTTTTTTGTTCATAAACATGAAAAAAGAATGTCATTATCAAACAACTACAACATGTATCATTATCAAACAAGCACCTAATCGCACATGTTAACATAAGGTATGCGTCACAGCAAGGGTAATCTCAAGTAATTCATAGCATTTCACAATATATCCCCCAATAGTACGTCACATAATACCATCACAAACATAAGAAATATCATTTAAACATATATATATATATATATATATTTTCACATAATCACGAGAAATTCCTAGATAGTATAGAAGCAATTTTCACTAAAACTCATATAACAAACATGAGTATGCATGGAATGAATTCTTCTTACTTGGGTTACTTTAACAAGTATAATCAAATTTAATAGGCAATCAAAAAACTAGGGTTATCCCTCAAGACAAGTTATGGTACAACAAATACTCATATGTCAAATTTTCATAATTCCATTCCTACAATCATTTTGAATATTACATTTAATTTTAGAATTCTACTAGTATTTAGAGTACTTAACTCATCTTAATCCAACTAGTTAAGTGGCCCAAGAATTTTAAGTTCAATGCCGTCGTCCCTAGGTATTATAAACCTAGGGCTCTGATACCATTCTATCACGACCCGAGTTCCAAAGACTCGAGAAGCGATGGGAGGATTACCAAGGAATATCAATAGATGATATCCCAAGCTGATTAAGTTAATAAGAGTCAACTGGACTCTCAAACACTTAGGTTTGACCAATGTGTTGTCGTGCTAAGGCCTAGAAAACTAGTTAATTAAGATTCTTAAAATTGGCCTTGAAAAGTTCCCGTAATTATTCCTCAGGTGTCCTGTAACACCCTGACCTGATTAATTAATAATTAGTTGCTAATTATTAATTAGAACCGACATAAAGAATAATTAAGACAGTTAATCAGGAATCTTTTGATGGTCACGATATGACTGATAAAATAATTAAACCCGTCAAGAAAAGAGGGTGTAATTCCCGAACCTAATTATCAATTAATTAGGTGAAATGGTGTCATTTTAACACTACAAGAATTTGAGTTAGCTAACTACGGAAATCACAAATGAATAATAACTGACACGAGGCCTTTGACATCGAAGCTAATTGAAATACGAAACCCTCAGAAGAAACTGTTTCGTAAAAAGAGCACTGGAAAAGAAAATATAACGGAAATAGCTAAAACAGAATTTTGTGTCAGCCAAACAAGGCATAAGCCCAAATGAGAGAAAAATGCCCAAAAGTGAGGCCAAGGAGATTTGAACCCTTGACCAAGTGAGGGAAGTGTAAAAGCATCCAAAAATATACCAAGTGGGCTGTCAGCACTTTTGTGCCTAAATATACACCATAATTGTATATGAACCCAATTTAACCAAGGCCACCTCCCAAGCTGGCCAATGGCCATACATTCAAATCCCTCATCATTAGCTCACATCATCCCACCTCAACTCCTACATTAGTCATATGATCCCACCTAATTTCTGATATACATGCATCTATATATATATAGATGTATATGCAAAGGAATGTTATAATATATATATATATATACACACACATACACCCAGGGACCTTCCAAAGAAAGTGTATGTGTGTTCTGCACTCAAACTGAGTGAGTGAACTCCTGTGTGAGTGCAATTGTGTGCATGCTTGTGTGAGAGAGTAGGGAGAGAAACATGTGTGAATACAAGTGTGTGTGTGTGCATGGTGTGTTCCACATGGAGGTGCACAAAAGAGGAAAGGACTGAGAAGTACACCCCAGGACTGAGCCAACATCCAAAGATCTCATATTGAGCCAAAAAGATGAGAGGGAGACACGGTTGAACGTATAAAACACCAAAACTCTGAATTTTTCCTTTTTAGTTTTGTTTACTGTTTCAGTCTTTTGAGGAGTCTAAACTGCATGCATGAGTTACTGTGACATTGAGGGACTATTATAAATTAATTGAGAAGGCCAATAGGGCTTGAAAGACCCTACACAAGGTAAAACTGCCATTAACAGACCTTGACAAGCAGGTCTGATTTGACTAGGGCTAAACCTCGATTGAGGGATAAGGATCAAAACTAGAAATGATAAGGATCACAATGCAACAAAAACCAAAGGAAATGGCCCTAAGACCAGAGAGAACCGTTGAGTTGCATGTCACGGGTTTGATTTGGGGTATCTCAAACCGAACCTCAATCTCAGTTTTATGAATGAAATAATAATCCCCTACAACTGTACGGTTGCAACAGGCCAAGACTTAGTTGAAATGGCCCAAAAAGAAGCTCAAACCGAGCCTGTTATAGACCACGATGATAGTGAGGAAATCCAATGTTTTGATCCATTTCGATCCATTAAATGGATGCTAAATGTAACACCCCGACTTTGTATAATTAATAATTAAATAATTAATTATTAATTAGTACCGGCTTAGGGAATAATCAAGGGAATTAACCCTAATCTCCCGACGGTCAAGATAGACCGATAAAACAATTAAAGCATGCTCGAGAATAGGGTACAATACCCGAACTTAATTACCAATTAATTAGGTGAAATAATGTCAATTTAACACTGACGGAACCCGAATTAGTTAACCTCGGAAATCCCGAATGACTAATAAATGACACGGAGCCTCTGACACTGTAGATAACTGAAATATAAAACTCTCGGAACAAACCGCATCGAAAAAGGAGTTACGGAATGAAAGTTATGAGGCAAACATCAGAAACTGAATTACTGCGCAGCCAAACGTGGCCTTAACCAAAAATAATGAGAAAGGGGCCAAATGGGAGGCCAAGGGAATTGAACCCTTGACCTTTGAGAGAATAAATTCTTCCCAAAAACTTACCAGTTAGGCTACCCATTACTTTGTGCATATGTATGCAACTTATTTGTATATATCTCTGTATTGCCCCTACTTGCCACCCAAATTGACCAATGGCAACCCATGCAAACCCCACATGATTGACTGAATCAGCTCCCCTCAGCCCACATCATCCCCATGATCCTACTGATTCTCTGATGTGTATATATATCTATATATATGGAGATGTATAGTTATAAATGTATATATTAGTATATATACATGGACTCACTTTGAGATCTTCAAAAATCAGAACTGTTATAGAGGGGTAGGTCTGTTAGAAGCTTAGAGAGTCTGCATGTAGTCTTGGGTGAGAGACCAAGAGAGAAAACTTGCATGTGTGAGTGAAGAGCAAGTGTGTGCATGGTGTGTTCCACATGGAGGTGCACCATGAAGGAAAGCAACTGAGCAGCACACGACTGCACTGGGGCAACACACAGGAGTCTCATATTGAACCATGGAGGACAGTGGTCGACCCTAAGGTATAAACACCAAAATTCTAAATTTTTCCACTTAAGTTTTGCTTACTGTTTCAGTCAATTAAGGCCATATAAATTGCATGCATAAGCTACTGTGACACCTAGGGACGGATTTAAATAGTTTGAGAGAGCCTAGAAGGCTCGAGACACACCCTCCATTAGAAACTGCCATTGATGACCTCCCAATTTGCAGGTCTGAAACAACCCTCACCAAGTTGAATTCTATTAGTCTAAACCTGATCTAGAGGTCACAAGGATCCTAAATACCTAGGTGCTCGACCAAAACTCACACGGGAAGGCCCTCGAACATGGAGTTGCAGGTTTCGGCCATGAAACCCAACTCCCAAATCAGACTTCTAAACCATGATTTTGGAATGGGGATTGAACCCTCATGGATATATGGTCACAAAGAAACAAAAACCATCAAATTTGATGGAGAAATGAGGGCATACAGTGGAGTTGCAGGTCCCACGATAATGGTGAGGAACCGAGCTCCATGCATTGTTTCGAGCCACCAAATGAATGCCAAATTGTTGGCATGATACCCAGAAATGAATTGGGACTGAAGGCAGGAATAATCCGTGCTTGAAACATCACGAAATAGGAGAAGAAAATCTGCGAGAATTAGGGCAAACTGAGGGAAAAGAGGTGAAGAAGACAGAGTTGACTCGGTTGAGTGACCGAGTCATACCGAGTTGGCCCAGTCGACACAACACGTGTCTGTCCACGAGCATGCCACCGCATTAGTGAAGCTACGCCCTTTTGGTTAAAGGTTTTAAATTTAAAACCTAGAGTTGGCCTGTTTGGTTACGGGCTTTACAAATTGAAATCAGGTTATGAGGATATCCTGATTACGGATAAGGGTCAATTGGGAATAAGATGGGTTATGCTATTCCGGTTTTCTGAAGGTCACAGAACCGGTTGGTTTTTGGAGGTTTTGGACCGGTTCAACTGATGAACCCTTGAACCCTTGGGTTTGAACCCCTAAATTATGAAATTATGTTTTAACCCCAAATGATTTCTGAAAATTACGGATTTGTCCCCAACAGTTTTGGGGAATTACACAGTGGCCCAATCTTGGAAAAAAATTATACAATTAAGCCCCTGAAGAATTAATTAAATAATAAAATAATTATTTAAATATTTTATTAAATAGGTAAAATTATAATTTTACCCCTGGACATTAAATATGTCAAACGGAGTCCAAATTAAGTAAATAAATAGTGTATTTTCACTATTTCAAATATTTTGGACTCAATGGTACAGTCCGATTTTGAAAATATAGTCCCGAAAAATACAGACACGTAGGTATAAATGACCGAATTGCCCCTAATGGTACCCAGACCCAAATAAAAATATCGGATAGCCTATTTTGACTATCTCGGGCATTCTGAACTCAACGGTGAGGTCCGTTTAATGAACCGAGGTCCCGAAAAATACAGACACGTAGGTATAAATGACCGAATTGCCCTTAATGATACCCAGGGCCGATTAAACATAACAGATAGTCCAATTTCACAATATTGGACACTCTGGACCCAATGGTGAGGTCCATTTTATGAACTGACGTGCCGAAAAATACGACACATGAAATTACCAAATTACCCCTGATACCGTATGAGACGTAAACAAAGTCCGATTGGGACGAAATTGATACCGGTAGGAGCCCAGACACTGGTGAGACTGTATAGTTGATTAGATGACGAATCGGGGTCAGAATTACACAAAATGTAAAATGACCAAAATACCCCTGAGCACCGTAAGTGCAAAGTAGAGGTCGAATAAAGGTCAAACTGATATGATAAATTATCATAGGGATAATTATGAACACTGAAAGGCTAAATAAGACTCCGAGACAGTCGACGCGTAAAACGAGAAATGACTGATGTGTCCCGACGATCTAAAGCAGATACCAAATGAAGTCCAAGGGACTTACAAATTTATACATGAGATATATGGGACGTTCTGAGGACCATGATAGGGTCCCGGGCAAAAATGACAAAATTACCATTTTGCCCCTAAGACTAAATAAGTACCCAACTGATACCGATTAAAGTCTAAAAGACTTAAAACTTCATATATACGATATATGGGATATTCTGAGGACCATAACAGGGTCCGGGATAAGAATGGCAAAATTACCATTTTGCCCCTATGGTTAAAATGAGAACCTAACTAATACCGATTGGAGTCCAAAGGACGTAGAACTTTGTACTTAAGATATAAAGACTATTCCGAAGACCACGACAGGGTCCGGGACAAGAATGGTAAAATTACCATTTTGCCCCTAAGGTTGAATGAGTGCCTGACTGATAACAATTGAAGTCTAAATGACTTAGGATATAATCCTAATAATTGCTAAGCCTAATAAAAGAATGAAATAGCCTCGGGTGAGACCCAATGGAAGGGCGATAGGCTACTAGGCTATCTTAGGTAATCCGATAGACACCTAAGATGACGAATAAGACCTGAATGGATGAATTCTGATCTATCTATGATTAATGATGATTATTCAGGATGTACAAGGACGTGCCTGAAACAATGTTTGGAGGTTGTCAGACTATTTGCGCAAGGAGATAAACCTAAAAGTTTGTGAGTAACTTCTGACACTGTTTTGATACTGTCCCTTGATTTATTGATCTGTTTTGAATGCAATTATTTAAGTGCAATTATTTAAATGCATGCCTTTTCGTACTATATCACTTATGACATGGTTTTAGTCTTTTTAAATAAATGACTATATTCCTGATCCCTGTGCTAGCATCCCGTACTGTTTTGCCTGTTTTGAACTGTTGAGATAAATGGATGTATTGAACCATTATTCCCGAAATGATTAAACTAACCATGTGATATAGGTAAAGAACGATATTTTCTCGTACCGTACTACTTGTATAGTATACTGTCTAAATACTATATTGTTTAAATGTACGTACTTAATGTAGGCCCTTTGCACTACATTTCACACGATGTGATTGTGTCCTTTGAATTAGGAATTCCGTTCAGTTCGGTTATGTGCTATCCGTTAATGCTATGTCTATGTCCCTGATTGATACGTTCGATTCCATTGTGTACCGCCGGTCGATAATAGGTCTGTTTGGATTGATGTATTGTTCAGTTCCGTTATGTTCTACCCGTGATGACATGCCCCTGTCTTGATTAAAACGTTGTTCAGTTCGGTCATGATTCGTTCCGCTAGTGATATGTCTCCGACTTGATTGTTATATCGTTTCTACTCAGCTCCGTTATGTTTCGTTCCGTTCATGATGTGCTTGTGTCTTGATTAGTATATTGTTTTTGTTCAGTTCCGTTATGTTCTAGCTATTGAAAGTATGCCTTCGTCTTGATTGATGTCTTGTTCAGATCCGCTATGTTTTAGCCGTTGAGGATATGCCTCTGTCTTGATTGACTTATTGTTCCCACTCAGTCTCAGCTGTGATTCGTTCCGTTAATGAAGTGTCTGTGTCTTGATCGATATATTGGCAATGGTTATTGTTTTGGTCCGATTGGTTATGTTATGTTCCGATTCGTTTGTACTGTTTGTGCAATCTTGTTCCATTGTACTAGACTGCTTATGAAATGGATTTAGAAAATTGTTATTTTGAAATGATTAAATTATCCACGTGCCTTGGAAGCAAGGACTGGTTTTGAAACCCATGATAGGGAATCTGTGTTACTCACTGGGCTTATTTAAGCTCACACCATTATTCTGACATTTTTCAGGAATTACCTCCATTGGATTAGAAGGTACTACGACATAACGTGAATAGGCCAAGTGGCATTGCAAATAAAGATCAGATGGCACTGATTTGTAGAGACTTACATTCTTGTGAATCGAATCCGTATATCCAGGTAAGTAATATGATACGACTGACTTGATTGACATGCACTAGATATTGGAACATGGCTCATGGAACTAAATGGTACTCTAGAGATATTAGATCTGCTATGTTGTTATATGCTTGATTTTAGATATGCTCTGAGATTAGAATTGTTGACTGATTGGAATTAGTCTTGCTCTGTGATACATATTCTTATGATGGATAAGTGAGTTGCATTCCCGTGACTCAAAGAAAAAGTTTTAAATTCCGCTGCATCTGACCCTACAGTTGGAGTGCAATTCATCGGAGAGTTCAGAATTTGCCTTTGGTTGGTCACGTCGCGACCGACTGGCAGTCACGTCCTCGACATCCGCGTAGGGTGGGGTTCGGGATGTGACACTAAACCAATCCTTAGGATCCCAGAAATGATTTGGGATAGAAAACAAAGGAAATCAGTCTTTGAAAACCCACGAAATTGAAAAACTTTGATGGCTGCAACTAGGGCAACAGTAGCCCAACGTTGGGGAAGAAGGTGAACAGTGGCCGGATCGGGTATGGGTCAGTTTCGGGTTCGGGTCGGGATCTGACCCATCGTGCATATGGGCTTAAGTAGGACGGTGCCGTATGGTGTGTTATGCTTTTAAATTTAAAATTCAGGACTGACGTCATCCTGACGTCAGCATTACATCTTGAACCGACCAAACTAGTTGGTCCAGTGAAACCCTAGACCGGTTCACTTCAAAATAGAATAAACCCTCCGGTTGATTTTAAATGTTCTTGAAAATTACATTTTTGACCCCTGAAAATTCTGGAATTTATACTTTGACCCTAACTATTCCGAATAATTGTGTTTTGGCCCAACTTCTGCAAAATTTATGCATATAAGCCCCTGAAAAATAAATAATTAATAAAATAATTTATTTAATTATTTTATTAATTGGGTAAAATGACTATTTTATCCTTGGACACTAAATGACTCAAACGAAGCCCAAATTAAATGAGTAAATAGTGCATTTTTACTATCTCGGGCATTCCGGACTCAATGGTGGAGTCCGATTTAGGAAATTGTGTCTCAAAAAATAAAGACACGTAAATAGTAAATGACTGTACTACCCTTGATGATACCTCGGGCCAAATAAAAATAAAAGATAGTCTATTTTGATTATGTTGGGCATTTTGGACTCAACGATGGAGTCTGATTTGTGAAACCAAGTCCCAAAAAATAAAGACATGCAAATGGTAAATGACTGTACTGCCCCTGATGATACCCAAGGTTAATTAACATAAAAGATAGTCCAATTTAACTATGTCGAACACTCTGGACCTAATGGTGAGGTCCATTTTATGAACTGAGGTCCCGAAAAGTTTAGCCATACAACATGTGAAATTACCAAAATGCCCCTAATGCTATATGAAGTCTGATTGGGATGAAATTAATACCGATAGAATCTTAGATACTCGTGAAACTGTACACATGACTAAATGATGAATCGGGGTCAAAATCTCATGAAACATAAAATGACCAAAATGCCCTTGAGCATGGTAAGTGAAAGTAGGGGCCGAATAAAAGCCGATCTGATCTAATAAATTGTCATAAGCCCAATTATAGAAATTGAGAGGCTAACTACGACTCCGGAACAGTCAACGTGTAAAATGAGAAATGACTGATGTGTCCCAATGAACAAAAGTAGATACCAAATGAAGTCCAAAAGACTTAAAAATTTATATATACAATATGTAGACCATTCTGAAGACCACGACAGGGTTCGGGATAAGAATGATAAAATTACCATTTTGCCCCTAAGGTTAAATAAGTACTTAACTGATAACGATTTGAGTCCAAAAGACTTAGAACTTTATATTTAAGATATGTAGATTATTCTGAGGACCACGACAGGGTTCGGGACAAGAATGATGAAATTACCATTTTGCCCCTAAGGTTGAATAAGTACTTAATTGATAACGATTGAAGTCTAAATTACTTAGATTATAATCCTGATAACTACTAAGCCTAATTAAAGAATGAAATAGCCTTGGATGAAACCCAATGAAAGGGCAATAGGCTACTAGGCTATCTTAGGTAATTCGATAGACGCCTAAGATGATGAATAAGACATGAATGGATGAATTCTGATTTGTCTGTGATTAATGATGATTGTTCAGGATATGCAATGAGGTGCCTAACGTATCTAGAGGTTATCAGATTATTTGTACGAGGAGATAAGCGTAATAGTTTGTGAGTAACTTGGGACTTCTAACTTGGTGTATAAGTTTCATTGTCTAGATACTGTATTTTGATACACTGTACCAATTTATATGCTATATTGTTTAAATGTGTATACTTAAATGCATACCCTTTTGTACTGCATTACACGTGGCATGTTTTTGTTCTGTGATTGATATATTGACATCCTGTATTGTTTTATCTGTTCTAATCTGTTGTTCCATTTAGCTCAGTCCTGTTTTATTATACTCAACTGTATTAAGTAAATTTATAAAACTGTTATTTCAGAAATAACTAAACCCTCTATGTGCTTTATAAGAAAGAACTGGTTTTGAAGCCCATGGCAGGGAACCTGTGTTACTTACTGGGCTTATTTAAGCTTACCCCATTATCCTAACATTTTTCAGGATTTATCTCCATTGGATTAGAAGGCACTATGATATGACATGGATAGACTAAGTGGCATTCCAAGTAAAGGATCTGATGGCACTGATTTGTGGAGACTTGGACTCTTGTGGATTGAATCTGGTTATTCTGGTGAGTGACATGATACGATTGACTTCATTAATATGCATTAGATATATTGGGACATGGCTCATGGTAATGGTACTCTAGAGAGATTATATATGCTCTATATGTCTGATTATAGACGTGTTATGTGGTTAGAGTTATTAGCTATCTGGTTTTAGACTTGCTCTGTGGTACATACCTTTATGGTATTTATAAATGAGTTGCATTCCCGAGATGAAAAAGGTTTTAAATTCTGCTGCTCTGACCCTACAATTGGAATGCAATTTGTCGTTAAGTTCAAAAGTTTTCCTTTGGTTGGTCGCATTGTCGGTCGGTAAACTGGCAAGGCAGCTAACTGGCATCACGTCCTCGACATCCGCGTAGGGTGGGGTTCAGGATGTGACACGTCCAATAGTTTAAAAAATTTTTTTAATAAATTTTAGGTATAGGGTAAACAACTAGCCATGGTCAAAGGCATAATTTTTAGAAATGTCATAAGTTTGTTCTTAGAAGGGAGAGTTGACTTTTTATTCTTAATGAATTAGGCCTTGGGACTATTTTTATTGGTTCCAAATAGGGGTTACTTCTATATTTACATTATATTGTCTTGAGTAAATGAAAAGAAAATTAAATAAAAACATTTAGTGCAGGCCAGAATTGAAAGTCTATGAGTTTCAGCCGACCTTCTAGTCAATTGAGTCTTGATACCAGTCAATTGATTCTCCCATTTAGTCGACTAATAGTTCAGGATTTATGGTTTTTTCAGCTTCTGTGAGTTTTAATCGACCTTCCAAACGATTGAGTTTAGATACCAGTCAACTGATTCTCCCATTCAGTCGATTGATAGTTCAGGATTTATAGTTTCTTCAGCTTCTATTAGTCTCAGTCGACTTGTTTCAATTTTCAATCAACTTAATGGTGTTTCCAGTTGACTGAATTGGTCATTGGACATGTTGAACCTGTTATTTTAGGATCTTTTTAATCCCCTTTGAACTCATTCCTCAACAAACACTAATACAACCCATATGGGATGATTACAATCACATGGACACATCTTTTATACATATCTTTTCCTGTTTAATCATACATAAAACTAGTTTAATTTTCATCAAGGAACCAAGAGATCTAATTTACCCAATCTTTGCCCAGAATGGGTTTATGGTTCATCTTCATAAATCCATACCCAAGTTTATTTCTTTGAAATATTACTACATACAAATCCCTATCATGGTTCATACATAGATTAAGTCATTAATTAGAATAAGTTTAAATTTACAAATCAAATATCATATTTTACAAAATATAAGGTTTAAACAACACTTCATGAAAAAATCCAAATTGATGCCACATTAATCTTCGAAACATCCAAAAGGAAGTGCATCCAAGAACACCTTTAAGTCAGTGGCTCTGTGTCATTTCCTACATCTAGTAGGGGGTTAAAAAAACGCCCCCGTAGAGGAAGCTAACAAAAGGAGAAACTTAAATGGTGCCACGTGGATGCATGTTCTCGTAAAGTGACAAGTTATATATGAAAATACAATTCACACATCCATAATTCTCAATCTCAACTTTATAATTTATGCTTCAATAATCTCCACCCAAACAAGCATACACACATGTATTTGTCATGTAGCACTCACAAAAGAGTCCATTTATCAAAATTACACATTTTAGTAAACATATGGTAGGAAAAACATATGCTAGAGTTTATATATACAAAGAAATTAAGATTGACTCATCACGTAACCTTTAATGAATGGTCCAAAAGACTTTGAACACAAAGAAGACCACAAAAAGGTAGAAAATAGAACTAATCGTACATAAAGACATAAGATGTATATACTTCCATCATTTTAACCACCACAAAACCCAATAATCATGAATATCACACCATGAGAAACATATATTTCACACATTATGCACATTCACACTCTCATATCATCCTTAGGTTAGAAACCCCTACCCTTTTTTTTTTTTTTTTTTTTTTTTATAGATTTAGAGTAAACCCTAGCTTTCTTGGTTAGATCTTTGCTTGATTTTTCGAAGCCCTAGGTGGAAACTTGGGTAGAACTACTTTAGGATGGGCGATCTCGCCCTAGAAAGCTTTGATGTATCTTAAATCTAAGAAGAATTGAAGAAATGAAAACCCTAACTCTTAATCATTGTAGAAACCCCAAAATTTTAGAATCTTGCAATAGAAATCCTTGGTAAGGCTTGATCTCTTAAAGAATTAAAGAACAATGGAAGAAAATGGAAGCCCTATCTTTTCCTCCCTTAAATTCGTGAGTGTAGAGAGCATTGAAAGAGTGAGATATTAGGAAAAATGAGAGAATGGTTGCTAGGGTTATAGTTGATGGGTATTTATACCCAAGAAACCCTAATTTTGCTTAAAGATCGCTTTGCCCATTTTCTAATATGTTTCCTTCATTCCCTTTCTTACTCTTTTTGTCTTTTCAAACTATATGCTATTTATTTCATCATAATTTAATATTTGTAAGACTCTTTTAAATCCAATTATAATATCTCTCGGGTACTACATTTGCACAAACCCGCAATGATGGAAAAAATGACATTTTGCCCCTATAGTCATTTAATGGGTTTAAATAAGCTTCGATAATCTCCCAAAAACCATTTCTAACCTATTATTTGATATTATAAATCAATTATGCACCATAATAATATATTACTAATATTTTAGTCTATTTATTTTATATTATAAAATTATGGGACGTTATTATATAACCCCGGTTGGGTCCTTCCATTGCAGCATGCTCAATGCCTACGGGTTTAAGCCTACGATAAGGTTAAAGGTGTCATGATGTGTCACGACCCGAAACCCACCCTATGCGGATCTTGTGTCGCGGGGCCGACCCGGAGGCCGTCCCTACTTTTTCCATTCCTGTATCATAGTACTAATATGCAAAGTACTAAAAACTTAAAACAATAACAGCGGAAGTCTTAGCAATGACAGTGATCAGCGGAAGTCTTTACAGTACACAATGTCAGCGAAAGTCTTATCAATACATAATATGGTTCTATAGTAACAAAATAAGAACCAAACGTAACCAGCACCCGTGGGTGGTGAATACATGGGAGAACTAAAACATAGACTGGTACAGTTCCTCAAAATGTCCTCCTACACTCGTAGACTCCTACTGGGGTCTTGCAGCGTCATCACCTGAAATGGGGGTAAGTAGGGTAGAATGAGCTATGAAAGCTCAGCAAGTAAAAATAGATCTCCGACACTGGTATCGGTGAGATACAATTCCATGAATAAGATTATGATAGCCAATCATAAGAAAAAAGATGCTGTGATAGCCAACGAGAACAGTTGCCATGATAGCCAATGAACAATAGGTCACAATGTACAATCAGGAGTAATGGGTAAAGCAGTGATATGGATTTCTTAACAATAATCTGTCACAATAAAAGCACTGCCACAATAAATCGATTACAATCAAATCAATGAACAATGTAAGATAAATCATAAGAAGCAGTAACCATTCAGTAATATAACCATAACAATAATCCAGTCGAGATACTTATATTCTGTCCTTCATGAGAATACTAGTGGTAATGCAAATGAAATGCCAGTGGAAATGCAATGAAATGCCAGTGATCATGCCAGTCAATTGCCGGTGGAAAGCCTTCGAGGAATTCATTCCTGCCACCTGTCCATTCATGGACTTGACCCTTAGGTCTCCAGTTAATACAGAAAGCATCGAAAGGATGTTGTGACTGAGCACAAATCCGGTATTCATAACATATCATGATCATTCGTGATTCCATAGAAGTATAAAATGGAATATCATAGATTCAATGAAAGCATAACAACAAGCCTTTCAAGGCATGGTTCAACATGATAACAATGATACAACAGTCAATCAATGTCCACAAGATAGAACAATATCACATTGTGGATAGCAATAACGTGAGGTACTTTCAAGAGTACAAGCTTGGCAGTAAAGAGAATAAACTTGGCTTGTAAACACCATATGGAAGAGAGGGTGAATTTACTTACCTCTAATTATGCATTCTTAAATCAGTATCTTGTGAGGTTGCCTTTCCCTGTCGAGTCACCTATATATCAGTAGATACGTCTCAGAATTAATGCTATTCAACAAATTTTATGCCTGGTTATCTTAGGCATCTCTATCACTAATTTAGACCTTACCATTGAGTTTAGAACGCCGAAGAAAGTTGGTTTAGGCTTTCGCGGAATTCCATTTGGACATTTATACTTAAAAGGGCAAAATAGTCATTTTGCACTTTTACGGTTATTTCTATTTTTTGGGACCCCGTCTCATGAAACGGACCTCATCATTGATCTTAGAATGTCCGAGATAATAAAAATTGACTATTCATATGCATCGTTTGGACTTCGTTTGACCTATATTTGAAATAGGGGCATTATTGTAAAGATTAATATTTAATTCATTTTCCTGTTTGGGCCACAGTGACATTTCTTAAAACATTTGGGGCCGGTTTACAATTTCCAAAAGCTGCGGTCTGAACCAGTTGGTTCAGAACCAAAAACCCTAAACCGGTCTCCCCCTTCACTGAACCAAACGCTTCAGTCCATTCCAAAGAACCGGATTCCACTATCCTGGTTCCTACCCTATCCACGGTTTGGATAAGCCCAAACTCAGATTTTTACATTTCCTATCCCTGTAACCAAACGACCCCATTCATTTAAAATCCAATATATAAAACGACACAGTTTCATTTTCCCATTTCATTTTCGGTCGGGTCCCGACCCGATCCAAACCCGGATCCGGTTTAGTTTTAACCCGATAGCCTCACGACTTTATGGTCGTCTTCCCCGATACTCCGGTGAGCATGCATTAGGGTTCCGTCACCTTCTCCGGTGACGGCAACCTAAATTCGACCTTATTCCACCCTGTTTTCAATGCCATTTTCTTTCTTTCTTCCCAAGGATCTCAACCCTAACCTTAGTTTTCATCAAGACCCTCCCCATCTTCACGAATAGTGAGTTATTCAACTCCGACCGATTCTCCGGCCAAGTTTCATTTTCCATTTTCGTGACTGTATACTCATTGTTTTGATTCCAAATTAGTTCAAATAGTTTTCTGCACTTCATAGGGTCATACTTGGGTCATTTAAACAAGGTTTCATGCATGATTTTCATAAAAATCGAAATTATCATAAGACCTGCAACTCCGTTTTCCTACCTAGTTTCTCAACCATTTGAAGTGATTCCTTTTGCATTAACTTTCTAATTTCATACTCTACAAGACCCTAGTATTAAACCAAGGTTTCATGCTCTGAATTTATAAAACAGTAACTATGTAAACAAACTTGAATTTTCTTGTTTGCTCTCGGTGACCGTCCTGAGCTCACTGTTTTTGCTTCAATCTCTATCTTTCTCTTCTCCTCTTCAGTTCATGATCCTTCCCTTTCTTTTCTAACCTCTCAACTCACAACCCGTATATATATATATATATATATATATATATATCCAATAACAACACTCCACCGCCTCTCTTCTCTCTCCTTTATCTTCTCTCTGTCTCTGTCTCTCTTGCAGTCAGTCTTGACTGCAGAGAACCGCCCCTTCAACCCTAGCCATCCACATGCCCTCACATATATATATATATATATATATATACATATACTTACATATATACACACACCACCTTCACAATGTCGGTTGGTGTGTTTTCCCAACACACTCAAGCACACATACACGCACACAGTGATGTATGCATGATCACTATGCATGTGCAGCCCTCCCTCCTTTTCCTTTGTCTTTTCTTTGATATTTCCCTTTATATTTATACATGTATTATGTATACATATACATATATATACATAATATACATTATACTATATGTATTTATTTATACACATATAAAATACATATCTTATACGTGAGAGTATATCCATATACATGCATGTATATCCATTTATGACAGTGCATGCATACAATGATTTTTGATGTACTACGTGTATGTGAAATATGGTCGTGCATGGAAATGCGTGCGTGCACGCATCATGATGCTGGACCTTGAGGTGCTCGGGTATTGCCCGACACTGGCTATTCTAAACAATTTATTCATATCCCTCAATCGTTTGATTCCATGAAATACCTTAACATAGAGCTTAAAACCGCTCAGGTTATGCTATTCAGTCGACTTGCCTCGGTAGACGTGTTGTATCCCGGGTCGGGATATCACATGATGACATGACAAAAACATGTTTGTAAATAATTTAACTATCCTGGCATTAGGGTTCATTTGGTAGCTTAATTAAAGCATTAAGACTTAATTAGAATTAGTTCTAGTTGTCCATTCATATATTTTGGGGTCCAATTTCTCAAATCGGACTCTGCCATTGAGTCCATAATGCCTAAAAACATTGGGAACGACTCTTGCATTTTAATTGTCCTTTGTTGCATTATTTTGAGGGCCAAAGGTAAAATAGTAATTTTACCTATTTGTTAAAGGGCATAAAAATAATTAAAACAATACCAAATACTAGACTACCATTTCCAACCCAATCTGCATCATAATATGCAACTAAAATAACATTGGTATCAAAAAACTACCAAATACCATACCCAAGAGTTGCAGTCACATATCTAACTATCCTCTTGAAAGCAATCAAGTGTGACTCTTTGGGATTGGACTGAAAATGAGCACAGACACCAACGCAAAGGGCAATATCGGTCTACTAGAAGTATGGTAAAGGAAACTACCTATCATACTCCTATATTGTGTAAGATCAACATTCTTGCCTATGGTGTCTTTATTAGGCTTTGTACTAGTACTCATAAGAGTTCTAGCATGCTTAGCATTTTCCAAACCAAATTTTTTTACTAACTCCTTGGCATATTTTGATTGAGAGATAAAGATTTCACCTCTCATTTGGTTAACTTGGAATTCTAAAAAGAAATTTAGTTCACCAACCATACTCGTCTCAAGTCCGACTCTCATATCTTTTGCAAAGTCATGAGTATATTTGTAACACCCCGACCTAATTAATTAATAATTAGTTCGCTAATTATTAATTAGCACTGACTTAAAGAATGATTAAGGAGATTAATCATAATTTCTTGGCAGTCACGATAGACCATCAAATATTCAACATATCTGGAGAAGAAGGTGTAATGCCCGAACCTAATTACTGATTAATTAGGTGAAACAATGTTGTTTTAATACTGACGGAACTCGAATTAGCTAACCACGAAAATCCCAAGTAAATAAAAACTGACACTAAAGCTTGGGCAGCGAAGCTAATCAGAATAGGAAGTGATTGGAAGAAATTGCGTCAAAAAAGGAGCTACGGAACGAAAGTTAGGTAGGAAACAGTGAAACTGAATTACCGCACCAACCAAACAAGGCCTTAGCCTAAAATGGTGGAAAATTAGCCACACATGGGGCCAAAGGGAATTAAACCCTTGACCTATGGTGGAAAGAACTTTTACTCAAAAATTTAACCAATTGGCTAACAACACCTTTGTGCCCAATTAAGCAACCTAAATATATATATATATATATACATGAAATAGGCCCACTGCTCCACTAAAATGGGCCAATGGGATTTCATGCAGCCCACTTATAATATAAAATATATATATATATATATATATATATATATATAATAGGAGGCTAAAATTCTAATTGGACCGTCACACCCACTAGTGAGATTTCATGCAAATCAAATCAACTTGTCAAACCAATATGTATGTGCATATGAGTTGATATATGCTTATATGCATATGTTCTGCATATGGGTAAGTGAAAAATCAGAAAGAGTGTGTGGGTGTGTGCTCGGGTAGAGTGAGAGAGAGGATGATGTAGAGAGAGAGAGGCCATGGTGTGTGAGCAATGTCTGTGCATGGTGTGTCCATGGAGATATACACAAAGAGGAGGAATCGAGAGGCACGGTTGGGACAAGGCCAACCATTGAGGTCCTTTCTGAGCCACAAACAGAGAAGGAAAGCCACTGTTTGGAAGGTAAAACTCAAAAACTGCTCTATATATATCTTTGATTAAATGCTAGTGCTGTTTTGATGTTTCGGACCCTATGATTGCATGCATGAGGTTATATGGAGAAAACATGATTGAGGCATGAAAATGGGGCCTTGAAACAGGCCCAAACTAGTGACCGTACACAAAAACTACCATGGATGACCTTCTGTACAGCAAGTCTGATCTGACTGAAATGAAACCTCGATTGAGGGATAGAGACCTGATCTAGACCTTTCTAGGATCCCAAAAACACTAAGCTGCGACCCCAGAACCCAGGTTAAGACCCTCAAATGGCAAGTTACAAGTCGCGGGTCCCTTTTGGAACACTTCAAAAATGTGAGTTTCGGCCTAATTTATGAATGGGATGTTAATCCCCATGGATATATGGTTACACCAAGCCTAAAATCATAAACTTTGGTGAAGAAATGAGGATTTACTAGCCCATTTACAGTTCGGTTATCCCTCTATAGATCAAGCATTTGAGCTTGATTCGAGGCATAAAATGAATGCCAAATTGATGGCTTGACTCCCAGGAATCGACTAAAACCAAAAGCAGTGAGAAATCATGGCCAAAACTCCACGAAATCAAAAAGAAAGAAAACTGGAAATTAGGGCAAAAACTGGGAAGAAGATGAAGAAGACGGAGTTGACTCGTCCAACTCGTTTGGGTAGACCGAGTCGACTCGGACACATGTCTAATCACGGGCATGCCACTACTTTAGTGGAACAGCGCCGTTTTGAGGTTAAATGTTTTAATTTAAAACCTAAAGTCAGTCTATTTGGTTACGGTGATAAGAAATCTGGAATCAGGATTAGGGATAACCTAAATACGGATAAGGGGCCAAAATTGGGTTAACAAGGATATTGTATCTCGGTTTTCTGAAGGGGGTGAACTGGTTGGTTCTTGATGTTTTTGGACCGGTTCAGCTAGTTGAACCCTAGACCAAACGGTTTTGAACCCTTTAAGAAATTCTGTTTTAAACCCCTAAACTTTCTGAAATTATATTTGACCCCCCAACAGTCCTGGATATTTACACTCTGGCCCAAAATTTTAAGAATTTATGGAAATACACCCCTGAAAAAATAATTAAATAATAAAATAATTATTTTATTAATTAGGTAAAATTACTATTTTACCCCTGGACATTAAATGAGTCAAACGAAGTCTAAATTTAGTAAGTAAATAGTGTATTCTTACTATTTCGGGCATTCCAGACTCAATGGTAGAGTCCAATTTGGGAAATTAAGTCCCAAAAAATACAGACACGCAAGTGGTAAATGACTGTACTGCCCCTGATGATACCTAGGACTAAACAAAGATAAAAGACAGTCCATTTTGATTATGTCGGACATTCCGGACTCAATGGTGGAGTCCGATTTAGGAAATTAAGTCCCAAAAAATACAGACACGTAAGTGTAAATGACTGTACTGCCTTTGAGGATACCTAAGGCTAAATAAAAATAAAAGATAGCCTATCTTGATTATGTCGGACACTCTGGACCCAATGGTGAGGTCCATTTTATGAACTGAGGTCTCGAAAAGTTTGGTTATGAAACATGTAAAATTACCATATTACCCCTGATACTGTACGAAGTCCTAATTGGGAAAAAATTGATACCAATAGAAGCCCAAATACTGGAGGACTCATATATATGTGATTAAATTATGATTCGGGATCAGAACATTAGGAAATATAAAATTACCAAAATGTCCCTGATGCTATACGAAACCTAAATGAAGTCCGATTGGGACGAAACTGTAATATCCCGAAAATCCGACATAACCCAAACTACACCCCGACTTAAGGAAAATATACTATCTGACGTTAATAAATTGAAATAGCTCAAAATATAGTGAGCCATTAATGAATTAATTATTAGAAAACATAAAATTAATCTAGATCACTAAAAATAATATAGGCTCGGGAAATACATGACCCGGTCAACCGATTGTCGGGATAAATAAATGGGATTGATACGAATTATTAATTACAAAAATAAATGATAATGAACCGAGCCCCAGCTTTCTGACAAATTTATCGGTAACTTATAATATAATATTTTATGAAATAAAATATTAATATAGTTATATAAAAATAAAATATATAGAAGTATATTTTATAATAATAAAAGGGAGTGTGGCAGATTTTAGAAAACATATATATTTATGTAGCTATATAGCAACTTGTAGAAACTGCTAGAACCAAAAGGAAATATTATATATATATATATATTTGCATCTAGGTAGTCTCATGTGGAAACTGCTAGAATCCGAGAAAGGAGAAGCAGCCGTATTGTTGACCACGTGACCAAAGGAAATGGGAGAATTCTAGAATAAGCCACTATCTATATCTCTGTCTGCAGAAAATTAGGAGGGAAGAATCTAGAGAATTCTAGGATTTGTCGGCAGAAAAGCTAGGGGAGGAAATTTCTAGCATGAATCTTGTAAGTGTATATATATATATATATATATATATATATGAGGGGGCTTCACAGAATGGATTTTTAATTGAGAGAGAGAGAAATCGGGAGAGCTGTAGCAAACCACTAAAATGGAAGCAGAATTCATTTTTGAGAAGGAACGGTTGGCTCGACATGAAGGTGAAATCACGGGTTCAGCAAGTAGAGGCCAACCGTTTGCTCCATAAGCAATGGAAGTGCAGCAGTGTGTTGGTACAGGAAATCTGATTCAGCCGAACCAGTAGCAAAACGGTGCAAATTGTTGGGGCCTCTTGATTCAGGTAAGGGATTCTGATACATCTTGTGGCAAATGGTGGTAGCGTGTTGGTGTTGGGTTGTTCGAATTAAGTAGCGATGCAGAGATATGTAAATATATATATATATATATATATACATATATATTGTTGCGTTGTGTAGCGGTGCAATGGTGCTTTGGCGGGTTTGTAATGTCGGGGGCGTGATTTAGAGTTGTTGATGCTGGGATTGATGTTGCAATTTTGTGGAGATGGAGGAGAGACGGAAGCACAATGGTTGATTAATTTGAATGGGTTGGTTGCTGCAGATTTTTAGGGGGATGTATATAGATATATGTGTATTGGTGTAGCATTGGAGCAGGGGAGATTCACGGTGATGGTCCTCCTGAGATTTCAACTCCACTATTTGACTATTCGTTTGAAAATCACTTCAGAACAGTGGAAACCAAACTGGGTTTAGAATTCGTGTCACTAATTTTGATCCAAGAAGTCGACCTTGGGAATACATTCGGGCGTTGTGATTGCTGTGAATAATTGGAAGAAATTGCAGCAGTATGTTGGTGTTGGATTGTGGATTGAATTGATAGAGATTGAAAATGATGAAGCACGTTGGTATTGTCCATGAACGGCAGACGAGAGAAATTGGGGGAGTTGCGGTAAGCAACTAAAATTGAAGCAATCTGATAGAAGCAGAATTGGCTTCAACCGTAGTTGGCATCAGATGATAGAAAGCTCATGCAGTTGTTTGATTGAGGGCTCTAAATCAGTAGTTGTTGAAGAGGACTGCAACTATTATAGTCCATGAACTTGCGCACCAATGGTTTGACAACCTTGTGATAATGGAATGGTGGATTAATGGATGGAAGTGCATAGCGAAGCAGTTCGCTGCACGGAATGGATCTCGTTGTATTAATTGTTGGATGAATGATTGAGGGGTGGATGTGTTCCTATTTTGGCTGTTCAGGATTTGATACGGCTGGATGTTAAAGGGGGGAGCAAGTAAGGAGCTACTTGGATATTTTGCGGGGAGGTTCAGTTTGTCACAAATTTTCTGTGACATATGTGTTCTTAGAAGTAGATGCAGCACTTCAGCAACGATAATTGAGTATTGGGTCTCTTGTTCAAGTGGAGATGGCTCGCTCAATTTCAAGTAGAGAAGTTATTGTCCGTTCATCTAGAAGGTTGACTAAGCTTGGAACTTTATTCAAAAACTTAATGGTCATCCTTCGGGATGTTGTTATCTGTTTGGATGGCACGGTGAGAAATGTTACAGAAAGTGGGAGCTCAGTAACTAGAATTTTAATTCTAGGATTGCCAAGTGAATCCGATGGTACCAACATCAGGATATGTAAGGACGTGCCTAAAGACGTATCTGGAGAATATCAGGATATGTGTGAAAGAGATATAAGCATATATTTAGGTGAGTAACTTGGACTCCTGACTTGGTGTATATTTTTGTATACTGTATTACTTTATATGCTGGACTGTTTTATACACCGTGTTGTTTTAATGCATATGCTTTCACGCATACTCTTTGTATTGCATTGCGCATGGCATGATTCCATTCTGTCTTGCCTTTTGATGTATCATGTTCTGATTCTGTTCGGGTTTGTCCTGTTCTGTTATACGGCATTTGGAATCTATTCTGTTTTGGCTCAGTTTTGATCTGATCTGATCTGTCTTGTTAGGGGTGAGTATAAGTCCTACCCCAGAGGGACCAGGCGGCTGCTCCTGACGAGGAATGAGTATAAGTCCTACCCCAGAGGGACCAGACAGCTGCTCTTGATGAGGTGTGAGTATAAGTCCTACCCCAGAGGGACTAGGCGGCTGCTCCTGATCTGTTCATTTTGATATGTTGTGTTCTGACCTATTCTGTCCTGGTCTATTCTGTTGATCTGTTCTATTTGATCTGTTTGATCTGGTCAGTTCTAATATGTTCTGTCCTGTTATGTTCTGATTTGTTCTGTCTTGGCTCTGTTCTGATTTGTCCGATCAGTCTGTTCTGATATGATCTGTTTGAGCTGCATTTGTTCTACATGAGCTGCATTATTATATTTGAGCTGCATTTGAGCATACATGTATATTGAACTGGATTTGAAACCCATGGCAGGAACCTACGTTACTTACTGAGCTTGTTTAAGCTCATTCCATTTATTTAACATTTTTCAGGATATAACTCCATTGGATTAGAAAGCACAAGGACATGATACGTGTAAACTGAAAGGCATTCCCAAGTGAGGATCTGATGGCAATAAAATGTGGAGACTTGGATTCTGATGGATTGACTCTAGCTATTCAGGTGAGCGCGATGCTATAGTTGACTTTATTCATGTACAATAGATATGTAGGGACATGGCTCATGGTAATGGTACTCTGGAGGAATTAGATATGCTCTGTGTTATATATCTATTATGGATGTGCTCTGTGGTTAGAATTATTAGCTGTTTAGTTATAGACTTGCTCTGTGGTACATACTTATGAGGTATATAGTTGGGTTGCATTCCCGAGATAAAAAGGTTTTAATTTCTGCTGTTCTGACCCTACATTTGGAATGCAATTCATCGTAAGGTTCAGAAGATTGCCTTTGGTTGGTCGTATTGCCAATCGAAGACTGACAAGGTGGCTAACTGGCATCACATCTTCAGCATTCGCGTAGGGTGGGGTGCAGGATGTAACAGAAACTGATACCGATAGACGCCCAGATGCTGGTGAAACTGTATACATGGTTAAATAACGAATCAGGGTCAGAATCTTACGAAACATAAAATGACCAAAATACCCTTGAGCACGGTAAGTGCAAAGTAGAGGTCGAACAAAGGTCAATCTGAGCTGATAAATTATCATAAGCATAATTATGAAAATCGAAGGGCTGAGTAAAACTCCAAAACAGTCAACGTGTAAAATGAAAAATGACCGATGTGTCCCGATGATCAAAAGTAGATACCAAATGAAGTCCAAAAGACTCAAAAATTTATATATATGATATGTGGACTATTCTGAGGACCATGATAGGGTCCGGGGTAAGAATGACAAAATTATCATTTTGCCCTTGAGGACAAACAAGTGCTTAATTGATAACAATTGGAGTCAAAATGACGTAAAATATTATTCTGACAGTTGCTAAGCCTACTTAAGGAATTTAAGAACATAGGTCGAAACCCAATGGGTGGGTAATAGGCCAATGAACTTAATTAGGCCATCTGATAGACTCCTAAGATGATGAATAAGACATGAATGAATGAATTCTGATCTGTTTGTAATTAATGATGATTATTCAGGCTATGCAAGGATATGCCTGAAGTATCTGGAGATCATCAGAGTATTTATAAATGGAGAATCTAACCCTAAGAAACTGAGGTACGTAAATCTAAACTTTGTTATGTGGTCATTCCTCAGCTAGTCACATTTATTTGCATATGCTGCCAAACTTGTACTCCATTACCTATCTAATAAACCCGATTTCTTTGATTAATGCCAATCTATCGGTGATTACCTAGTGAACTTGATCTCCTTGATTGATGCCAATCGACTTGTGATTATTTGTTGACGCTTTGTACCTTGGGTTCGACTTATTTATCTATATCATGTTGTGATCTTGACTTGTAGATACTTAAGCATATTTGCACCATCATATATATACCGTGCCATGATCTTGTGATATATCTTGTTGATGGAAATCTTATTGATCCACACTTATGTCTCGTTGAACGAGGTTTTTGCTATTTCACATGATTGTATATCCTGTGTGGAAATTATTGATCATGATATTCGGTATGAGCCCGGGGGTTATGCTCAGTCACAATGGCCCATCTATTCCCAGATGCGGGAAGACCTTTTGGGGTCTGTTGTGTCCTTCGGGAAATGTTCTTTTATGTCCTTCGAGACATGTTATGTGCGTCCTTCGGGACTTGTAATAAAAGAGCTCTAGCGCTATTCAGCTAGCCCAAGAGAGAGAGGCGGACCTGAATATGCGTGTTCTGGGGGTATGCCGGGCCCCGTTCTGTTACGCATCTGTTCTGTTAGAATTTGATATTAACGTTTGCATTGTTGGATGATCATATTTTACACCCTCTAAATGATCATATTATTTGCAAGCATGGAATACTTTTGATTGGCTGACGTATTATTGGTGGCAGCAATTTCTTGTGTTGAGCTGGATCTCTTTGACTGATTCTCTCTTATATTATTCCTTGTGGGAATAAGCCTTTCTGGACCCTCGCGTCATTGTTGTTATATCTTAGTAACTGGCTGTGTATCTATCTGTTATCCCTTCTTTTATATCCTTGTGAACTAACCCTGACCTATGGCAAAGCTACGAATTTACTTACCGAGCTTTGTTAGCTCACCCTTTATTTATAACCATTTTTTAGGTAGCTTATGATGGATGATATGCAATGAGATAACTAGCAGAACTAGTGAAGCAAAAATGATTTACACCGACGAGGTGAACTCCAAGTTAAGTTGACTACGTACTCTGTAAGGTTAAGTTCACAATTTGTATTATAATATTACATCATTGGTGATGAGGTTAGCCTAGTATGTTGGATCACTATGATTAAAATTGTACTTGGAGACATTCTGATTGTTGATCATTAGAGATAAGTTTGATCAGCTGAATTGTACTGGTGTGACTTCCGCTTTAAGTAATTTATTGATATGGAATGGACGTATTGGAACATGTATATTGATACTCTAGAGATATTTGATGACTGATTCTAGACGTGCTCTGATGTGTCTGGATGAGTTGCATTTTAAATTTACAAAGGTTTCAATTTTCGCTGCTTTGACCCTACATTTAGAATGCAATTCATTATAAAGTTCAGAAGTTGCCTTTGGTTGGTCGCATTGACGGCGGAAAAAACTGGCAAGGTGGCCAACTGGCATCACATCCTCGAGATCCGCATTGGGTGGGTTTCGGGTCGTGACAGAGTGCACTGACATGCCTCCAATTGGCATTAGTTGATAATTCTGAGTCTTACCAGTGTCGGTTCAGATCCTGTAAATCCACAGTGAGGTTTCTATTCGCCATAGAAGGCATAGTAAGTCTGAACCTTGAGACTTTTATAGAGTTACCGGATGTTAGATTCCTTTATGAGTAAACTTGACTGACAGATGACTGTTTTTCCTTTATGAGTAACTAAGTTTTGGGGACAAAACTTCTCTGAAGGAGGGTAAGATGTAACACCCCGACTTCGCGTAACTAATAATTAGTTGATAATTAGTAATTAGCACTAACTTAAGGTATGATTAAGGAAAATTAATCATTATTCCTCGGCAGTCATAATAGACCAATAAACTAACTGAATATATTTGGAGAAGAGGGTGTGATGCCGAACCTAATTACTGATTGATTAGGTGATATAGTGTCAATTTAGCACTAACGGAACTCGAATTAATTAACTGTAGAAAATCCAAGTGAATAATAATCGACGCGAGACCCCTGGCACTGAAGCTAACTGAAATACGAAACTCTCGGAAGAAACCGCATAAAAAATGGAGTTCCGAATAAGGAGATATCACAGAATAGCCAAAATAGAATTTGGTGTCAACCAAACGTGGCCTTAACCAAAATTGTGGAAAAAATGGCCAAATGGGAAGCCAAGGGAATTGAACCCTTCACCTTTGAGTGGAAAGGAATCTCATCCAAAAGAAGTAACCATGTAGGCTGCCAATGTTTTGTGCCTATATATGCAAAAGAAACATATATAACACTTTGTTATTTTGCTCCACCTCAAATTGGACCAATAAGGTTACATGCAAACCCCATATGATGATTCCATCACTCTCCTTCAATCTGTCACCGACCCACTACATGTATATATGTGTGTCTCTATATATATATGTAGATATATGAGACATGCTATATATATATACATCTATATATATATATCTACTTGCATACCCCACATTTAGGAAAAATCTGTGTCTTGCATATGTGTGGGTATGTGCTCGGGTAGAGTAAGAAAATAGGAGAGAGAGAGAGAGAGAGAGAGAGAGAGAGAGAGAGAATGGAGAGGTATGGTTTGTGGGTGTGTATACTAGTCTGCATATGAAATGGTGTGTGTATGTGTGCATGGAGGTACACCAAAAAGGGAGGAACCAAGGCAACTGGAACCGAGGTCTGAAGCGTCAAGAATCAAAACTGAGCTTTGAAGGAAAGAGGTCTGAACCAAGGTAACCTCAAACTGCCTGATTTTCTGTTTTGAATATTACTACTATTTTCGGATGTCTTAGACCCACATGTATGCATGCACAAAACCCTCTTGACACTAGAAAACATCAGGGTCAAATTTAGAAGGCCAGCAGGGCTTGAAACCCACTGACCGTACCTAAATCCTCCGTGGATGGCCTTGCATGCAACAAATCTGAAATGACCAAAACCAAACCATGATTGGATGGTCGAGGCCTGATCTAGATCTCCTGAGGGTCCTAAAACCACTAACCCGCGACCCTAAAACCCTAAGAAACACTCCTAACAAGTCAGTTGCAAGTTCGGTCATAAAATGTCATTTTTGATTAGAATGTTTTAAATCGATTTTCTTGATTGGGGGATGAGACTATACATCATAGGGATCACATAGATTCAAACCACGTTGAAAATAGTTGAGAAATGAGGGTTTATTGCCGAGTTGCAGGTTCGGTTATTATGGTTTATTCCAACCTTATGAGATGATCTCATGGTGTCTAATGAATGCCAAAATGATGGCGAAAACTTCAGGAATGTATTTGAATGAAAAATAGAAAGAATCCGTGGTTGAAACTCCACGAAATTGAAGGATTATGAAATCGGAAATTAGGGCAAATTTTGGGGAAGAAGAAGCGAGGAAGATGGAGTTGACTCGCCAACTCGTTCGAGTTAGACCGAGTCGACTCGGACAGGTGTTGACGTACGGGCATGCCACTGTTTTAATGGAACGGCACCGTTTTGAGGTTAACTGTGTCATTCTTAAAATCGAATTCCGTCTGTTTGGTAACACGGTTAATAAATTAAAATCAGGGGTTAGGACTGTACAAATCGAGGATAAGAGAGAATTTGGGGTTAACTGGAATATGCTATTCTGGTTTTCTAAAGGTCAGTGAACCGGTTGGTTTATTAGAATTTTGGATCGATTCAATTCTTGAACCCTAAAACCGTTTGGTCTGAACCCCTAATTTATGAAATTAGTTTTTAACCCCCAAATGTTTTCTGAAATTACATATTAACCCCCAACTGTTTTGGGAAATTGTACTCTGGCCCAGACTTTTGAGAAATTGTGCATTTAAGCCCCTGGAAAAATAATTAAATAATTATTTAATTATTTTATTCAATAGGTAAAATTACAATTGTACCCCTGGACATTAAATATGTCAAATGGAGTCCAAATAAATTAAATAAATAGTGTATTTTACTATTTCGGGCATTCCGGACTCAATGGTAGAGTCCAATTTGAGAAATTTGGTACCGAAAAATACAGACCTGTAAGTGGCAAATGACTGTACTGCCCCTGATGGTACCCAAACCCAAATAAAAATGTCAGATAGCCTATTTTGACTATGTCGGGCACTCTGGGCCCAATGGTGAGGTCCATTTTATGAACTAAGGCCCCGAAGAGTTCGGGTTATACAACATATAAAATTACCAAATTACCCCTGATACTGTACAAAACCCAAATAAAGTCCTGAATTAGACAAAATTAATATCAATTAAAGCCCAATTACTTGTGGACTCATATATACGATTAAATTATGATTCGGGATCAGAACATCAAGAAATATAAAATTTCCAAAATGCCCTTGATGCTATACAAAACCTAAATGAAGTCTGATTCAGACGAAACTAATACCGATAGAAGCCCAAATACCTGTGAGACTGTATGCATAATTAAATGACGATTCGGGGTCAGAATTACAGAGAACGTAAAATGACCAAAATACCCCTGAGCATTGTAAGTGCAAAGTAAAGGTCGAATAAGGGTCAATCTGATCTTATAAATTATTATAAGCACAATTAGGAACACTGAAGGGCTAAATAAGACTCCGGAACAGTCAACGTGTAAAATGAGAAATGACTGATGTGTCCCGATAATCAAAAGCAGATACCAAACGAAGTCCAAAAGACTTAGGACTTCACATATATGATATATGGGACATTCTGAGGACCACAACAGGGTCCGAGATAAGAATGAAAAAATTACCATTTTGCCCCTGAAGTTAAATAAAGAACCTAACTGATAACAATTGGAGTCCAAAGGACCTAGAACTTTATATTTAAGATATAAAGACTGTTCTGAAGACCACGACAGGGTCTGGGACAAGAATGGATAAATTACCATTTTGCCCCTAAGATTAAATAACTGCTATAACTGATAACGATTGAAGTCTAAATGACTTAAATTATACTCTTGATAACTGATAAGCCTAATTAAAGAATGAAATAGCCATGGATGAAACCCGACGAAAGGGCAATAGGCTACTAGGCTATCTTAGGTAATCTGATAAACACCTAAGATGACGAATAAGACCTGAATGGATGAATTCTGATCTGTCTGCGATTGATGATTATTATTTAGGATATACATGGAAATGCCTGATGTACCTGGAGGTTATCAGATTGTTTGTGCAAGGAGATAAGCGAACAGTTTGTGAGTAACCTTGACTCCTGACTTGGTGTATAAGTACACTGTCTAGTTACTGTATTTTAAAATACTATACCGTACTATTTTATCTGATACATTGATTACATGCTTTTACTCAAATGTATGATTTTTACCCTGTTTGGCTTCTCTGTCCTGTACTAAAATAAACCTATCGCTGTTTTTAACTAGTTCTGAAAGTAACAACTGACTCTTGGTACCACTTCAGTCTTGAGCACTAAATGAGCATACCGCACTGTTTAATCTGTGTATACTGTACTGTTTATCCTGTTATACTGTTCTGCTCTGCTCATTACTGATCTGTTCTATTACTCTGATGTTTTAATTGTACTCGTGTTTTAATACTGTTTCAAATGAACGTATTTAACTATCTTCTCTGAAATGCCTGATTCATCCATATACTTTACAAACAACAATGGTTTAAAACCCATAACAGGGAACCCGTGTTACTCACTGGGCTTTTCGAAGCTCACCCCATTCCTTAACATTTTTCAGGTGAGGGACCTAGCAATCAGGATTAGCGGGTTAGGAGACCTGGGGGAATTATTTTGAAGAACTTATGACCTAGCCATTTTTGTGCTTACATTCCATTTTTGATTATGATGTGTAACTGAACCTAAGACATTTATGTTTTGTAGAAGAATGATGTAGTAATTACTATGGATGTATTAGTGGCTCTACCAAGATGATGTGCATTCTCTTATTCGCTTTTCCGCTGCTTACTTATGTGAATTGAATGCATTACACTTGGAGGTTACCGGAGAATGGCCTGTGGTTAGGATTACCGTCGGCATCTTAATTTCAAAAAAAAAAAAGAACCGATGGGTGCCTAACTGGCTGGTCACATTCCCCAAATCCGCACAGGGTGGGTTCGGGGGATGTGATAGAGTTGTAGCACTCTGTCACATCCCGAACCCCACCCTACACGGATGTCGAGGACGTGATGCCAGTCAGCCACCACGCGACCAACCGAAGGCAAATTGTGATCTTTCCAGTGAATTGTACTCCGACTGTACGGTTAGATGCAGCGGAATTTAAAACTTTTTATCAAGGGAATGCAACTCATGTATCCACCGTAAGGGTATGTAGCCACAGAACTAGTTTAAAATCCGAGCGGCTAATGATTCTAACCTCAAAGCATATCTCTTCTATAATCAGGCATATAATAACAAAGCAGTTCTAATATCTCTAGAGTACCATTCATTTCCATGAGCCATGACTATATCTAGTGCATCTCCATCAAGTCAGTCGTATCATATCACTCACCTGAATAACCAGATTCAGTTCATCAGAATACCAGTCTGTACCAGTCAGTGCCGTCAGATCCTTTACCTGAATGCCACTCGGCCTATCATGTCATATCATAGAGCCTTCTAGTCCAATGGAAATGCATCCTGAAAAATGTTAGGGAATGGGGTGAGCTTTGAAAAGCCCAATGAGTAACACATGTTCCCTGTCATGGGTTTCAAACCATTGTTGTTTATAAAGCATGTGGATGAATCAGGCATTTCAGAGAAGATAGTTAAATACATTCATTTGAAACAGTATTAAAACACGAGTACAGTTAAAACATCAGAGTAATAGAACAGGTCAGTAATGAGCAGAGCAGAACAGTATAACAGGATAAACAGTACAGTATGCACAGATTAAACAGTGCGGTATGCTCATATAGTGCTCAAGACTGAAGTGGTACCAAGAGTCAGTTGTTCTTTCAGAACCAGTTAAAAATAGTGGCAGGTTTATTTCAGTACAGGACAGAGAAACCAAACAGAGCAAAAATCATGCATTTGAGTAAAAGCATGTAATCAGTGTATCAGATAAAACAGTACTGTACAGTATTTTAAAATACAGTAACTAGACAGTGTACTTATACACCAAGTCAGGAGTCAAGGTTACTCACTTGTCAGTTTAGAGGTCGACGCTACCGATGGTGCTTTCCAATTTTTGTCAGTAAGCCTAAAACAATTTATAAAGACTTATCAACTCATGAACTCAAACTGAGTAAGCCTATTCTATGATGGGTCTTATTGGACTAACTTATAGCGGCTTGTTCATAGGTCTTACCTCTTAAGCATCTGGCTCAGGGTCTCAGTATCTTCTTATTTTTTCATCTTAGCTTCGGCAATCATCGCCTTTGTGGGTGTTTTGTACCAAAAGGGCCTATGTCACATCCCGAACCCCACCCTACGCGGATGTCGAGGACGTGATGCCAGTTAGCCGCCACGCGACCAACTGAAGGCAATTTCTGAACTTTCCAGGTGAATTGCACTCCGACTGTAGGGTCAGATGCAGCGGAATTTAAAACCTTTTTTTTTTTTCACGGGAATGCAACTCATGTATCCACCGTAGGATATGTATCACACAGAGCAAGTCTAAAATCCAACAACTAACAACTCAATCTCAGAGCATATCTATAATTCGACATATAACAACAGAGCAGAACTATAATCTCTAGAGTACCATCTAAATCCATGAGCCATACTATATTCAGTACATATCAGTCAAGTCAGTCATTACATCACTCACTTGATTAAACAGATTCAATCCTCAGTAATCCAGTCTCCACAGATCAGTGCCATCAGATCCAACAAATATCATTCCTGAAAAATGTTAGGGAATGGGGTGAGCTTCGAAAAGCCCAATGAGTAACACTGGTTCCCTGTCAAGGGTTTCAAAACCATTTCTTGTTTACAAAGCACAAGGGTAGTTCAGTTGTTTCTGAAATAGTAGTTTTATAAATCTACTTTAAATGCAGTTTCAGTAGAATAAAACAGGACTGAACTAAACGTAACAACAAATCAGAATAGACGAAACAGTGCATGATGCCAATATCAATGAGAGTATAGGCAATTAATTCAAATATCAGAACAGATCAGTACTGGGCGGAACATAACAGGGCATAACAATAGTATATCAGTTAGGCGCGTAATCAAGCCTACTTATGCCAGACCGCTCATAATCAGAATGGTACCCAGAGTCAGACACATCATAGCAGAACAAAATCAGATAGACCATAAAATGGAACAAGACAGACCGAACAAAATAATAGTAGGACGGGACAAAATCATGCCGCGTACAATACAGTATAAAAGTTTGCATTTAAAACATGCATTCAGACAGTTTAACTTTTAAAACCGTACAGTGCATCAAAATACAATATCTATGCAGTAACTTATATACCAAGTCAAGAATTCGGACAGATCATAACGGAACTGGACCATATATCAATCAAGACAGACAGATTATTGACGGACGGTACATAACGGGATCAGACGGAACAAAACACCAGTTCAAGTCACAAGCATAATCAAGGACAGAGGCATAACAGGACGGATCATAACGGGACAAAACAGAGCAATACATCAATCAGAACAAGACATATCAGAACTGAACATGGCGGATCAAAACGGTACAATATCAATCAGGTCAAGTCATATCGGAACTGAACATGACGGAACAAAACGAAACAATATCAATCAGGACAAGACATATCGGAACTGAACATGACGGAACAAAACGAAACAATATGAATCAGGACAAGTCATATCGGAACTGAACATGACGGAACAAAATGAAACAATATCAATCAGGACAAGTCATATCGGAACTGAACATGACGGAACAAAACGAAACAATATCAATCAGGACAAGTCATATCGGAACTGAACATGACGGAACAAAATGAAACAATATCAATCAGGACAAGTCATATCGGAACTGAACAGGACGGAACAAAATGAAACAATATCAATCAGGACAAGTCATATCGGAACTGAACATGACGGAACAAAATGAAACAATATCAATCAGGACAAGTCATATCGGAACTGAACATGACGGAACAAAACGAAACAATATCAATCAGGACAAGTCATATCGGAACTGAACATGACAGAACAAAACGAAACAATATCAATCAGGACAAGTCATATCGGAACTGAACATGACGGAACAAAATGAAACAATATCAATCAGGACAAGTCATATCGGAACTGAACATGACGGAACAAAACGAAACAATATCAATCAGGACAAGTCATATCGAAACTGAACATGACGGAACAAAATGAAACAATATCAATCAGGACAAGTCATATCGGAACTGAACATGACGGAAACAAATGAAACAATATATCAATCGGATGAAGACATATCGGAACTGAACATATCGGAACAAAACGAAACAATATCAATCAGGACAAGTCATATCGGAACTGGACATGACGAAACAAATCGAAACAATATCAATCAGGACAAGGCATATGCTACTTTAAATATATGCTTTTTTTTAAACAGTATAACGTTCAAAACAGTACAGTGCTTCAAAATACAATATCTAGACAGAACTTATACACCAATTCAGGAGTCAGGTTTACTCACAAGACGCAACAGTACAGAATAAAACCAGGACAGACCATACAACAGAACAAGACAGACCCGAACTGAACAGGAGAGCAGGACAGTACAAAATCATGTTACGTGTAATGCAATATAAAAAGTATGCATTCAGACAGTACAGTATACAAAATAGTACAGTAAATCAAAATACAGTAACTAGACGGTGTACTTATACACCAAGTCAGAAGTTCCAGATTACTCACAAACTGTTACGGTTATCTCCTTGCGCAAACAATCCGATAACCTCCAGATACGTCAGGCATCTCCATGTATATCCTGAACAATAATCATCAATCATATACAGATCAGAACTCATCCATTCAGGTCTCATTTGTCATCTTAGGTATCTATCGGTTTACCTAAGATAGCCTAGTAGCCTATCGCCCTCTCATCGGGTTTCATCCGGGGCTATTTTATTCTTAAATTAGGCTTAGCAGTCATCAGGATTATAACCTAAGTCATTTAGACTTCAATCGTTATCAGTCAGTTACTTCTTCAGCCTTAGGGGCAAAATGGTCATTTTACCATTCTTGCCCCGGACCCTGTCAAGGCCCTCAGAATAGTCTTTATATCTTAAATATATAGTTCTACGTCTTTTAGACTCCAATCGGCATCAGTTAGGTTCTTATTTTAACCATAGGGGCAAAATGGTAATTTTGCCATTCTTATCCCGGACCCTGTTATGGTCCTCGGAATATCCCATATATCGTATATATGAAGTTTTAGGTCTTTTAGACTCTAATCGGTATCAGTTGGATACTTATTTAGTCTTAGGGGCAAAATGGTAATTTTGTCATTTTTGCCCCAGACCCTATCATGGTTCTCAGAACGTCCCATATATCTCATGTATAAATTTGTAAGTCCCTTGGACTTCATTTGGTATCTGTTTTAGATCGTCGGGACACATCGGTCATTTCTCGTTTCACGCGTTGACTGTCTCGGAGTCTTATTTAGCCCTTCAGTGTTCATAATTATCCCTATGATAATTTATCAGGTCAGTTTGACCTTTATTCGACCTCTACTTTGCACTTACAGTGCTCGGGGGTATTTTGGTCATTTTACGTTTTGTGTAATTCTGACCCCTATTCGTCATCTAATCAAGTATACAGTCTCAGCAGTGTCTGGGCTCCTACCGGTATCAGTTTCGTCCCAATCGGACTTTGTTTAGGTCTCGTACGGTATCAGGGGTAATTTGGTAATTTCATGTGTCATATTTTTTGGCACGTCAGTTCATAAAATGGACCTCACCATTGGGTCCAGAGTGTTCGACATAATTAAGTTGGACTATCTGTTATATTCAATTGACCCTGTGAAGCATCAGGGGCAGTACAGTAATTTATCACTTATAGGTCTGTATTTTTCGGTACATAATTTTCCAATTTGGACTGTACCATTGAGTCCAGAATGTTCAACATAGTGAAAATACACTATTTATTTAATTTATTTGGACTCCGTTTGACATATTTAATGTCCAGGGGTAAAATCGTAATTTTACCTGATTAATAAAATAATTAAATAATTATTTTATTATTTAATTTCTTTAGCAGGGGCTTAAATGTATATTTTTTTTTCAAAATCTGGGCCACTGTGCAATATTCAGAACTGTTGGGGCAGATCCGTAATTTTCAGAAAGTTTCAGGGTCAAAATATAATTTCATTAAATTAGGGTTCAAACCTCTTGGGTTTTAGGTTCAAAATTTGAACCGGTCAAAAACTCCAGTGAACCAACCGGTTCACTAACCCTCAGAGAACCGGAATTAAATATTCCTGTTATCCCCTAATTGGCCCTTAATTCATGGATAGCTTATTCCAATTTCCCCTATTTTAATTTTTAAAACCCGTAACCAAACAGGATGAAATCAGATTTTAAATTAAACACCCCAACACCAAAACGGCGACGTGCCACTTATCCGGTTTTTGAAACGGGTCGGGTCCCGACCCGAGTCCGATCCAGACCCACCCGAGACCAAAATGGTCTCTGTCTTCTCCGGTGAAATACAAGGGTTTTCTCCGGCGCCGGTGGGATAATTCCGGTGACTTCGTGGGCTCGGCCCAACTGGGTTTGAAAGGAAATTCCGTGATTTTTCTATCCCCGGTGTCGGTTTCTGTCCAAGGTCAAGTTTTAGACGTCGAACAGTGGGTTACAGGTCGCGGCTCCGGTGGTGGCCGATTTTCCGGCGACGTTTCCGTTTCATTTTCGTGCGTTTTTGGGTTGTTTTAACCCCTGTTTTCGACCACAGGGACCTTTTGGAACTCTTAGGAACAGTTTGGTGTGCTAAAATCCTACAAAACCAATAGATTGGAGGATTATCGGTTTGGGTCAGCCGCACCTGCAACTGCCCATATCTAGCTCATTTTTGGACCATTTTGGTCCGTTCAAGTTGTGTTAAGTTCCATTTTCCACGCTTGTCATGCCTATACGCATCAAACCGAGCTTAGTGTAGATTTAAAAAAAAAAAAATAGAAATTTCCATCTCTCGGTCTATCATGGTTCAGTGCCCAAAATGGGTTCAAACTTAGTCTATTTTCTCCCATTTTCTTCCCCCCAATACCTCAGTTACATGCATGTTGTCTATACGGCTCAGATCTCCAAAACAGTAAAAAAATTTACAAATGAAAATCAGAGCAGTTTGGTGTTTACCTCATAAAACGACCACTGTTCCTCTCCATGGTTCGGATCCAGTTTCTGGGACCTTCCAGTACAGTCGTGCCCTCAGTCCTCATCTTTTTGCATTGCATTGAGGACATACACATGCATGTTTACACCAAGTTGTACACACCACACCATGTTTGACCTCACATGGCTTCTCTCCCTTAACAGATCAGTTCTCACCTTATCACCTTCTCTGTATCAGTATATCCAACCCCCAAATTTCTGATCTCCCTCACCATATATCACATATGAAATGGTTATTGATTTGTGAGATATACCATCATTGGCTTGCATGCATTTGGGTTGGGGGAGGGGTCATCATGTGATGTGTAGGCATGATAGCCTAGGGGGCATAGGGTGATGCATGCTGATGTGTTGCATGCTTGTTCATTGGTCACTTGGGAGGTGGCCTATTCAGATTTGTATGTATATACATTTCATTGTGCATTGGTACAGAAAGACTCCATTAGCCCAGTTGGTAATTTTTTGGATGAGGTTTCTTTTCACTCAAAGGTCAAGGGTTCAATTCCCCTGGCCTCCCATTTGGCCATTTTTCCCATATTTTCGGTTAAGGCCATGTTTGGTTGCGCAGAAATTCGGTTTCAGTATTTCCTTCATAACTTTCATTCCGTAACTCCTTTTTCGACACGGTTTGTTCCGGAAGTTTCATATTTCAGTTATCTTCAGTGTCAGAGGTTCCGTGTCATTTATTAAACATTCAGGATTTTTTCGGGTTAGCTAATTCGGATTTCGTTAGTGTTAAGACGGCATTATTTTACCGATTTAACCAGCAATTTGGATTTGGGTAAGGTACCCTTCCCTCCAGACATTTTCTTTATTTAATCGGTCTATGGCGACCGTCGGGATTATGATTAATTCCCTAAATCATTCTGTAAGTCGGTATTAATTAATAATTATTAATTATTAATTTCGCGGGATTGGGGTGTTACAGCCTAACTGAAATCACCTCAGTGGATTTGGCAATTTTTATTTTTCTCTCAATCACCTTTTTCTGCCATAATAGGTCTTGCATGAACTCCTGTTGTTTCTTATCAGCTAATCTCTCGGCTTTAGACATGATGGTGAATTTCTTGTCTTTCCCTTCCATGATTGTCTTTGAGTTTTTATCCTATAACATAATTTTAAGATGTCAGGATATGTACTACTTCTAGGTAGTTTCAGGAGTTTACGTATTTTCTGTACTTGTCTCCGTAATACGAACCCTTACATCGGGTTTGGCATGTCAGAGAAAGTCGATTTAGACTCTCTCAGGCTTTTTACTTGGCTTTGGGTACATTAGGGGCATTTTGGTCATTTTATAGTTGTGAAGTTTTGACTCTGATTCATCATTTAATCATGTATACAGTCTTGCAGGTATCTAGGTTTCTATTGGTTTCAGTTTCGTCTTAATCGGACCTTATTTGGGCTTCAAACAGTGTTAGGGGTATTTTGGTAATTTCATGCGTCATATTTTTCAGTATTTTATTTGCTAGTACGGACCTCACCATTGAGTCTGGAATGTCCGACATAGTCAGAATGGGCTATCTTTCAATGTAATTTGGTCCTAAGTGTCATTAGGGGCAGTACGGTCATTTACCCTTTACGGGTCTGCTATTTTTCGGGACTTGGTTTCATAAATTGGACCCCACCATTGGGTCCGGAATGCCCGAAATAGTAAGATTACACTATTTGTTTATTAAATTTGGATTCTGTTTGACCTATTCATGACCTAGGGGTAATTTGGTCATTTTTATTTAATTAATAAAATAATAGAATAATTTATTTTATTAATTATTAATTTTCAGGGGTATCAATGAAATAGAATTTCAGAAACTGGGCCAGAATATAGTTTCTAGAAACTGTTAGGGTCAGTTTATAATTCTTTGAACTTTTAGGGGTAGAAATGTAATTCTTAGGAAATTTTAAAATAAACCAAACGGTTCATTGCCCCTTTAAGTGAACCGGACCGGTCCAATCTGGTTTTAACCGGTTCAGGGAACAGTGCTGACGTCAGCCCTAAAATTTAAAATTTTAAAATCAGTTATGTTAAAACGACACAGTTTGGTTTTAAACGGGTTATCCATTTCTCGGTTGGGTCGGGGCCTGACCCAAAAACCTGATCCATGCCCGACCCGTACTGTTCATCATCCTCAACAGTCTAGGGCTACTGTTGCCCTAGAATGGCAGAATTTTTCTTCTTCGATTTTGTGGAGTTTTATGCATCTTTTCTCACTATTATCGATCCTAATTGATTTTTGGGAACCTTACCAACATCCTAGCATCGATTTGGGGCGTCGAATCGAGCTTAGCTCTGTTTCAAGGCGATAGTTTGAAACCTACAACTGACTCGTGACGGTCCATTTTTGGTCCAAATCACTTGGGGTTTCTTGCATTGTGACCTACAGGTTATGGGGTTTCAGTTGCTACCCTAAGATCCCATTTTAATCTAGGTTTTCATGAGTTGGGTTTTTAAACCCGTACCTGCAACCGTATATTTGAGGGTCAAACCCTAGGTATTTAGGTCGTGGTTTAGGGTTTTTTTGTGATCCTAGGAGGGTCTATTTTAAGTCCCAAGTAACTAAAACAAGTTCGGAAGCACGTTGAGCTAGACCCATTCAGTCAAGGTCCTCTAATGGCGGATTTCACTGTTTCTATGGTTTGGGGCAGTTCTGAATGTCCAAAAGTTCACAATCGATCTAGATTTTATGGTCTAAACATGATACATGCAATAATAGTTCCAAAATAGGAAAACAGTAGCTGGAATTTCCAAAGAGAATTTCTCAAAATTTTGGATTGCTTACCTTGTACAGTGGTCTCCTCGCTGGTTTGTGTTCAAACAGAAACTTCAACAAGTTGGCTTTGATCCCTCCATGCACTCCCACTCCTTAGCTCCCTTCTATTGCTCCTTCAATGGCCCAGCCCCACATTCAAGCTATCTCTCTCTAACTTCCTCTCTCTAACCCACTTTCTCTCTCTAAAAATCAGTATACAGGATTTCTCTCAATATCAGTTTACAGGGTCATTTGCAGATCTGTTTTTCCCTCCAATGCATATATGGAGATAATGTAAATCAGATTTTTACTTGATGTTTCATCTCCCTATGAGCATGATGGATTTGCATGCATTTTGGTTGGGAGGAGACGTAATCATGGGGTGAGAGAGGAATGATGGTCTATGGGGGCATATGAGGTGATGCATGCTGATGTGTTGCATGCCTGGTTATTGGTCACTTGGGAGGTGGACAAATCAGATTTGTACTTATATATATATATATCTTTGTATATTTGTACACAAAGATGCCCCTAGCCTAGTTGGTATTTTTTTTTTTGGTACACAAAATTCTGCCCATTTTGGTCAAGGGATCAAATCCCTTTGGCCACATGTTGGGCATTTTCCTCCCCATTTAGCTTATGCCCTGTTTGGTTGGGCAAAAATCAGTTTTGGCTATTTCCCTCATAACTCCCTTTCCACTGATTATTTTTCGACGCGATTTCTTCCGGTCAATTCCTAGTTAGATTAGCTTCAGTGTCCAAGGGTCTAGTGTCAATGATCATTTTATCAGAATTTTGAAATTAGCTAACATGAGTTTTGCTAGTGTTAAAAATTAAAATTAAACAGTCAAATGCCACATCAGATTTCAAAAAGGGTTTACATTAATTAATCAGAGACTAAGTCTGGGGTGTTACATCCTCCCCTCCTTCAAAAGAGTTTTGTCCCCAAAACTCGGCCTAACCACATTCAAGTGAACAACTCGGGGTACAATTCACGCATCTCCGCTTCACGCTCCCACGTTGCTTCCTCACTCGTGTGGTTCTTCACAAAACCTTCACCAGTGGGATCGCCTTGTTGCGCAAGGTCTTTTCCTTACGATCTAGAACTTGCACCGGTTGTTCCTCATATGACAAGTCCTCCCTTAGCTGGAGTGGCTCATGTTCAATAACTTGTCCGGGTTCTAGTACACACTTCCTCAGCATCGATACATGGAAAACATGGTGTACTTTATCTAGCTCGGGTGGTAGTGCCAAGCTATACGCTACTGGTCCAACTCTTTTCAGGATCTTGAATGGACCAATATAGCGAGGACTTAACTTGCCCTTCTTCCTGAACCGAAGTACTCCTTTCAATGGTGACACCTTGAGGAACACGAGGTCACCTACTTCAAATTCCAGATCCTTTCTTCTACTGTCTGCGTAGCTCTTGTATTGACTCTGGGCCGTCTGTAATCTACTCCGAATCTTCTGAATCTGTTCAGTGGTTTCTTGTACTAGATCCGGCCCAAGTAACTTATGTTCACCAGCTTCAGCCCAGTAGAGTGGAGATCGACACCTCCTTCCGTACAGTGCTTCATATGGTGTCATTTTAATGCTGGCCTGATAACTGCTATTATAGGCGAACTCGACCAATGGCAATTGGTCTGCCCGATTTCCTTTGAAATCTAGTGCACACAGTCGCAGCATATCTTCCAGGATCTGTATTACTCTCTCGGATTGTCCATCCGTCTGTGGGTGATATGCCGTACTAAATTTAAGCTCGGTGCCGAGTGCCTTCTACAGGCTTTTCCAGAAACGTGACACAAATCTAGAGTCTCGATCAGAAACGATGGACAAGGGTGTGCCATGTAAGCGTACAATTTCCTGAATGTACAACGTGGCTAACCGTTCCATGCTGAATGTCATTTTTACGGGCAGAAAGTGGGCAGATTTGGTCACTCTATCAACGATGACCCAAATAACATCAAAGCCCTTTGAGGACTTGGGAAAGCCGGATACAAAATCCATGGTGATGTGGTCCCACTTCCATTCTGGAATAGGGAGTGGTTGCAAAAGCCCGCTGGGGCGTTGATGCTCAACCTTTACTTGTTGGCAACTTGTACAGTGAGCGATAGAATCAGCCACGTTCCTTTTTAATCCGGGCCACCAATACAGCTCTCTAAGGTCATGGTACATCTTTGTATTTTCGGGGTGTACCGTGAACCTTGAAGTGTGGGCTTCCTCCAAAATTTCTTTCCTTAGTTCGGTTATCTTAGGCACACACATCCTGCCTCGATACCGTAAAGTTCTTTCTTGAACATCAAAATCAGTCTTTCCAGTTGTCTCTACTTCCTTACAGATTTTGACTAACTCCTCATCCTGAGCTTGTCCTGCTTTGATCCGCTCTACCAATGTAGACTCAACTGTCAGATTAGCCAAATATGCCATACTACCTGGTGGGATCACCTCAATGCCCATCTCGTCCAGGTCTCGAATCAATTCCTCTTGAGTAGTAATCATATAGGCAAGATTACCAAACTTTCTGCTCAAAGCATCGACTACTACATTAGCCTTGCCAGGGATGATACTGGATTGTTACATTATAGTCTTTGATTAATTCGAGCCAACGCCGTTGCCTCATATTCAACTCCTTTTGTGTAAAGAAGTACTTCAGAGTCTTATGATCAGTGCAAATCTCACATACCTCCCCATATAGATAGTGGCGCTAGATTTTTAAAGCAAACACCACCGCAGCTAATTCTAAATCATGGGTGGGATAATTCTGTTCATGTGGTCGAAGCTTGTCTAGAGGCATAGGCAATGACCCTGCCGTCTTGCATCAAGACACATCCCAAACCATTATAGGAAGCATCACAATAAATGACGAACTTTCCCTCCTTGGTGGGAATGGTCAGAACAGGTGCTGTAGTCAACTTCTCCTTGAGTAGTTGGAAACTCCGTTCCTGCTCATCCGTCTAAATGAATGGCACCTTGTTCTTAGTCAGGTGGGTGAGCGGCTTTGCCAACTTAGCAAAATCCTTAACGAAGCGTCGATAATAACCTGCCAACCCAACAAAACTTCGGAATCTCGGTCACGGTGGTTGGTTGGGGCCAGTTCAAAATAGCTTCTACCTTACGCGGATCTACAGCAACACCTTCCTTAGAATTTACATGGCCCAAAAAGGAGATGCTGGGTAGCCAGAATTCACACTTTTTGAATTTTGCATATAACTTGTGCTCCCTCAGGGTCTGTAATGCTATTCTCAAGTGCCTTTCGTGCTCCTCTTCGCTCCGTGAGTACACCAATATGTCATCAATGGAAACAATGATGAAGTCATCCAAATATGTCTTGAAGACCCGATTCATCAAATCCATAAATACAGCAGGAGCATTGGTCACACCAAAAGGCATGACCAAGAACTCGTAATGACCATATCGGGTTCGGAAGGCTGTTTTTGATATGTTAATATTCTTGACTTTAAGTTGATGGTATCCAGACCTTAAATCGATCTTGGAAAACACACTTTCTCCTTGCAATTGATCAAACAGCTCATCGATGTGTGGGAGCGGATACTTGTTCTTCACTGTCACTTTATTGAGCTCTCGGTAATTGATATAAAGCCTCACAGAACCATCTTTCTTTTTCACGAATAACATCGGTGCTCCCTAGGGTGACACACTGGGTCAGATGATCCCTTCTCCAACAACTCCTATAATTGAGCCTTCAGCTCTTTTAACTCTGATGGGGCCATTCGGTATGGAGCTTTAGATACCGGTTAAGTTCCGAGAATGAGGTCGATAGAAAATTCAATTTCTCGATCAACCATCCCACTTGGTAAGTCCTCAGGAAACACATAAGAAAATTCACGCACAACTGGCACTTCTGATAATGGGGAAGTTTGGGTTTGGGTATCCAGAATACTACACAGGTATCCACGACAACATTTCTTTAATAATCTTCCTACCTGGATGGCAGAAATGAGATAGGGTGGAGGAGTAACACCTTTTCCCTTAAATACAAATTCGGGTTGCCTTGGGCGTTGAAACAACACTTTCTTTTCAAAACAGTCGATGGTGGCATGGTTGCGAGACAACCAATCCATGCCTAAGATCACATCGAATCCCTTGATATCCAAGGGTATTAGGTCTACTGACAGTTCTTGGTCTCCAATTGCTACACTATAGCCCCTAAGGATTTTTGACCCAATCATTCGTATCCCAGATGGAGTTTGTACAGATAACAGATCATTCATAGGCTCAGGTATTCTATGCAGTTTATCAGTAAACAGTGGAGACACAAAAGAATGTATGGATCCAGAATCAATTAACACATGTGCAGAAATTTCACAGATTGGGAGTGTACCTGCTACCACAGCATTGGCAGTAGATGTCTTCCCTGGTACTAGGGCAAACACCCTCCTTGGTCGTCCTTGTGGTGCTTTGCCCTTATCCCTATTGGGAACTGCTGGAGTAGTTCTGGGACCAGTATTGTTGATAGCAGGGACTGGGGTTTGTGTATCTAGTGGAGGCTGTGGACAGTCTTTCACTTGGTGCCCTTTTTCTCCACATCGATAACAGGTGCCGGTTAGCCGACTGACATTCTCCCTAATGAGACAGCTTGACTATGAGGGCACTTGGTTACTTCCTTGGTTTTCTTCTGATTCTTCTCCCCTTTACCTCGACCTTCAGTTTTCTGCTTTTTCGAATGTTGGGACTTCTTGAAGCTCTTCCCTTTGTTTTTTTGTTCCTGGTCCTTGAGTTGATTATACTCTTCCATGTCCTTTTCAATGACAAGGGCCTTATTTAGAACATCAGAGTAAGTGTGTAGCTCAAAGGCAAATACTTTTGTTCGAAGTCCTAGGCGAAGGCCTCTTTGAAACTTCCTTGCTTTGTCCCACTCTTCTTGTATTAGAGAAGGGACGAATCTAGACTGGGCTGAAAACTTGGCAGCATACTGAATCAATGACATTTCTCTTGCTGCAGATTTGTGAACTCCTGAATCCTCCTTTCTCGGACTGTCAGCGGGAAAAACATGCCGTAAAATTTTTCCACAAAACCTGCCCATGTCATAGCCGGGTTTTCCCTTTGTACTTCCAACCACTAGTTATATGCCTCCCCCTTGTAGCACATAAGTGGCTAACTTTACTTTTTCCTCCTCATTACAGATTAGGAGTCCAAAAGCCTTTTCCATCTCCATCACCCATAATTCGGCCTGCTCAGGATTTGTGACTGTTTCAAAGGATGGAGGTCTCAACTCTGCTAGGCTGAAGCTGATGAACAGAAGTTACTTGGGTCGGATCTAATACAAGAAACCACTGAACAGATTCGGAGTAGATTACAGACGGCCCAGAGTCGATATAAGAGCTACGCAGACAACAGAAGAAAGGATCTGGAATTTGAAGTAGGTGACCTCGTGTTCCTCAAGGTGTCACCATTGAAAGGAGTACTCCAATTTGGGAAGAAGGGCAAGTTAAGTCCTCGCTATATTGGTCCATTCAAGATCCTGAAAAGAGTTGGACTAGTCGCGTATAGCTTGGCACTACCACCCGAGCAAGATAAAGTACACCATGTTTTCCATGTATTGATGCTGAGGAAGTGTGTACTAGAACCCGAACAAATTATTGAACATGAGCCACTCTAGCTAAGGGAGGACTTGTCATATGAGGAACAACCGGTGCAAGTTCTAGATCGTAAGGACAAGGCCTTGCGCAACAAGGCGATCCCACTGGTGAAGGTTTTGTGGAAGAACCACACAAGTGAGGAAGCAACGTGAGAGCGTGAAGCGGAGATGCGTGAATTGTACCACGAGTTGTTCACTTGAATGTGGTTAAGCCGAGTTTTGGGGACAAAACTCTTTTAAAGGAGGGGAGGATGTAACACCCCATACTTAATCTCTGATTAATTAATGTAAACCCTTTTTGAAATCTGATGTGGCATTTGACTGTTTAATTTTAATTTTTAACACTAGCAAAACCCATGTTAGCTAATTTCAAAATTCTGATAAAATGATCACTGACACTAGACCCTTGGACACTGAAGCTAACCTAACTAGGAATTGACCGGAAGAAACTGCGTCGAAAAATAATCAGTGGAAAGGGAGTTATGAGGGAAATAGCCAAAACTAATTTTTGCCCAACCAAACAGGGCATAAGCTAAATGGGGAGGAAAATGCCCAACATGTGGCCAAAGGGATTTGATCCCTTGACCAAAATGGGTAGAATTTTGTGTACCAAAAAAAAATACCAACTAGGCTAGGGACATTTTTGTGTACAAATATACAAAGATATATATATATATATATATATATATATATATAAGTACAAATCTAATTTGGCCACCTCCCAAGTGACCAATAACCAAGCATGCAACACATTAGCATGCATCACCCCTATGCCCCATAGACCATCATACCTCTCTCACCCCATGATTACATCTCCTCCCAACCAAAATGCATACAAATCCATCATGCACTTACGGAGATGAAACATTAAGTAAAAATCTGATTTACATGATCTCCATATATGCATTGGAGGGAAAAACAGATCTGCAAATGACCCTGTAAACTGATATTGAGAGAAATCCTGTATACTGATTTTTAGAGAGAGAAAATGGGTTAGAGAGAGGAAGTTAGAGAGAGATAGCTTGAATGTGGGGCTGGGCCATTGAAGGAGCAATAGAAGGGAGCTAAGGACTGGGAGTGCACGGAGGGATCAAAGGTAACTTGTTGAAGTTTCTGTTTGAACACAAACCAGCGAGGAGACCACTGTACAAGGTAAGCAATCCAAAATTTTGAGAAATTCTCTTTGGAAATTCCGGCTACTGTTCTGCTGTTTTGGAACTATTATTGCATGTATCATGTTTAGACCATAAAATTTGGATCGATTGTGAACATTTGGACCATCAGAACTACCCCAAACCACGGAAACAGTGAAATCCGCCATTAGAGGACCTTGATTGAATGGGTCTAGCTCAACCTGCTCCAAACTTGTTTTAGTTACTTGGGACTTAAAATAGACCCTCCTAAGATCACAAAAACCCAAGACCATGACCTCAATACCTAGGGTTTGACCCTCAAATATACGGTTGCAGGTACGGGTTTAAAAACCCAACTCATGAAAACCTAGATTAAAATGGGATCTTAGGGTAGGAACTGAAACCCCATAACCTGTAGGTCACAACGCAAGAAACCCCAAGTGATTTGGACCAAAAATGGACATTTACGAGTCAGTTGCAGGTTCGGATTATCGCCTTAAAGCAGAGCTATCTAAAGCTCGATTCGACGCTCCAAATCGATGCTAGGATGTTGGTAGGGTTCCCAGAAATCGATTAGGATCGATAATAGTGAGAAAAGATGCCTAAAACTCCACGAAATTGAAGAAGAAAAATTATGCCATTCTAGGGCAACAGTAGCCCTAGACTGTTGGGGACGATGAACAGTACGGGTCGGGCATGGATCGGGTTTTCGGGTCGGGCCCCGACCCAACCGAGAAACGGATAACCCGTTTAAAACCAAACTGTGTCGTTTTAACATAACTGATTTTAAATTTTTAAATTTTAGGGCTGACGTAAGTCTGACGTCAGCACTGTTCCCTGAACCGGTTAAAACCGGATTGGACCGGTCCGGTTCACTTAAAGGGGCAATGAACCGTTTGGTTTATTTTAAAATTTCCTAAGAATTACATTTCTACCCCTGAAAGTTCAAAGAATTATAAACTGACCCTGACAGTTTCTAGAAACTATATTCTAGCCCAGTTTCTGAAATTCTATTTCACTGATACCCCTAAAAATTAATAATTAATAAAATAAATTATTCTATTATTTTATTAATTAAATAAAAATGACCAAATTACCCCTAGATCATAAATAGGTCAAACGGAGTCCAAATTTAATAAACAAATAGTGTAATCTTACTATTTCGGGCATTCTGAACCCAATGGTGGGGTCCGATTTATGAAACCATGTCCCAGAAAATACAGACCCGTAAAGGGTAAATGACCGTATTGCCCCTAATGACATTTAGGACCAAATTACATTGAAAGATAGCCCATTCTGACTATGTCGGACGTTCCAGACTCAATGGTGAGGTCCGTACTAGCAAATAAAATACTAAAAAATATGACGCATGAAATTACCAAAATACCCCTAACACTGTTTGAAGCCCAAATGAGGTCCGATTAAGACGAAATTGAAACCAATAGAAACCCAGATACCTGCAAGACTGTACATGTGATTAAACGAAGAATCAGAGTAAAAAATTCACAACTATAAAATGACCAAAATGCCCCTAATGTACCCAAAGCCAAGTAAAAAGTCGAGAGAGTCTAAATCGACTTTCTCTGACATGCCAAACCCGATGGAAGGGTCAGTATTACGGAGACAAGTACGAAAAATACGTAAACACCCGAAACTACCTAGAAGTAGTACATATCTTGACATCTTAAAATTATGTTATAGGATAAAAACTCAAATACAGTCATGGAAAGGAAAGACAAGAAATTCACCATCATGTCTAAAGCCGAGAGATTAGCTGATAAGAAACAACAGGAGTTCATGCAAGACCTGTTATGGTAGAAAAAGGTGATTGAGAGAAAAATAAATATTGCCAAATCCACTAAGGTGATTTCAGTTAGGCCCTTTTGGTACAAAACACCCACAAAGGCGATGATTGCCGAAGCTAAGCTGAAAAAACAAGAAGATACTGAGACCCTGAGCCAGATGCTTAAGAGGTAAGACCTATGAACAAGCCGCTATAAGTTAGTCCAATGAGACCCATCATAGAATAGGCTTACTCAGTTTGAGTTCATGAGTTGATAAGTCTTTATAAATTGTTTTAGGCTTACTGATAAAAAGAGGAAAGCACCATCGGTAGCGTCGACCTCTAAACCGACAAGTGAGTAACCTTGACTCCTGACTTGGTGTATAAGTACACTGTCTAGTTACTGTATTTTAAAATACTGTATTGTACTGTTTTATCTGATACACTGATTACATGCTTTTACTCAAATGCATGATTTTTACTCAGTCTAGGTTTCTCTGTCCTGTACTGAAATAAACTTGTCGCTGTTTTTAATTGGTTCTGAAAGAACAACTAACTCTTGGTACCACTTCAGTCTTGAGCACTATATGAGCATACCGCACTGTTTAATCTGTGCATACTGTACTGTTTATCCTGTTATACTGTTCTGCTCTGCTCATTACTGACCTGTTCTATTACTCTGATGTTTTAATTGTACTCGTGTTTTAATACTATTTCAAATGAACGTATTTAACTATCTTATTTGAAATGCCTGATTCATCCATATGCTTTACAAACAACAAGGGTTAGAAACCCATGACAGGGAACCTGTGTTACTCACTGGGCTTTTCGAAGCTCACCCCATTCCTTAACATTTTTCAGGTGAGGGACCTAGCAATCAGGATTAGCGGGTTGGAGACCCGGGGGAATTATTTTGAAGAACTTATGACCTAGCCATTTTTGTGCTTACATTCCATTTTTGTGCTTTTCCGCTGCTTACTTATGAGAATTGAATGCATTACACTTGGAGGTTACCGGTGAATGGCCTGTGGTTAGGATTACAGTCGGCTTCTTAATTTCCAAAACAAAAAAAAAAGAACCGATGGGTGCCTAACTGGCCGGTCACATTCCCCAATGTAATGCCCCAAAAATTTGATATAACCCGGATTAAACCCCGATTGAAGGAAATTAGATTGTTTGACGTTGATAATTTGAAATAGCTCAAGTACGATATGCCATAACGAGATTTAATGCCTTCAGATACAAAATGTATATGCTCGAAAAATAATTAACCCAGACGATCGAGTACTGAGCTAAATGAATGAGGCCAATACGCATAAATAATTATAAAAATTATGTGAAAATAAATAGGTCATTAATAGGGACCCAATGTTGGCAAAAATTAATTTCTGGCCTTATCGGCATGTTATAATTTAAAATTTTATGGAATAAAATATTAAACTAATACAGCGAAATAATTATGTAAACAAAATGAAAATAAAATAAATTATTGGAGACCCAAAGGCAGTAAAATATAATATTACTACTGAGCCCTGACTTATGTCTGGCCTATTATAATTTAGTATTTTATGAAATAAATTACGGCCATGGTATATATATATATAGTTTATTGTACATGACATGTAGATATTATAAGGCAAACATAAAGAATATTTTTATGATATATGAATATTAAAGAAGCTTCAAGGAAGCTAATTTGAATAAAAAGAATGTGATATATATATATATATATAAAATTGGGAAGCTACTAGAATCTAGAGGCAAAGAAAAAGAAAAAAATAAAATAGAGAAGAGAAAAGAGTAGAAGATTGAAGCTTCTAGATGCCTATAGAAAAATGGAGAAAAAGTGAGAGGTGGTTACAGCCGAAGCTGCTAGAAGATTGGAAGATCGGGAGAGTTCTAGGCTGAGCTATACATAGATATATATATATATATATATATATATATATATCCCAACAAGAGGAAAGGAAGGAGGTCGAAGTTGTCACGGTTTGGTTGGGTCTCTTGTGGCGATGCGGCATATAAAATGGGATTGTGTAGCAGATCAATTTGTGTATAAATCTGTGTGTGCGTGTTTGTGTGGCGGTGCAAAGGGGGATGGAAATGCAGTGGTTGATTGATCGTTGAATGGTGATGTTGCGGGTGAACGGTGACTGTTGTGGCTCAGAATTGTGAGTGATGTGTATATGTGTAGCAGTGCAAGGAGGGACGGAGCTGCAGACAGGAAAAGGGGAGATTTCTGATTATCCAGTTGACAGTGAGATTCTTGTGTTGGAGGGTGGATGTGAACCCATTACGGCTGTTCAGGGATTAATACAGCTGGATAATAAGGGCAACAACTGTTGAGGAAATTGAAATAGGGAGAGAGCAGTGGTGGCGGCTAGTAGCGGTGCAGCAGGGGCGCGACTTTGTTCCTTGCGGCTGCAGTTCATGTACACAGAGGCCATTAGTTCCATGATTACTTTCCTGATTTGATTCAACTTGCTATTCTGTTACCTCAGAAGGAAAATAATTTAAGAAGTAGAATTAGATTTACCAGTCATTAAGGAGGAACCCTTTTTCCAGAGCGCACCTACAAAGTGCTGCATTTGTTGATTTGATTCTCAGTAAAGCTATAAGTAGTGTACCTAGATTGAGTAACAGGCAACGTCGTAAGCCAGAAAATTATGGCTTTCACAAGTTGAGGAAATTGTTACACCGTTCTCCTCGGACTTATGTTGATTTACAGAATACACAGATTGGAAGTGAAGATGGGCAGTACTTGATTTTATTGGGAAATCATATCTTCCAGTTATGGATGAAGTATTCTGTGGATGGTGAGAAATGAAGGAAAAATGGGGCAGTGCGGTAGCTTTGATCAGGTCCCGTCCCAAAGGATGATGATTATTGAGGATATGGATGGAAGTGCCTAACGCCTCTAGAGGATGTCTATGAATAGGAGATAAGCATAAGTTTGTGAGTAACTCGGACTCCTGATTTGGTGTATATTTTCTATACTATCTAGATCGGTATACTGTACTGTTTTATATACAAACTGTTTCATACACTATGTTGTTTTAATACATATTGTCACGACCCGAAATCCACCCTATGCGGATCTCGTGTCGCGGGGCCGACCCGAAAGTCGTCCCTACTTTTTCCATTCCTGTATCATAGTACTAATATGCAAAGTACTAAAATCTTAAAACAATAACAGCGGAAGTCTTAGCAATGACAGTGATCAGCGGAAGTCTTTTCAGTAACAGTAAATCAGCGGAAGTCTTTCAGTACACAATGTCAGCGGAAGTCTATTCAATACATGATATGGTTCTACAATAACAAAAATAAGAACCAGACGTAACCAGCACCCGTGGGTGGTGAATACATGGGAGAACTAAACATAGACTGGTACAGTTCCTCAAAATGTCCTCCTACGCTCTCAGACTCCTACTGGGGTCTTGCAGCGTCATTACCTGAAATAGGGGGTAAATGGGGTGGAATGAGCTACGAGAGCTCAGCAAGTAAAAACAGATCTCCGACATTGGTATCGGTGAAATATGAATCCATGAATAAGATTATGATAGCCAATCATAAGAAAAGAGATGCTGTGATAGCTAATGAGAACAGTTGCCTTGGTGGCCAATGAATAATATGTCACAATGTTCAATTTGGAATAATGGAAATAACATCAATATGAATCTCTCTATGAAAATATAACAACAAGAAGGTACTGCCACAATAAACCGATCACAATCAATTCAATGAAGAGTGTCCTCTCAGTTTAAGATAAGTCATAAGGAATAGTGTCATTCAATAACGTAATCATATCAATCCTTAAGAGATGCATTTACTCTGTTCTCAGGTAAAATGCCAATGCAAATGTAAATGAAATGCCAATGGAAATGTAATGAAAATGCCAATCAATTGCCGGTGGAAAGCCTTCGAGGAATTCATTCTTGCCACCAGTCCATTCATGTACTTGACCCTTAGGTCTCCAGTCAATCAGAAACCATCAGATGGATGTTGTGACTGAGCACAAATCCCGTATTCCTAACATATCATGATTATTCATAATTCCATAGAAGTATAAAATGGAATATCATATATTCAATAAAGACATAGTAGTAGGCCTTTCAAGGCATGGTTCAACATGATAACAACGACATAACAGTCAATCAATGTCCACAAGATAGAACAATATCGCATTGTGGATAGCAATAACGTGAGGTACTTTCAAGAGTACAAGCTTGGCAGTAAAGAGAATAAGCTTGGCTTGGAAACACCATATGGAAGAGAAGGTGAATTTACTAACCTCTATCGTGATTCTATATTAGAAATCCGTGAGTGTGCCCTTGCCTTTCGAGTTCCCTATATATCAGTAATACGTTTCAGAATAAATGCTATTCAACAAATTTTATGCCTTGCTATCATAAGTATTTCTAATACTAATTTAGACCTTACCATTGAGTCTAGGAACGCCAAAAAAAGTCGGTTTAAGCTTTCGCGGAATTCCATTTGGACTTTTGTACTAAAAAGGCAAAATGGTCATTTTACACTTTTATGGTTATTTCTATTTTTTGGGACCCCGTCTCATGAAACGGACCTCACCATTGATCTTAAAATGTCCGAGATAATAAAAATTGACTATTCATTTGCATCGTTTGGACTTCATTTGACCTATATTTGAAATAGGGGCATTTTTGTAAAACTTAATATTTTATTAATTTTTTTGTTTGGGCCACAGTGACATTTCCTAAAACATTTGGGGTCGGTTCACAATTTCTCAGAGCTGCGGTCTGAACCATTGGGTTCATCAGCCAAAACCCTAAACCGGCCCAATTTCCTATTGAACCAACCGGTTCACTATTTTCTAAGAACCAGAGTTCAATAACCCAATTTCCTATCCCATCCATGGATTAGATAATCCTTAGCCCAATTCCAATTTATTATCCCTGTTACCAAACACACCCATCTCATTTAAAATCTAACATAAAATGACATAGTATAGTTTGCCCCTTTTATTTCCAGTCAGATCCGACCCGATCCGAACCCAAACCCGGTTTCGTCTTGACCCGAGACAACTGTCGTCTTCCTCGTTTTTCCGGTGAAGCACCGGTAGGTTTCCGTCGCCTTCTCCGGTGACGGCAAACATTCCCGATCAATTTCTTACCCCATTTTCAATGCCAATTTCTTCCTAATTCCATGGAGACTTCATATCTAAATTTATTTTTTGATTTAAACTACCATAGCCCCTTGAATAGAAGGATTTACAGTTCCGGCCAGTTTTCCGGCTAACTATTCTTTTTAAATTTTGTGACTGTTTCTTCTCGGTTTTAACTCCATTTTGATTCTAAAGTGTTTCTGCACTTCATACGATCATATTTGGGTCATTTAAACAAAGTTTAATACATGAAATGTTAAGGTTCCGATTATTCTCTACAAACCTGCAACTCTGAATTTCTCATTCATTTCAGCACCTTTTTCTATCATTCTTTTTGCATTTAAAAGCTTAACTCATGCTTATCAAGACCCTAGCTTTAAACCAAACTATTATGCTTTAAATCATAAAAACAGTGGGTGAATGACTCACCTAAATTTTTTGTATTTCTCTTGGGTCTCCTCTGTAACACCCCAGACTTAATTATTAAATTATGTAATGAAAAACTCTTCTTGAAATCTGATCTGGCATTTAACTGTTTAGAATCAACTGTTTAACACTGACAAAACCCATGTTAGCAAATGTTAAAAATTCTGAGAAACTGATTACTGTCACTGAACCCTCAGACACTGAAGCTAACCTAACTAGGAGTTGACTGAAAGAAACCGCGTCGAAAAATAAGCTACAGAATGAAAGTTAGGAAGAAAACAGTGAAACTGCATTAATGCGCAGCCAAACGGGGCCTAAGCCCGAAATATGGGAAAAAGACCAAAAATGTGGCCAAGAGGATTTGATCCCTTGACCAAACTAGGCAAAATTTGGTTTACCAAAAAAAATTACCACCTAGGCTAGGAACACTTTTGTGTATATATGTACAAAGATATGTATATAAGTATAAATCTGATTTGGCCTCTCCCCAAAGTGGCCAATGGACAAGCATGCAACACCTCAGCATGCATCACCCTAAGCCCTAGCCATCATGCCTATAGTTCATGATTAAACCTCTCTTCCAACCAGATTTCATGCAATACAATCATGCATGTGGGAAGATGGAAGGTTAAGAGAAAATGTGAGATATGTGTGTCTCCCTATATGCATGAGACCAGATCTGTATTGAGGGTTTAGTTTACTGTTTTAGAGAGAGTGTGGGTTAGAGAGAAAGGGAGAGAATCTAGAGAGAGAAAGTGAGACCTTGTGTGTGAGTTTGGCCATTGAAGAAGCAATAGAAGGGAGCTAAGGTCTGGGAGTGCACGGAGGGATCAAAGCCAACTGTTGAAGGTTCTGTTTGAGCACAGCCAGTGAGGGAGACCACTGTACGAAGGTCAGTTGTCCAAAATTTTCTGAAATTTTCCTCTTTGATTTGGCTACTGTTTTATAGCTTTTAGGATTGTTAATGCATGTATCATGTTTAGACCATAAAATCTGGATCGATTGTGAACATTTGGACCATCAGAACTGCCCCAAAAACCCAAACCCGTAGCAACCGCCATTGATGGACCTTGAGGTTGCAGGTCTGATTCGACCTCAACCAACCGAACTTTGGATGATCAAAACATGAAATGGACCCTCCTAGGACCCCGAAAAACACTATACACGACCTAGAGACCTAGATCTAAGCCCTCAAAACCGAGGCTATTCTTCTCGGCCCAAAAACCAAACCTTTAAACTAGACCCCTAAACTGAGATTTAAGGATGGGGGATCGAAGCCCTTTCTGTGTGGATTTCAGAGAACCAAACCCCGTCCAAAATGGTTGAGAAACGAGGCCATGCAACCCAACTGAAATTCCCCCTGAACGTCGGCCGAAACAGAACACCATGGATGAACCCGAAGCTTGAAACCAATGCCAAGAGGTTCGTTTTACTCCCAGAAGTCGTTTAGGATAAAAACCTGTTGAAAACCGCACCTAAAACTCCACAAAATAGAGGGAGAAAATTCTGCAATTTTCTAGGGCAACAGTGGCCCTAGATGGGTGAAGACGATGAACAGTACGGGTCGGGCATGGATCGGGTTTTCGGGTCGGGTCCCGACCCGACCGAGAAACGAATAACCCGTTTAAAACCAAACTGTGTCGTTTTAACATAACTGATTTTAAATTTTAAATTTTAGGGCTGACGTCAGCATGACGTCAGCACATTACCTTGAACCAGTCAGAACCGGATTGGACCGGTCCGGTTCAATTGCTTAAGGACTGAACCCTTTGGTTCAGTTCAAACCTTTTGGAAAATTGCAAACCAACCCCCAACAGTTCTGAATATTACACTGTGGCCCAGTTTCTGATGTTTTAATTCATTTATACCCCTGATAATTTAATAAATAATAAATTAAATTATTTAATTAATTTATTAATTAAATAAAAATGACCAAATTACCCCTAGGTCATAAATAGGTCAAATGAAGTCCAAATAAGTCAAACGAATAGTGTATTTTCACTATTTCAATCATTCCGGACTCAATGGTGGAGTCCGATTTGGGATATTAAGTCCCGAAAAATACAAACACGTAGGAGTAAATGACCATATTGCCCCTGATGATACTCGAACCCAAATACAACTAAAAGATAGTCTATTTTGACTATGTCAGACATTCCGGACTCAACGGTGAGGTCCGTATTAGCAGATAAAGTGCCAAAAAATGCAACACACGAAATTACCAAATTGCCTCTGACACTGTTTAGAACCCAAACAAAGTCCGATTGAGACGAAACTGAAAACAATAGAAACCCTGACACGTAGGGGACTATACACGTGATTGGATGACGAATCGAAGTCGAAACTTCACAACTGTGAAATGACCAAAATACCCCTAACCCTGTATCAAGTTAGATAACATCCAAATGAACTAAGAACTAACCCAATGAAAGCTTAAATAATTTCATGACCGGACTGTCTAGAGGTAGTACACATCCTGACTTCTTGGGATCATGCTATAGGATAAAAACTCAAGCCAGTCATGGAAGGGAAAAACAAGAAATTTACCATTATGTCTAAAGCCGAAAGACTAGCTGACAAGAAGCAACAGGAGTTCATGCAACAACTATTATGGCAACAAAAGATTATCGAACGGAACATAAGGATAGCCAAAACAACCGAGGTAGTCTCCGTTCGACCGTTTATATACAAGATGCGTACCAAGGCAATGGTCGCGGAGGCTAAACTAAAGAAACAGGAAGACACGGAAACCCTGAAAGAGTGGGTGCAAAGGTGAATTTCAATTATCATAAAAACACATAGACAGCGAGCTAGTCTAACTCAGGTTGAATTTTGAATTAGAATAAACCAAGTTAAGATTCATGTGAGATTTACGAAATGTTCATAAATTTTCTAGGATAAAGAAGGATAAGAAGAAGAGAAAGGCTTCTCAGTTAAGTCCCGTTACCGCACAAGGTGAGTAACCTAGACTCCTGAATTGGTGTATAAGTACACCGTCTAGTTATTGTACTTTTTTAAATACTGTACTGTACTGTTCCTACTGATATACTGTCTTTCATGCTTCTACTCAATGCATGACTATATTTTACCCTGTCCGATTTCACTGTTCCGTATTGAAATGAAATTATCCTTGTTTTTACTAAAAGAATAACTGACTCATGGTACCAAATTCAGTCTTGAACACTGTATGAGCATATTGCACTATTTAAATTGTGCATACTGTACTGTTATCCTGTTATACTGTTCTGCTCCGCTCATTATTGAACTGTTCTGTTGCTATGATGTTTTGACTGTATTCTTGTTTTAAATATTGTTCAAATATACGGATTTAACTATATCCTCTGAAATGTCTGATCCGACCACCTGTTTTATAAACAACAATGGTTTGAAACCCATGACAGGGGACCCGTGTTACTCACTGGGCTTTTTAAAGCTCACCCCTTCCCTAACATTTTTCAGGTGAGGGACCCAGCGACCAGGATTAGCGGGTTGGAGACCCGGAGAACTATTTTGAAGAACTTCTGAATTAACCATTTTTGTACCTAACTCCATTTTTGAATATGATGTACTGAAACCTAAGACTCGTATCTTTTGTAGGACAATGATGTAATAGTTAACCATGGATGTATTAATGGCTCTGCCAAGGTGTTATGCATTCCCTTAGTTCCGCTGCAACTTATATTAATTGAATGCATTGTACTTGGATGTTACTGATGAATGGCCTATGGTTAGGATTACCGTCGGCATTTTGATTTGAAAAAAAAAAAAAAAACCCGATGGGTGCCTAACTGGCCGGTTGCATGCCCCTAATCCGCACAGGGTGGGTATGGGGGATGTGACATCCTCCTCTTCTCCTTCTTTCTTGGCTCAGTTCCTCCCGAAATGTTTCTCCCTCGTCTTTTTCTATCTCAGTTTCTAAACTTCTCTTCCTCTCACAAACCCGTATACATATAAAGAAAACCAACCGCCTCTTTCTCTCCCTTTCTCTCTCTCTTCCCTGCAGTCATTCTTGACTGCATTGAACCGCCCTTTGATCCTCCATCACCCACGTACCAACATGCATCATATATATATATATATATATATATATATATTTATATACGATCCACTTGCACCAAGGTCGGTGGCCTTGGCGCTTTCCTCTTAGCCGCACAGTACATACACAGACACACACACAGTGATGTATACATAGGTCACTATGCATGTGCCGCCCCCCCTCATTTTCCTTTGTCTTTTCTTTGATATTCCCCTTTATATTTATACATGTATTATGTATACATATACATATATATACATAATATACATTATACTATATATATTTATTTATACACATATAAAATACATATCTTATACGTGAGAGTATATCCATATACGTGCATATCTATCCATTTATGACAGTGCATGCATACACTGATTTTTTACGTATTACGTGTATGTGAAATATGGTCGTGCATGGAGATGCGTGCGTGCACGCATCACGATGCTGGACCCTGAGGTGCTTAGGTATTGCCCGATACTGGCTATTCTAAACAATTTATTCATATCCCTCAATCGCTTGATTCCATGAAATACCCTAACATAGAGCTTAAAACCGCTCAGGTTATGCTATTCAGTCGACTTGCCTCGGTAGACGTGTTGTATCCCGGGTCAGGATATCACACATATGCTTTCATGCATACTCTTTGTACTGCATTACTTGTGGCATGGTTCTATTCTGTCTTGTCCTGCCTTTTTATATGTTCCGTGCCTTTTATATGTTCCGTTCTGATTCTGTTCGGGTCTATTTGGTTCTGTTATACGCCATTTGGAGTTTGTTCTGATTCTGTTTTGAGATGTTGCATCTACTCTGGGCCCACCACGGGATTGAGCGGTTTTACGCCAGAGTCTGACCCAGAGGGTAGAGGCCCCACGAGTCGTCCACTTATGGGCAGTTGGGAAAGACTTGTCTGTATGAGTGGCATTCTGTTCTGTTTCTGTCCCGCTCAATCCTAGCTGTTCCGATCTGATCTGACCCCAGACGGTAGAGGCCCTACGAGTCGTCCGCTTATGGGCAGCTGGGAAGGTTCAAGCACATTTGTTGATATGCCTTTGATTGATTGGTCTGTTCTGTTTTGATCTGTTCTGTTCTGTGCTGTTCTGATCTGTTTGACCTGTTCTGTTCTGTTATGATCTTTTTGAGCTGTATCTGTTCTACTTGAGCTGCATTGTTCTATCTGAGCTGCATTTGAGCATGCATATATATATATATGAACTGGTTTTGAAACCCATGACAGGAACCTATGTTACTCACTGAGCTTGTTTAAGCTCATTCCATTTATTTAACATTTTTCAGGAGTTATCTCCATTGGATTAAAAGGCACAATGATATGACACTAGTAGACTGAGAGGCATTCCCAAGTGAGGATTTGATGGCAATAATATGTGGAGACTTGGGTTCTAATAGATTGATTCTGGCTATTCAGGTGAGTGTGATGATATAGTTGACTTTATTCATATGTAATAGATGTGTAGGGACATGGCTCATGGTAATGGTATTCTGGAGGAATTTGGTATGCTCTGTGTTATATATCTGTTATAGATGTGCTCAATGGTTAGAGTTATTAGCTATTTGGTTATAGACTTGCTCTGTGGTACATACTTATGTGGTATATAGTTGAGTTGCATTCCCGAGATAAAAAGGTTTTAAATTTCGCTGTTCTGACCCTACATTTGGAGTGCAATTAATTGTACGATTCAGAAGATTGCCTTTGGTTGGTCGCATTGTCGGTCCGGAAACCGACAAGGCGGCTAACTGGCATCACATCTTTAGCATCTGCGTAGGGTGGGGTGCGGGATGTGACAGAGGTAAAAAGGGTGCAACACGAGGACTTCCTAGGGGGTCACCCATCCTAGTACTACTCTCGCCCAAGCACAGTTAACTAGGGAGTTCTGATGGGATCCGGTGCATTAGTGCTGGTGTGTGAGCAATGTGTGTGCATGGTGTGTCCATGGAAATGCACAAAGAGGAGGAACCGAGAGGCACGGTTGGGACAAGGCCAACCATTGAGGTCCCTTCTGAGCCACGAACAGAGAAGGAAAGCCACTGTTTGGAAGGTAAAACTCAAAAACTGCTCTATATATATATCTTTGCTTAAATGCTAGTGCTGTTTTGATGTTTCGAACCCTATGATTGCATGCATGAGGTTATATGGAGAAAACATGATTAAGGCATGAAAAGGGGGCCTTGAAACAGGCCCAAACTAGTGACCGTACACAAAAACCACCATGGATGACCTTCTGTACAGCAGGTCTGATCCGACTGAAATGAAACCTCGATTGAGGGATAGAGACCTGATCTAGACCTTTCTAGGATCCCAAAAACACTAAGCCGCGACCCCAGAACCCAGGTTAAGACCCTCAAATGGCGAGTTACAGGTCGCGGGTCCCTTTTGGAACACTTAAAAAATGTGAGTTTCGGCCTGATTTATGAATGGGATGTTAATCCCTATGGATATATGGTTACACCGAGCCTAAAATCATAAACTTTGGTGAAGAAATGAGTATTTACTAGCCCATTTACAGTTCGGTTATCCCTCCATAGATCAAGTATTTGAGCTTGATTCGATGTCACGACCCGAGACCCCACCCTATGCGGATCTCGTGTCGCGCACCTGATCCGACGCTGCTTGTCGAACCAAGGGTCTCAACTTTTCTAACACAATCAGTGCTTCTTAACATGCAACAACTAATGCGGACATGAAAATAAATAAAAGTTGCATGTAATATTATATAATGTTTACTACAAAATGCGGAATACAAAATTTCTTAATCGACTGTTCATCCCCAAGACGTGGATAAACATGGGAGAGCCTACAAGGACTAACTGTACTAAGTATTACACTTACAACTTCAAAAGAAATGTCCACTGCTATCTAGCTGACTGCTACTGCTACTGTTACTGCTCTTTTACAACTTCATTTCCTGAAAGGGGTGGTAAGTTTGGGGTGAGCTAATGAAAGCTCAATAAGAAATTCTCCTTTGCTCTGTTATGTGTACAAGAATATATAATGCATTATCCATAAAGAACTAGGATAAATGCTGATGTGCTAGCCAGTCAATAAATATAGAACTCAATATCAAATGATAGAAACTCAAATGATGAGCTATGAAATCTGTCTGATAATACACTTCTATGCGCTCAAAGAAAGCTGTGAAATCTTATGATCATTCATAATGATATAATATGATCAAACTATGATATCCAATAAGAGAAATCTGATGATCATTCATAATGATATAATATAATCAAGCTATGAAAATCAAATAAATGATAGTGATATCAAAACTGGTTGATGCACTCGGCTGGGGCCCGGCTACCCCCTGAGCTCGTATTCAGTTCCAGTTGGCTGTATAAATATCCAGTTCCCATTCGGGCTGTATGAATATTTAGTTCTGGTCGGCTGTATGAATACTGCTCTGTGTACACTGTATAATAATCTGGACCCGAAGGTCATAACTGGACCCGAAGGTCGTAAATAGCATCAGATGGAGATGTGACTGAGCACAAATCCAGCACTAATAATATATCAGGATCATGCTACCTCCACGAAGAGTATAAATGTGGAACATAACTGGTTCTAGGCGAATCTGACGTAACAATAGTTATCTGAACTACGTTTACTAGGCTACTTCGAATAAATTGTCTAGCCCTCACGGCCCTAAGTACAAGTGTACAAAAGGAATCCATGCAAAAGTGTACAAATCATGATCGAGATATACAACAGTCAATAAATACTTTCCACAAGATAGAGCAATATCAATGTGGACTTGATGAATGTTCTGGTATATATGGAATACAACAAGTGATATATGAAAAACTGTTGACATGGCTTGGAATGTAACATAAACAGAGATCAGAGATTACTTACATTTTACTGTATCTGTCTAGAAGGTCAAACCGCCTCCTTCTTGTATCTGGGTATTCCTATGATTCAGGAAACCAATCTCAGTCTATACATATATATATATATGTCTAATTCAAGCTATTCATCAAATTTTATGCCTCTTTACTATTTTTATCTCTTTTACTAGAATAGACTTTACTATTGAATCCGGAATATCGAACAAAGTTGATTTAGGCTTTCACGGAATTCAATTTGGACTTCTGTACTAAAAAGGACAAAACGGTCATTTTGCACTTTTACGGGTCTTTTATTTCTCGGGACTTCTTTTCACAAATCGGACTCCACGGATGAGTCCGAAATGCTCCAAATAATAAAAATCTACTATTCAATTAATTTATTCGGAGTCCGTTGGACTACTTTTCGATTTAGGGGCATTTTAGTAATTTCTCCTCTAAATAATTATTTAGTTCAAATATTATTTTATTTACTCGGGTCAATTCACAATTAACCCTAATTTATGGGTATAATTAAAATCTCACAAGGTTCTATTTACTGCCCCTAATTTTTCCAATTCCTATAAGTTTCCATTATTTTTCCCGTACGTTTCCATTTTAAGCCAATCATTGGATAGCTTCTCCTTTTCAACCAAACACTTCCCGAACTCAAATCTAAAATTTTACCCATACAGTTATGTTGTTAGGCAGCTATCTGAATGGGTGAGTCGGGTCAGACTCAACCCGGTTTGGCCCGAATAAAATTACGAAACTCAGCCTAGCGGCTGTGTTTCCTTCCTGGATTATTTTTTTCTTCTTGATTCCAAATCAATCTAAAATAGTTTCTATGCTAAACAAAATCCCACAATAAATCTGATTATTCATACTTCTAAAAATTCAAGACTAAAGGTCAGTATTTTACCCCGTTGCTTCGCGTTCATTTAATCCAATCTGCTGTGAATTTCTGCACCCAACAACAACCTGATATCTATTCGGTTTTGCTGCTGCTGTGCTCTTCTGGTTTGTTGTTTCTGCTATGGTCACAACAATACATACCTGCTGCACTCACGGCATCAGCAGGACCGAACCCTTATTGGAGCTGCTCCTACGGCCATCTCTCCGAACCACCTCACACCAAACAGCACCACTAAATCCCACTGCCGTTACTGCCACGCACCACGCAACACTATTGCTGTGCCATCTCCCCTTCCCTCTCTCTCAATTTTCTCACAATTTCACTTTCCGATCTATCACAGAAACCACATCAATCCCTCCAAACTTCCTCCAGGTTTTCCAATTTCATCCCCTCTCCACTGTGCTATACCGTCGTCCCTGCACTGCACCAACACACAGCAACTTTTCCCCCTGATGCTACTGCCCCTTTGTTCCAACGACAGAACACACACATACATGAATATATATATATATATATATATATATATATATATTTTCTCTTATTTCCTTTTGTTGAACTGTCACAAGCACCACTCATATATAAATATATTTTTCTTCATCACTTGCTGCCCTATTTTCTTCTGGTTTAACATCCACACAATTCACTGATCAGTAGCCATAGCCACTCACTGGTTTGCCGTTGCACAACACGCACAGATCTGCTGCACAGCCGTCTCCTTCTTCTCTCTTTTCTCTATTTCTCTCTTTTCTTCTTTTGGTTTTAACGCCTCCTGGGCATGAGAACCGCCCCTTTCTTTTATTTCTCGTGCTCTCTTTCTCTTTCTCTCCCATCAGTTTCATGCCTCTTCGTTTCCCATCCGTTTCTCTTCTTTTCCTTTTCTTGTTTTGCTTTCTACCTTTTCTTTTCTTACTTTATTGATTCAATTGAGATATCGTATGTACATATATATTATATTTAAGTTACAGCCACACATATATTTATATGCACATTACACATGAACACACGCCATACAACAGTACACGGCTCCCCTTTTTCTTGTATTTTTTTTTTTTCTATTTCTTTTCTTGCTTTCTTTTCATCTTCCATGCTTATATATATATATATACAATAAATTGTATTACATATATATATATATATTTATACCAATTCATATATTTAGAAAATATACATACATAACCGTATATATATATATATTCATGCTTGCATTTATATTTATTTATTTATATATGTATATATATATATATTATCTCATATATATATATAAATATATTCTCGCATTTATTAAAATACATTATGCACGTAATCGAGACGTATATTGACCTATGTACGTGATTCTCCGTACCGCTCGGAATTTATCGTACGATATTACTGGATACTCGGGATTTCTTGAAATCACTTCTCATATATTTTAAATATCGAATTTACTTCATTTATAACTCTCGTTATCTGTCTCGAACTACGTGTCAATTATCGTATATTAATTATTACGATGCTTCGGGCATATGCCTCTGATAGTATGTTCATTGCTTGATTAAAACTCGGTATTATTATTTGACTTTCTTGGATAAAATGAAATTATATAAATTTATTCGGAACTTATGTTCGATTATAACGGGTATTACGCTACTCGGCTCGACTTATCTCGGTTTACGTGTACTCGATCGGGTCTACCTCGGTTTCTGTGTCATATCCCGGGTCGGGATATTACATTCGAGGCATAAAATGAATGCCAAATTGATGGCTTGACTCCCAGGAATCGACTAAAACCAAAAGCAGTGAGAAATCATGGCCAAAACTCCATGAAATCAAAAAGAAAGAAAACTGGAAATTAGGGCAAAACTGGGAAGAAGATGAAGCAGACGGAGTTGACTTGTCCAACTCGTTTGGGCAGACCGAGTCGACTCGGACACGGGTCCACTCACGGGCGTGCCACTACTTTAGTGGAACGACGCCGTTTTGAGGTTAAATGTTTTAATTTAAAACCTAAAGTCAGTTTGTTTGGTTACGGTGATAAGAAATCTGGAATCAAGATTAGGGATAACCTAAATATGGATAAGGGGCCAAAATTGGGTTAACAGGGATATTGTATCCCGGTTTTCTAAAGGGGGTGAACTGGTTGGTTCTTGATGTTTTTGGACCGGTTCAGCTAGTTGAACCCTAGACCAAACGGTTCTGAACCCTTACTTTAAGAAATTCTGTTTTAAACCCCTAAACTTTCTGAAATTATATTTGACCCCCCAACAGTCCTGGATATTTACACTCTGGCCCAGACTTTTAAGAATTTATGCAAATACACCCCTGGAAAAATAATTAAATAATAAAATAATTATTTTATTAATTAGGTAAAATTACTATTTTACCCCTAGACATTAAATGAGTCAAACGAAGTCCAAATTTAGTAAGTAAATAGTGTATTCTTACTATTTCGGGCATTCCGAACTCAATGGTAGAGTCCAATTTGGGAAATTAAGTCCCGAAAAATACAGACACGCAAGTGGTAAATGACTGTACTGCCCCTGATGATACCTAGGACTAAACAAAGATAAAAGACATTCCATTTTGATTATGTCGGACATTCCAAACTCAATGGTGGAGTCCGATTTAGGAAATTAAGTCCCGAAAAATACAGACACGTAAGTGTAAATGACTGTACTGCCCCTGAGGATACCTAAGGCTAAATAAAAATAAAAGATAGCCCATCCTGATTATGTTGGACATTCTAGACTCAACGGTGAGGTCCGTTTAATGAAACCAAGTTCCGAAAAATACAGACACAAATGGTAAATGACTGAATTGCCCTTACTAATACCCAGGGCCAATTAAACATAAAGGATAGTGCAATTCAACTATATCGGACACTTTGGACCCAATGGTAAGGTCCATTTTATGAACTGAGGTCCTGAAAAGTTTGGTTATACAACATGTAAAATTATCAGATTACCCCTAATACTGTATGAAGTCCTAATTGGGCAAAATTGATACCAATAGAAGCCCAAATACTGGAGGACTCATATATATGTGATTAAATTATGATTCGGGATCAGAACATCAAGAAATATAAAATTACCAAAATGTCCCTAATGCTATACGAAACCTAAATGAAGTCCGATTGGGACGAAACTGATAACGATAGAAGCCCAGATACTAGTGAAACTGTATACATGGTTAAATAACGAATCGGGGTCAGAATCTTACGAAACATAGAATGACCAAAATACCCCTGAGCACGGTAAGTGCAAAGTAGAGGTCGAATAAAGGTCAATCTGATCTGAAAAATTATCATAAGCATAATTATGAAAATCGAAGGGCTGAATAAGACTCCAAAACAGTCAACGTGTAAAATAAAAAATGACTGATGTGTCCCAATGATCAAAAGTAGATACCAAATGAAGTCCAAAAGACTCAAAAATTTATATATACGATATGTGGACTATTCTGAGGACCATGATAGGGTCTGGGGTAAGAATGAAAAAATTACCATTTTGCCCCTGAGGACAAACAAGTGCTTAATTGATAACGACTGGAGTCAAAATGACGTAAAATATTATTCTGATAGTTGCTAAGCCTATTTAAGGAATTTAAAAACATAGGTCGAAACCCAATGGGTGGGTAATAGGCCAATGAACTTAATTAGGTCATCTGATAGACTCCTGAGATGATGAATAAGACATGAATGAATGAATTCTGATCTGTTTGTAATTAATGATGATTATTCAGGCTATGCAAGGATATGCCTGAAGTATCTTGAGATCATCAGAGTATTTGTAAATGGAGAATCTAACACTAAGAAACCGAGGTAAGTAAATCTGAACTTTGTTATGTGGTCTTTCCTCAGGCAGTCACATTTATTTGCATATGCTGCCAAACTTGTACTCCATTACCTATCTGATAAACCTGATTTCTTTGATTGATGCCAATCTATTGGTAATTACCCAGTGAACTTGATCTCCTTGATTGATGCCAATCGACTTGTGATTATTTGTTCATGCTTGTACCTTGGGTTCGACTATTTATCTATATCATGTTGTGATCTTGACTTATGGATACCTGAGCATATTTGCACCATCATATATATACCGTGCCATGATCTTGTGATATATCTTGTTGATGGAAATCTTATTGATCCACACTTATGTCTCATTGAACGAGGTTTTTGCTATTTCACATGATTGTATATCCTGTGTGGAAATTATTGATCATGATATTCGGTATGAGCCCGGGGGTTGTGCTCAGTCACAACGGCTCATCTATTCCCAGATACGGGGGAAGACCTTTTGGGGTCTGTTGTGTCCTTCGAGACATGTTCTGTTGTGTCCTTTGAGACATGTTTTGTGCGTCCTTCAGGGACTTGTAGTAAAAGAGTTCTAGCGCTATTCAGCTAGCCCAAGAGAGAGAGGCGGACCTAATATGCGTGTTCTGGGAATATGCCGAGCCCCATTCTGTTACGCATCTGTTCTATTAGAATTCGATATTAACGTTTTGTATTGTTGGATGATCATATTTTACACCCTCTGAATGATCATATTATTTGCAAGCATGGAATACTTTTGATTGGCTGACGTATTATTGGTGGCAACAATTTGTTGTGTTGAGCTAGATCTCTTTGACTGATTCTCTCTTATATTATTCCTTGTGGGAATAAGCCTTTCTGGACCCTCGGGTCATTGTTGTTATATCTTAGTGACTGGCTGTGTATCTATCTGTTATCCCTTCTTCTATATCCTTGTGAACTAATCTTGACCCATGGTAAAGCTAGGAATTTACTTACTGAGTTTTGTTAGCTCACCCTTTATTTATAACCATTTTTTCAGGTAGCTTATGCCGGATGATATGCAATGAGATAACTAGCAGAACTAGTGAAGCAGAAATGATTTACACCGACGAGGTGAACTCCAAGTTAAGTTGACTACGTACTCTGTAAGGTTAAGTTCACAATTTGTATCATAATATTACTTCATTAGTGATGAGGTTAGCCTAGTATGTTGGATCACTATGATTAAAATTGTACTTGGAGACATTCTGATTGTTGATCATTAGAGAAAAGTTTGATCAGCTGAATTGTACTGGTGTGACTTCCGCTTTAAGTAATTCATTGATATAGAATGGACGTATTAGAGCATGTATATTGATACTCTAGAGATATTTGATGACTGATTCTAGACGTGCTTTGACGTATCTGGATGAGTTGCATTTTAAATTTAAAAAGGTTTCAATTTTCGCTGCTTTGACCCTACATTTAGAATGCAATTCACTGTAAAGTTCAGAAGTTGCCTTTGGTTGGTCGCATTGACGGCGGGAAAAATCAGCAAGGTGGCCAACTGGCATCACGTCCTCGAGATCCGCGTAGAGTGGGTTTCGGGTCGTGACAATATTTGATACTAGTTGAACAAAAAACTATGTTATCAACATAGACTTAAGCAATCACAAAGTCCTTTCCTTTTTTCTAACAAACATTATCATATCTGCTCCCCCTCTTAAAAAACCATTTTCAAGAAGATAAGTAGAAAGCCTCTCATACCAAGCTCTAGGAGCTTACTTCAACCTGTACAAGGTTTTTTTAAGACGATACATGATTTAGACAATGTGGATCTTCAAACCCCTCGGGTTGTTCCACATTGACTCCCTTCTTAAGAATGCTATTAAAAAAATCACTCTTAATATCCATTTGAAAAAGCTTAAATTTCAAATAGTATGTCATAGCTAGAAGTAGCCTCATACTCTCTAGCCAAGCAATTGGAGCAAAAGTCTCATCAAAGTCTATAACTTCAACTTGAGTATAGCCTTGAGCAACTAACTTAGCTTTGTTTCTTACAATGATACCATTTTCATCTAATTTATTCTTATAAATCCACTTGGTGTCAATGACATTACAATTTTTAAGTCTTGGTACTAATTCCCAAACATCAAGCTTTGTGAATTAAAGCAACTCCTTTTGCATAGTAAGTATCCAATCATCATATAGGAGAGCTTCTTTCACATTCTTAGGTTCAATTTGAGATGTGAATCAATGAAAACTCAATTCATTCTCAATTTGTGTTATAGTTTTGACCCCATTCTTAGGATTGTTAGGACCATGGGGTCCATTGTTGTAATTGGCTAATCCAATTTTTAACAAAACGTGCTTTTAATGTAATCAATACATTAGTCCTAGGCTTAGAGTGTCTCAATGCCTGTTTTATGCCAAAAAGGTACAGGCTTCATTGCCATGATCGTCTACCGGTCGCCTTGATTTTTGAAAGGTAATTGAGTAATTTGGACTTCTGTTATGATTTGGATCTCACACACTTACACATTGCATGGATAGCATATAGTAGACTTTATATCATCATGTGTATAGTGGTCTTGTGATTGTGAAACAATTTTCCCAAACATCCATATTTCAAAACCTTTGGGAAATTGATTTCACAAAACAAGATGAGAATTAGAAACTTTCTATTGCTCGTTCGAACTATTTTTGGGAAATTGTTGCTTTTTGATTAACAGCTCTAATTTTGGCACATTTAGGAATTAGGTGGTTTTTTCCCTTCCTAGCTTCTCTACAATATTGTATTGTATGACCATCAACCTTATAGTAAGTGCAATACCAAGATTTAGGTTGTGGTGCCTCTCTAGAATTTTGAGCAAGAGGGACAAATTTAACAGGCTTAAGTAGAAATTGTTAATTTTGATTGGTAATAGTGGGCCTCTTGGATCATTAGCAGTGTCATAACCCAGACCAACCTTGCTATTCTTGACAATCACAAAGTTTAGCATATTGCCTAATTTGTTAGACATGTCTTCAAAATTAACTTTCAATTTTTTGGCTATCTTGAGTTCAAGTTCAAGATAGTGAACTTTAGATTGGAAATCAGCCTTTTTAGACTTGCTAGAGTCAATATCTTTTTCAAATTATTAATCACCACAACTAAGTAATTGCATTCTTGCTCAACTTCTTTGAGTTTCTCTAGTAGAGTTGCTCTATGAGCTTTAAGCTGACTTATGAGTGCATCATCTTCAACATTTGCAATCTTCTCTTTTTTAGCCATTTTTTGTTTGGCCGCAAACTTGAGATTAATTTTCTTGAGTTTGAGTGATTATTTATACAATTGATCTTATGATGCATGTATATCATGATCAACTTTACAATCACTCACACTTTTTGAGGAATTTTCAGCATCAAAGTCTTGTCCACTCACATCATGGGTGTGTGAACTCTCAGTATTATTTGCGGTGACAATAAATGTAAGAAACTATTGTTCCTCTTCTTTTTCCTTTTCATTACCTTCACATTCCTCATTCGCTTCATTATCGTCATCGGTCAAGGTTGAAGTCATCGCCCTAGAATTACTATTTCCCTTATTTTTCTTTTTGTTGGGGCAGTCAGCAACAATATGACCATACTTATGGCAATCATAGCATTCTATAGGAGATTTAGCAAATGATTGATTTGAAGACTTTCTACTATCACTATTAGAGGAAGATTTTCTTTTGTGTTGTTTAAGCTAGAGGTAGACTTCTTTTATGAGCTCCTTTGATTGGAGGAATTAGTTATTCTCCCTTTTAAAATCTATTGAACATTTTAGTAAATAAAGCTAGCTCATTGTCATTAAGAGGTGTAGACTCGATGTCTTGATCGTCTTTAGATTTTTTTTGAACAGAGTTTTAGGTGAGGCTTTTCTGTCTCCTATTTTATCTATATGTTACCCATAGGTCTGGAGTGAACCAACCAACTTATCTACTGTCATGGAATCTACATCTTTACTTTCGTCTATAGCAGTAACTTTTGGTTGAAACCTCTTAGATAGAGATCTAAAAAAATTTTGCACAATTTTGTGCTCCTCAATTCTTTCCCCAGGATTAATGGAAGAATTGATAACAACACTTAGTTTGGCATAAAAATCATCAAATCACTCTGATGTTTCCATCCTTAAGTGTTTCAAACTTTGAGGTTAACATTTGGAGTTTGGACCTTTAAATAGCAGTATTACCCTCATAGGTAGTCTGTATGATTTCCTAAGCTTCCTTAGAAGTCTTACAAGTCGTGATACATCTAAACTCATCAGCACTAATGATGTTAAAAATTGCATTCAACCTTTTAGTATTATACCCACTGATTCTAAGTTCAAGTTCATTCTATTCACTAGCAGCTTTTACTTCCGAAGGTTGTTCAGTAGTAGCAATAATGCAAGGAGGTGTCCAGCCACAACCAAAAATCAACCAAACACATTCATCAACTGACCTTAAAAATGGCCTCATCCTAGCTTTCTAATATGCATAATTAGTACCATCAAACAATGAAGGGCCAGATATAGATCTACCTTCATGATTATCTATCTAAACAAAAATTAAGATCAATCTAATGCCTAAGATTTTCGCTTTAATACCACTTTGAAAGACCCTATGTGTAGCTAGGATGTATAAACATTGATCTAGAAATGAGGGGTGAATAGGTCAAATGGTAAATTAAAAATTATATTATACAATATTTGCAACCCTGTAGAGACCTGAAAATTGTGGATAAATTTTTCATTTTTTCCGGTAAGGCACTCTTCATACACCATTTGTCGGTAGGGCACTACACATGCATATTTGGACGTAAGTTATATTTAGGAACATATTTAGAGTATGCCATAGAAGATAAATATGCTTAGAATGTTAAAACACACTTCTTGTAAGAATGTGAGCCTATTCGGAGACAGTTTTAAAAATTGGACCAAAAGGGCATTCGAGTGGCCCGGGTGGATCCTGTCATAGGCGAAAGTTTATTTTTTTGAAAATTTTCATTTAAAATAATTTTAAGAACTTTGGCTAAAACAAAATATCAAATTGAGGCGTTTCAGGACGGGTTATAGTGTAACGGGGCCCGAACTCATTAAGGGCAAAAGGGTCATTTTGCCCCCTTTGCCTCTTCACTATAAATATAGCCCCTTAGTGTAAAAATTACATATTTTTTGTTCGAGGAAGAGTAGAACACGTTCATGGAGAGAAAAGGAAAACGAAACCTTGGTTTCTCCAACCTTCAAGCTTCCAAAACACACTTCTAGGCTTGGATTTTCACAAGACTTCCTTCTAGGAAGTTGTTCCCCATGCCAAGGACTACATTCTCACCAATTAGTTTGGCTGCACAGTGAACATAAATCCCAAGGGTTGAGAAAAACCCTTTTAGGTATGATATTTTGCTAAGTAAGGAATATGATTAAGTTTAGGAGTGATTTATATATTGATTAAATGATTCATATGTTTATTTGATGTTAGAAAATCACTTACGATATAGTTACTTTGAAAACCCTAGAGTTGATTGTTTATGTACTTGTGTGTTCTTTGTTATTCCTTAAGAATTTGGTAAAGTGATAAACATGAACCATGACTATATGTATAATCCATTATGTTCTAGCTTATGTTCATGTAGACAAAATCTTGTAGTTGGAAAGTTATGATTTATTCAAGGTGTTGGTGCTTTATGTATTTTGTAATCTTAGAGAATTTGTCAAAGTGCTGAACATGTAACTTGTTTATATGTTTGATTCATTGCATTTTAGCTTATGTTCATGTAAAGAAACTCTTGTGGTTTGAGAGTTATGATTTATCCCATATGTTGGTACTTTATGTATTTTATGATCTTTGAGAAATTGTTAAGGTTGTGAATGTGTAATGTGTTTATATGTATAATTGATTGGATTACATGCTAGGTTCATGTAGACAAAGTTTTATGGTTCAAAGGTTATTGTTACTTTAAGTATATTGCATTATTTGAAGCATACTCCATGTGTTTGATGAAATGCTTCATTGAGATTGCATTGTTGCATGGTGAAATCAAAGCATATTGGCATATGGTGAATCATTTGAAAACATAGTGTGGGTTGAGCACTTGGTGCTATGCATTATGAGGGTGTAGATCCTATGGTGAAAAACCCAATATTGGCCATTACATTTGGGACTCGCTGATCCAATGGGAGCAATTCGTAAACCGAGACATGGGTGTGGCATAGAGTAGCATGTGTGCGTCACGCATATAGCCATTACATTGCTTTAATGAATTGGAAGGGCATATAGTTTATAAATGTACACTTGCACATGCCACGCCTTTAATTTTGTTCCTTGCATTAGTATTATGTTATACCAACAGTTGAGTTGACCCATCGTGGGATATCATATTACAGATGAGGCTCCCGGTGCTTGAGACTTGATGAAGTCTTGAAGGAAGGAGGGAAAGGAACCTTAAAGGATATTTGGCCCTTAGGGCATATTTTGTATGTATGGGCATAAGTCCAAAAGACTAGTATTTCAATGTGGATGAATGGTAAACTATAGATCTTGAACCATTTTCTAATGTAAGGGTTTACAACCCAAATGACATGTGGTGTACTTTTGTTAAATGTGTATCAAATGTGTATATATATATATATATATATCTGTTGAAAGAAATGATATGTAGGATATCTCTATTCAATGAGCATCATATGTATATATTGAGACAAATAGATGTGTATGTTGAAAACAAGGGATGTATATTTAATTTACATGAATTGTGGCCACCGAGTGAGGGTGGGTTGTGACATACTTATACATATGAAGAATTGCAAAATATTAGGTGAAAAAATGCTTAGAAAATAAAGGAAATTATGTCAAAATTTTATGAAATTAAAAGAGCCATTAGGTGTGTAAAATGCCCATGAATAAGTGGGAAAAGTGCCACAAAGTGGGGGTTAAAAACTTTGAGGAAATAGGCCAAAATTAGAGAAATTTAGCCGCAGCCGCTACAGTAAAAATTCATAAATAGAAAAAATCAGGTTGCAGCCATGAATAGTAAAATTGCAAAAAAACAGCCCAGGCATGCCAGCCCTGCCCAACTGCCAGCAGCCGGACGCCTGTGCGTCCCTACCCTACCTGTCGTGCTTGCCCATGCGTGCCTTTGCTATGCCCATGCACGTGCCTCTGCGACCATACTACCCAGCCATCTGGCAGCCCATGACACCTGCCCTTTGGCCACCATTTTTTGAGCCATATTCAACTCCCTTTTTGAGCTACGTTTGGGCACCCTTTTGGGCCATGTTTGACCAATCCTTAGGTCATGTTTGGCCAACATTTTGGGCTATATTTGGCCACTTTTATGGGCCGTGTTTGGCCACTCACTTGGACTAAGTTTTGGTAGACTTTTTGACCTATTCTTGGCCTATGTCTTAGGGCCTTTAGGGCTCAATTAGGCCATTGTTCCAAAGCATATTTAGGGACATTTTTAGGGGCGATCTTGGAGGCCATACTTGAACATACCTTAGATTAATTTTGACCATTGGTTAAGGAAGATGTTTGACTATCATTTGAAATCCACTTTGGGTAAGCCTAGTAACAAGTTTCATTTTAAATTTTAGGGAAACATGAGAAAATGGATGAGTAATCAAGCAAATATATTTAATTATGTCATTTATTAATTCTTTTAATTCATTCCCATTCACTCCCCGGGTTTCAGAAATTCGGGGTGTGACAAACCCAACAATGATTAAGGTTATCACTTTGATTATGTGAGATTTACGTTCTAGTGCGTGTAATAAAAAATTAGTGGCAAGTATTCATATAACTAATAAAACAATAAAAGCAAAGAGATGAACACACCGATTATTGTTAACGAGGAAACTGCCATAGATTAAATAAATTTTCTTTGGATATATACAGTGATTACAGACGTGATACACACAACGACTTAGTTCCTCAAGTCTTGATCTTGTTCTGAATCTCCTCAAACTTGAATCCACAAGCATTTTCCACATAGACCTCCATTTCGAATCCACGAATGGACAACCTCGATCACAGCTACGAACTCTACACAACCTCAAACTCTACTAATTGGACAAGTTTGAAATCCATAAGAATGTTCTCCAATGGTAAAAAAGAAAGATTGGTGGGGTTCTAAGATCAATAAGCTATAGATGTCCGTATGATGAGCAAGAAAAATGAAGTCCTTTTGGTACTTGAAGAATATTGTATATTGCAGCAGCCAAAAGTCTTTAAATTTTTGTTCTAGATACTTTTTATAGTCCTCGGTTAAAATAAAACAGGTTTATTTTAAAAACAGGAAACTGTTCGCGCAAATTTTTGATGGTCGTTCGAACGAACTCCTTTTAAAATACGAGAAAGGAACCTACTGGTTTGGTCGTTCGAATAAGGTATCAAACGAGAGCCCACGATTTAGGATTGGTATGGTTTTGGTTTGATCGTTAGAATGACCATGCCCACGATATCCCATGACCAACTTTACTCGAGCTTATTATCTTGGTTGTTCGAACGATGCCAAGGCTCGTTCGAACGAAGCAAACAAAATGCATATTCAAACTTAAAAACATATTTTAACATATATTAAAATTATTTTATATGCATGATATGTGTGTGCGTGTGTGAATCCATGGTCCATTAAATCTAAGAAATTATACCTTTCCTACTATTGCAACCATCTTTGGTATGAAGAATCTTCATCACACTTGAAATGTCGGGATAATCACAAGTCTTAAGGACCAAGTGTTGAAACAATTACAACTCAATATTTTCTTCAAACGCAAATTAGCTAACACACTAATAGACTAAAAGCCCTAACATTAAACCATATCATTTCTCAACTGTTATCATCCTTTTACAGTTTCAAATACATGTATGCAAATTATAACTCATAAAACAGATTGTAAAGTGAAGTTATCTAGTGAGAGAAACTTGTCCTTCTATGGATTTTCTCTATCTCTCTCTCTCTCTGGTCCTTGCATGTCCCTTCTTTAAGATTTATTAGCTTCTAGACTTCATCTATATTCGGTCTTGGCTCTTACATGTTACATGCAAATTTTTTTATTCTTCTATTTCATACTTTCTCTCTCTACCTTCTCTATCTCTCTCTTTCTCTCTCTCTCTCTCACTCTCTCTCTCTTTCTTTATAGAGGTTGAGATAGAGTTGTGAATTCAAACTTTACAAATACAATGTGCTATATAAGAACTTATAAATGAGAAAGGTTGGAAGATAGGGTGGTCTTGACTTGTGGCTTATGAAATCTAAATTGGCCATTCCTTTCTCTCCCAAGCCATACCTCAAATTATCCCTTTGTCTCTCACATTTCTTATTAAATTTGTAGCATTATGAATCTAAATTGACGAGAATTTGGTGGAAGGTTCCACCATGTTCTTGCATTATTTTTATATAATACACAAACTAATGTGTAGGTGTGGTGTTGGTGTACAACACTTGACCTTTCCATTTTGACCATACATTCTTTGTCATGCCTTGGAATTATTATGATGTCTCTTAAACCCATTATATCCAAAATGCCATTCTTTATGTACAGTTTTGGTCTATGGACCATAGTCATTAATTATGTGCACTGGTGCACTAATTCACCCAAAATTGCCCATATGCTAATTCTTGATTAACACTAATTAGGTGTAACATCAAGATATTGGCCTTGTCATCCAATCATATTTATAAGATTCATTGTCATCACCAATTAAATGACTATGGAACATATACGTGCCTTGTCTCCAAATTCATATTTTAATTACCTCAATTAGATTGTTCATTGTCTATTTAGGGCTAATCTCTAACAATAATCATCATTAGTCTTAATTATCCAATAATATTAGCTCAGGATGTTACAATATATATATATATATATATAGCTAGCAGAAAGGTTATTCCCTACTTCTTCCACATCAATCGATCATTGATGCACGAAAATAGTATTTGCAAGATGCCACGAATAAAATAATGTGAAAAACTATAAAATTCTAGAGTTGGCAAGGGTATATATAACTACATAAAGAAAGCAATGATCGTCCCTCCTTGCCTAAAAATCATTATACATTTCCTTTGGGATGTCCATAATTTTAGGTGCACTTTGAAAACTCAAGGAATAATTATTAAGTTTCCCAAAATACCCGTTGTTTCTAATTTTTTGAAAGTTCATTGTCACACCCCGGGCCCCAAAGACCAATGGGTGACCTTGTAAATCATGGTCAAACTAAATAAACAATTCTTATATATCTTAAACCACCATATGATTAACTTATTCTTACTTGAGTTTTCATAACATAAATGTTCATTCACCATTCCATGAATATAACCTAATAAGGTTTACATATATACATTCCAAAAGGGTATTCATCGTGTGATTTATCCTCCAAATAAAAACAATGCAAGTCCCAAGTTCCAAGGTACACCCTTGCACATGCACAAAATAAGTTCAAGTTTCATTGAGACTTCCAAGCCTTCTTATCAAAATAAATAGAGACCAAAAGGTCTTTTACATTCCCTAATAAAATAAACAAAAGAAAAAAAGAGAGTCATCCTTCAATCCATGTCCCCAAGTGGCCAACTCTTTGCCATTACCTACATCTAGTAGGGGTCAATACAACAACCCCAGTAGAGTAACTAAACAAAGGAAATAATAGATGGTGACAAATGTAGTCATGTCTCAAGTGTAGTGTTAAGCAAGTGTCATCCAACATTTCAAAGAATATTCATTATATTGTGCGATGAAATAAAAACATTAATACAACAATAATAACACAATTCAATTCTTACAACAAGATGCAACACAAAAAAAGGTTTCTTAGATTACCATCACCTCACTCATCTGAACGGTATTACTTTCTACTTCCATAATCCTTCAATACTACCAAATGGCCCTCGATTGAGCCTGAGTGCTTTTCAAGCTACTAACCAGATCAAAACATATTGTTAGGACCATGGGCTCTGATATTGTAATTGGCTAATCTGGTTTGACAAAACTTGTTTTGTGTGTAATCCTTACATAAGTCCTATGAGTGAGTACCTTAATACATGTTTTTCTCCATGTTCATCCAAGAGACATTACCGTGCAGCACTATCAGTTGACTTGGTTCTTAAAGGGTCTATGGGACTTTTATATTTGATTTCGCTCTCACACACTCACATCTTACATGCATTGTATATAGTTTTTATCATAACATCATACATGTGATTGACTTGTGGTTGTAAGCCAATTTTTCCAAAATACATCTTTAAAATACTTAAGGAAAAAATTCAGTTCACAAGACAAGCAAGAATGAGCAACTCAATGTTTCTCATTTGAATGAACAACAAAGAAGTTCGTTCTCATTCGTTTTCATTCGTTCGAAGTCTCTATATCAAACGAAGAGCGGCAATCTCAGAGTTGTGCTCGTTTGATATTTGTTCCTTGTTCATTCGAAAGAACTAGTGCTCGTTAGAACGAATGATGGTTTGTTCGAACAAACCTTGGGCAGAAAACAGATTTATATTTTATTTCAAGCCATTTGGGGATTAATCAAGCTCTTTACGAAAATACAATTTAGAGTAGCAAAAAATAGAGTGAGAGATCATATTGTGAAAGAAAAATTGTTGATAAATCGTGAAACTCTAGTAAGAGATCATTTATACATGTCATTTATACACATTTGTACTTTTGTTCATTGATTGATTAAGATCATCCACTAGATCCAAATCACATCTAAGAGCCTTTGTTCATGTCAATTTCACCATTGATGAAAGATGGAGTTTAAGCTTAAGGATTCGGCATTGAGCGATCGGTGGATAATGAGGTCGTAAGCATTCGCGATTGTTAAGCGCCTTGATTGGAGAAGTCCGAGACCATAGAGGATTTTGGTTGTTTAAAGGTTCGACTCTGAGATGCTTGAGGATCTATGGGGAATTTGAAAATGTAATCGGGAAGAACAGAACTTGAGGTACTTAGCTCATTCGTAGATACGTTGTATTTCACTTTCCATCATAGTGGAATCCTTCTTCAAGCATTGGCCTAGCTTCGGAGTTTTACTCCAAGAATTGTTATCCAAGGTGGTTTTTCTGTCATCAATCGGTTTGTAATCTCTTTCAATTTACTATGTGCTTAATTGAAATGCTTCCGCTAGGATATACAAATTGAGTTTTCATGATATTTATAATTGTTCATTAATTTGATAAATTGAAAACTTGATTGAGCAAACTGATTGAAATCACAAATTGATCACTTAGTTGATTTTGACTTGAATTGTTAAAATTGCATATAAAATGAAGCTAGTTTGATCAACTTGGTGAAGGTTGATAGGTTGGTATATTTGAATGATTCTTGGTGAATTCATTGGTGGATGGGTATAAATGTTGGATTAATCACATTGAGTGATTTTGTTGATTACGTCATCTTTTGTTTTTTAACCAAGAATTGAAATATACATCGAAAGAAAATTTTTATTCAAGACCTACCTATTCAACACCCCCTCCCCCCTTTTAGGTGATATTCACACTTTGGGACCCTGAGTGATATCCTAGTGGTTTCCTTCTGTGACAAAGTGGTACGAGAGCCTTCTTTCTAAGGCATTTGATTGATATCCTAAGTAATGAAATCCATGGAAAGGTTAAGAGATGGAGGATCGATCTCACGACCACCTCTATTTGACGGCTCAAATTATACTTATTGGAAAGCTCGTATGAGAGCATTCCTAAGAGCTATGGACAAGCAAGTTTGACTCACCGGCCAAGAAGTTTGGACCCCTCCGATCAGAACTGCAACTTCAGAAATTCCCTCTATAGTCAATCATTTAAACACTTGGAAGGAGTTAGAGCTAAGGATGAGTTGTTACAACACCAAAGGGTTGAATACCATCTTTAATGCAGTAACTCCCAATGAGTTTCGCCACATCAAGACTTATGAGACATCCATGGAGGCTTAGGACATCCTCAAGACTACCCATGAGGGTATGTCAGCTGTAAAAAGGTCAAAATTACAAATGTTAACTTCTAGGTCTGAGGCCTTAAGAATGGAATAATTGGAAATATTTTCTGAGTTCTATGCTAAATTGAGTGATATTGTCAACTCTTCATTTAACCTAGGAGAGAATCTAGAAAGGACCAAGATTTTAAGAAAAATACTGAGATTTCGTCTCGAGAGATTTTAAGCTAAGATAACTGCTATTGAGGAAAGTAAGGATGTGGACTCTCTCATTGTTGATGAGTTAGTTGGATCACTTCAAACTTTTAAACTAACTCTTAAGCAAGCAAAGAGGACTAAAATTCTTGCCTTGAAATCAATAGAAGGAGTAAGCGAAGGGGATATTAAAACTGATCGTGAGTCCAAGAATGATAAGGACTTGTCTCCTTTTGTTAGGAGGTTTAACAAATACCTCAAGGGTAGAATGCCTAACTCCAAGGGATCTCAAGGCTCAAGTAAAAGATCTTTTGGGAATTCTGTCACATCCCGAACCCCACTCTACACGGATGTCGAGGACGTGATGCCAGTTAGCCGCCTTGCCAGTTTGCCGATCGACAATGCGACCAACCAAAGGCAACTTCTAAACTTACTGACGAATTGTATTCCAAATGTAGGGTTAGATGCAGCGGAATTTAAAACTTTTTTATCTCGAGAATGCAACTCATTTATCCACCGTAAGGGTATGTACCACAAAGCAAGTCTAAAATCCAAACAGCTAATAACTTTAACCTCAGAGCACGTCTATAATCAAACATATAACACAGAGTACATCTAATGTCTCTAGAGTACCATTACCTATGAGCCATGTCCCAATATCAGTAAATTAATCATATCGTATGTAATCATGTCACTCACCGGAATAACCAGATTCAATCCACAATAATGCAAGTATCCACAAATCAGTGCCATCAGATCCTTTACTTGGACCGCTACTCGGCCTATTTATGTCACATCATAGTGCCTTCTAATCCAATAGAGATAATTCCTAAAAAATGTTAAGGAATGGGGTGAGCTTAAATAAGCCCAATGAGTAACACAGGTTTCCTGTCATGGGTTTCAAAACCATTTCTTGTTTACAAAGCACAAGGAGAGTTCAGTTATCTCTGAAATAGCAGTTTTATAAATCTACTTAAATGTGGTTAAGTAGAATGAAGCAGGACTGAACTAAATGGAACAAGCAGATTAGAACATAACAGAACAGAACAAATCAACATAGAACAACAGACCAGAACAGACAAAACAGTACAGGATGCCAGTATATCGTTCAAGAGTATAGGTAATCAAATCAAAAAATAAAACAGGTCAATATTGAGCGGAACAGAACAGAACAGAACATAACAAAGCAAGATGCCGATTAGGCACATAATCAAGCCTACTTATGCCATACCGCTCAAAACTGGAATGGTACCAAGAGTAAGACACAACATAACAGAACCGAATCGGGACAGACCATACAATGAAACAGGACAGACCGAACTGAACAGGAGAGTAAGACAGTACAAAATCATGTCACGTGTACTGCATTATAAAAGAGTATGCATTTAAACAGTATAGTATACAAAACGGTATAGTAAATCAAAATACAGCAACTAGACGGTGTAACTTATACACCAAGTCAGAAGTTCCAAGTTACTCACAAACTTTACACTTATCTCCTTGTACAAATAATTTGATAACCTCCAGATATGTCAGGTACCTCCATGCATATCCTGAATAATCATCATCAATCACAGACAGATCAGAATTCATCCATTCAGGTCATATTCATCATCTTAGGCGTCTATTGGATTACCTAAGATAGCCTAGTAGCCTATTGCCCTTTCATCGGGTTTCATCCGGGGCTATTTCATTCTTTAATTAGGCTTATCAGTTATCAAGATCATAATCTAAATCATTTAGACTTCAATCGTTATCAGTTAAGTACCTATTTATCCTTAGGGGCAAAATGGTAATTTCACCATTCTTGTCCCAGACCCTGTCATGGTCCTCAGAATATCCCATATATCTTATATATGAAGTTCTAAGTCTTTTAGACTTAAATCGTTATCAGTTAAATACTTATTTAACCTTAGGGGCAAAATGGTAATTTCACCATTCTTGTCCCAGACCTTATCGTGGTCCTCAGAATATCCCATATATCTTATATATAAAGTCCTAAGTCTTTTAGACTTCATTTGGTATTTGCTTTCGATCATCGGGACACATCAGTCATTTTTTATTTTACGCTCTGACTGTTTCGGAGTCTTATTCAGCCCTTCGATTATCATAATTATGCTTATGATAATTTATTAGATCAGATTGACCTTTATTCGACCTCTACTTTGCACTTACCGTGCTCAGGGGTATTTTGGTCATTTTACGTTTCGTGAGATTCTGACTCTGATTCGTCATTTAATCATGTATACAGTTTCATGAGTATATGGGCTTCTATCGGTATCAGTTTCGTCCCAATCAAACTTCATTTAGGTTTCGTATAGGATCAGGGGTATTTTGGTAATTTTATATTTCCTGATGTTCTGACCCGAATCATAATTTAATCATATATTATGAGTCCACGAGTATTTGGGCTTCTATTGGTATTAATTTTGCCCAATTTGGACTTTATTTGGGCTTCGTACAGTATCAGGGGCAATTCAGTAATTTCACATGTTGTATGACCGAACTTTTTGGGACCTCAGTTCATAAAATGGACCTCACCATTAGGTCCAGAGTGGCCGACATAGTTGAATTGGACTATCTTTTATGTTTAATCGGCCCTGGGTATCACTAAGGGCAGTTCAACCATTTACCATTTACGTGTCTGTATTTTTTGGAACTTGGTTTCACAAATCAGACTTCACCTGTTGACTCCAGAATGTCTAACATAATCAAAATAGGCTATCTTTTATTTCTGTTTAGCCCTAGGTGTCATTAGGGGAAGTACAGTCATTTACCATTTATGTGTCTGTACTTTTCGGGACTTAATTTTCCAAATCGGACTCCACCATTGAGTCTGGAATGCCCGAAATAGTAAGGATGTACTATTTAATTATTTAAGTTGGACTCCGTTTGACGTGTTTAATGTCCTAAGGGTAAAATAGTAATTTTACCCATTTAATAAAATAATTAAAATAATTATTTTATTATTTTTTTAGGAGTGTATTTGCATAAAAATCCTAGGGATTTGGGCCAGATTATAATTTTATAGAACAATTGGGGTCAAAGTATAAATCCCAAAATTTCCAGGGTCAAAATGTAATTTTTTCCAATTAATAAAATAATTATTTTATTAATTAATTATTTTTCAGGGGCTTATATGCATAAACTTTTCAGAAGCTGGGCCAGAGTACAAATATTCAGAACTGTTGGGGGGTCAAAACTAATTTTAGAAAGTTTTGGGGTTCAAAACAGGATTTCATAAAAATAAAGGTTTAGAACCGTCCGGTTTTAGGGTTCAGTCATTTGAACCAGTCCAAAACCCTAAACCATCCGGTTCACTTTCCTTCAGAAAACCAGAATACAATATTCTTGTTATTCCCAATTTGGCCCCTTATCCACGGTTTGGTCAGATCTGAACCCCAATTTCAATTTCCTGTCGCCGTAACCAAACAAGTTTATTTCAGTTTAAGACAACATGTTTAACTCAAAACGGTGCCATCCCACTAAAGCCCGTTTATGCGACGGGTCGAGTCCCGACCTGAACCCGAAACTGACTCGAACTAACCCAGTCACTGTTCATCGTCTTCCTTCTTCTTCCCTCCGTGTTGCCCTAAATTCCAGTTTCCATGTTTTCCAGTTTCATGGGTTTTCAAAGACTGATTTCCTCTGCTTTCCATCCCAAATGATTTCTGGAAGTTAGGCCAACGTCTTGGCATTCATTTTGAGCCTCGAATCAAGCTTAAACGTTCAGGTCTATGAGGAAATAACCGAACCTGCAGCTCGGTTATACACGTTGGTTTTTGACCTAAAGCAGATGGAATTGCTTCTATGGTGCCCTATTGATCGTGGGGTTCAAGCCCCTATTCTCAAAACCAAGTTTAGAGCAAGATTTGTGGGATTGGGTTTCATGGCCGAAACTTGCAACTCAGGTTTTAAGGCTCATTTTCGAGCCATTTGGTCTCGTTCTTGTTGCGTTGTAGTTCCTTACAACATCTAGTTCAGGTCCCTATCCCTCAATCGAGGTTTAACCACAGTCGATTCAGACCCAGTTCAGTCAAGGTCCTCTAATGGTGGCTGTTTACGGTTTTGGGTTTTTCAAGCCTATCCGACCCTCCCAGTTATTTTATAAAATTATGTATATATGTGTATAGGTGCATATACTTGATCATTGCCATTTCTGATTTGCCCCAACCACTAGCTTAACTTGTGGCAGCATCTCTAATGAGTGCTGCCATTCCACTATTTTGGGCAGGCCATCTTGGCCGTGTGTGTGTGAGTTTGTTGGTTTTGTGTATATATATATATATATATATATATACACACACACACACACACATATATACATATAATATTATACCAACACACTTGGAGACCCACATACATTATTACACCTTGGATATTAGCATGCTTTTATGTACTATGTATAAATATATTTGATTATCCATGTATATACCTACACATATGTATATACTTGGCCATGTATTCACACACAATACACCTTTAGTGTGTGTATGTGTGTGTCATTATATTTAATTATAACTAACCAATATCTTCTCATATTAAATTAATTATTTTATTGGTCTATCGTGACTGCCGAGAGATTCCCGATTAACTTCCTTGATTATTCTTTATGTCGGTCCTAATTAATAATTAGCGAACTAATAATTAATTAGTCGGGTCGGGGTGTTACAAATTCTAACTCTTCAAGAGGCCAAGTCTAAAAATCTTCTAGTAGTGATAGAATAAAACCTTCATCACAATCCACCTCTATGCCTATTGAATGCTATGATTGTCATAACTTTGGGCATATAGCGGCCGATTATGCTAATAAGAGAAAGGGAAATTCTCAAAATAGAAAGGCAATGAAATCATCTATTTCCAAATATGATGAAGGAGGAGAAGTGGATGAGAATGATGATGAAGAAGAAGAAGCTGATGAAAGTCAATTTTTGGCTTTCATAAGTGTCACCAATGTCCATAAAGAATCCTCCTCCATTGAGGATAAAGATTATAAGGACATGAAAGACCTCATGTCTAGTGATGATGAGAGCGATGATGAAGACAACATTGAGATTGCTTTTAAAAAACTATTCAATGAATTTATAAATCTCAAAAATTTTAACATAAAGCTTATCACTAAGCTTAAGTCTTGTGAGAAGGAGAATAGTGTTTTAATAGTTTATCAATATTTATTGAATCAACTAAATGAGGATAAATTCTCTTTCTTAAAGAAAGTTGAATCCTTAGAAAATGAGAGAAATTTATTTGCTGTTGAAGTAAGAATAAAATTCCAAAGTTCACTCTTTCAGTGAACAACTCACACAAGCTAGGAATTTCAAAGTCAATCTCGAGGATAGGTCGAACAAGCTTTCTAAAATGCTTAATACCATCCAAATCAAGAATGATAGAAGTGATTTGGTCTATGACATGTTCACAAAAAAGAACAAGCCCTCTACATCCACTTGAAGTTAATCTCCCGCTCTTAAGCCTATTGTGTTTGTGTCCTCAAAATCTAAAGGTGTTGAACCACTTAAACCTATGAGGTAAACCCAACCCCAACCAAAGCCTCAAGCACATTCTCGCACCTCAAGCCAAACCTCAACTAAGTTTATTTTATTACTTTCATTGCAAGGTTGAAGGGCATTCTAGGAGGAAATGCAAATTTTCCAAGAAAAGGCTAACAAAATAACACACTATGACCTTAGAGCACAAATTAAAAATTGCTACCTTAAAGCAACAAGTGAACAATCATATTCAAAAATCAAAGAGCATCTCTCAAAGGATCATTGTAACATACCGACCTAATTTAGTGAAGCAGTTAAGCATAAGGATGATTATTGTGAGATAACTTTCTCAATAATCATAGGCAATTCTAGTTAAGACTAATAGTCTATAAACATAAGGACAAATGTATAAATGAAAGCAATTAGCTATGAATTGGAGATAATCAATTTTAAGGAAGTGATTTAATGACAATGGTCATAACTTGATAAAAAATTATGATCGGTGTTAATCGAGGATTAACACATGAATAACTTTGAAAGATTAGTGCATGAAATACACTAAGGCAAGACTAGTGATACATGAGTAAAGTATGCTTAATCAAGAATCATTGCAAAAATTATAAGAAACTTTGAGAGAGAATAAAATACTCTAAAATACAATATGATGCATTTGTAAAATGAAAAAGGGAAAAAAGGGCTTAAAAAGCTCATACAAAGTCTTGAAATCAAGACCCCAAATAAAGAATGTCAAAACTCTACCAACTAGACTAAACGAACTAAAAAGGACCAAAATGCTCCAGTAATGATTGAGATATTCGAGATGATCGAAAAGTATGGTTTTTGAGGAATTCGTTGGTTTGATCGGATTTTTTGATTAAAAATTATCTTAAAACTTCCCAGTGATGTCTTGATCATGTTTTGGTGAATAAATGAACCAAAACCAGGTGGAAAATCGTGAGAAAACATAAAAATATTTCTCAGATTCCGGTCACTGTCACTGGAGGAGGTGACTGGAACCCTCGTCAGAAAATCAGAGAGGATGACACTATTCTAGCTTAGGTCAGTTTAGGGGTTCGGGCCAAGATTCGGCCCACATGGGTGGATGGGTACCCAAAGCTACGTCATTTTGATTAGTAACTTGAGTTTTAAAATTGGAAGGATCTATTTGGTTCCAGAGTTGAGAAATTTAAATTGAATATCCACGCCTAGAATTAGGATATCCTATCGCAGTTATCAAGCTTTATTTGTCGTTTGGTTGGCAAAAAATCATAAAATAAAGGGGAGCCAAAGCTTTCTAGTTTCGAACCCAAGACCTATTGAGCCAAAGGAACTTTGGGCTCAACTGGCAACCAAGATGCCACTGAACAACCTATTAATATATTTTACATAATAATATATATATATATATATATATATAATTAGTTTCATTAAATAAATTAAACTAATTGAATTAAATCCTAAGTAATGCCCAGATAAAATGAAAGGGATGTCTACCCTAGCACTTCTCGATGCCTCAGACGCAATTACAGAGTCCGATTTATGAAATTAAATCCCAAAAATTTAGACACGTGAAAAAATTTAATTGCCATTATGCCTTTAGTGATGCCCAAAGTCAATTAAATGTAAAAAGAGTTGATCTTGACCATTTTCGACGTTCCAAACTCAATAGTGAGGTTTGTTTCGCTCAAATAAATTCTGAAAAATATAAAACAACAAATGAAATAATACTAAATGTATCCCAAGCATTCACTTAACTATAAATAAATTTAAAAAAATGGACGGGATCTCACTTAAAGTTTTTAAGGCTGCTAGACCCAAAAAGTAGAGTCCGTTAGGACAAATTAAGTTATGAAAAATACAATACGCGAAAAGGGAAAAATTACAACAAGGTTCAATGGAGCCAAAAATAATAAGTGGCCAATAGTAACGTTTAAGTTATGTTCTAATACGAAGTTATGTGCATTTGACTTATACATCTAGGAACTAAGGACAAGGGAAAGGTGATTAAGGAAACAGATTTAGAACTTGAGGTGAGTAATCTAGAATCTTGAATTAGTGAATTTCTATATCTGTTCAAATACCTAATATGTTTTGTGAGTAATCTTGCAACTTGAATTAGTGGATTTTACATAGTGTTCTAAACTATCTATTATGTATTTTTGTGAGTAATCTTGCAACTTAAATCAGTGAATTTTACATCTTGCTTTCAAATGTCTACTCTATGCATTTCTATATTTGATCAAAATACCTAATCTATTTTTGTGAGTAATCCTGCAACTTGAATCAGTGGTGTTTTATCTCTTGTTTGAAAAATGCCTAATCTATTTTTTTGATTAATCTGGTATCTTGAATTAGTGAATTTCTATACCTGTTGAAAATATTTGTTCCGTGTTTTTGTGAAATATCTTAGAATTTTGATCTTCAAGATTTTATATATTGAAATAGCATTCACAAGTACTAATTTGAAAGACGTCTCTATGCTTTGAATCTAGACTAATTTCTTTAGCAAAAATGTTTGTAAACCCATGTCACCCCTTTAATGAGAAAATGATTTGTGTGAACCAATCTTGACTATGTAATTCTAAATCATACTTGTTGATCCAATATTATATGTGTGTAAGACCTACCCATGTGGCACTCCGACTCTTGAAATGAGACCTACCCACATGGTGCTTTGACTCAATGTGTAATTCGATTTTTGTGTCTATCCGAGGCCTACCCATGTGGTGCTCCTAACTCTTGTGATGAGACTTACCCACATGGCACTCTAACTCGTTATGGATTTAATAATTTAGGCTTACCTACATGGCGCTCCGACTCATGATGAGACTTACCCACGTAGCGCTCTAACACAATATGTTATTCTTTGATGTGTGTAATGTCACATCCCGCACCCCACCCTACACGGATGCGAAAGATGTGATGCCAGTTAGCCGCCTTGCCAGTCTCCAACCGACAATGCGACCAACTAAAGGCAAACTTCTGAACCTTACGATGAATTGCATTCCAAATGTAGGGTCAGAACAACAGAAATTAAAACCTTTTTATCTCGGGAACGCAACTCATCAATATATCACAATTAGAGGTATGTACCACAAAGCAAGTCTATAATCAAACAATTAATAACTCTAAGCCACAGATCACGTCCACAACCAGACATAGAACACAGAGCATATCTAATCCCTCTGGAATACCATTACCATGAGCCATGTCCCTACATATCTCTTGTACATGGATAAGTCAACTATAGCATCACACTCACCTGAATAGCTAGAGTCAACCCATCAGAACCCAAGTCTCCACATTTTATTGCCATCAGATCTTCACTTGGGAATGCCTTTCAGTCTACACGAATCATGTCCTTGTGCTTTCTAATCCAATGGAGTTATATCCTGAAAAATGTTAAATAAATGGAATGAGCTTAAACAAGCTCAGTGAGTAACATAGGTTCCTGCCATGGGTCAGTTCATATATATATATATATATATATATATATATGCATGCTCAAATGTAACTCAAATAGAACAATGTAGCTCAAGTAAAACAGATACAACTCAAATAGAACGGATACAGCTCAAAGTGCTTGAACCTTCCCCAGGCAGTGTGGGATGCCGCACAAGATAATCCGTCAGTCACCCACCCCACACATGGAGGCCCATGTCCCCACAGCACACTACCGGTTGGGCTCGGTATCAGAGCGGAACAGATCAGATAGGATTGAGCAGATGCTGAGTTCTGGGCGTCCCACAGAGCCAGCTATCCATCTACTGATATACTCAATCCTGTAGTGGGCCCGAGACAGACTCAACATAACAAGATAAACACGAATCAGACTCCAATAGCATAGAGAAGTTAGAACAACAGACTCCAACAAAATCAGAACAGAAGATATCAAGAAGCAGGATAGGATCTTGCCACATGTAATGCAGTGTAAAGAGTATGCATTAAAACAGTACAGAGTATAAAGCAGTTCAGTATATAAAGCAGTATAGCATACAGAAAATATACACCAAGTCAGGAGTCCGAGTTACTCACAAACTTATGCTTATCTCCATTCACAAATATCTCCCAGATGCGTTAGGTACTTCCATGCATGTCCTCAATAATCATCATCCTGAATAATCATCATTAATTACAGATATATCAGAATTTAATCATTCATATATTATTCATCACCTTAGGCCTCTATCAGATTGCCTAAGATAGTCTAATGACCTGCTATCCTCTCACTAGGTTTCAACTAAGATTATTATATTCCTTAATTAAGCTTAGTAGCTATCGGGGTTACGATATAAGTCATTTTGACTCTATCGTTAACTATTGAGCACCTATTTAATTTTTTTAAGCAAGGCATTATAATTTTGCTAGGCACAAACTAAATTTATCATTATTGCTTATCAACCCCAAAACCATAAAAGATGTCACATTTGTTAAGAATTATGGCAAGTTACAATTTAGCATCTTGTTAACAAATATTGGATTAACATAGGAGTAGAGATGTAGAAGGAACAATTACCTGATGTTGGTACTATTGGATTCGAATTACTACATGCATTCCTTATCGTGCCATCATAACAGATAATAACATCCTAAAGGATGGCCATTAAGTTTTGAATAAAGTTTCAGGCTTAGTCAACCCTTTAGATGAACGAACAATAACTTCTCTGCTTGCTTGGTGTCATCCTGTGTCCTAGCTGTCCGCACCACTAATACGAGAATCGAGTTTCTCTTTGGTACCTCCTGTCAGCTTGCAGCTGACTCTACAGCTTATAATTTAGCAACATCCATCGCATTACTCTTGATGACCACATCAAAGCTAACTTCTATAGAGCCTAGACTCGAAAGACTCTGACATGGTTCATATAATTCACTAATGACTCCTATAAAACTTGGATGTTGAGCAGTATAAGAGTTGGGACTCTGACTGAACGTAGAGGGGAATGCTGCTAACAAATGTAAAAGGAATACAGAACCGTGCCTTCCCTCATTAGTATCTCTATAATGAACGAGAACAATGTGTTGGTATACCAGATTCAACGCCCAATAGCTATGTCTCTGAAATTTGAATTTCTGCTCTTCGTTTGCATAATTTAAAGCTTCATTGCAGTTTCATCTATCCCGTAAAACTGCTACCTTCAAATCACCCAATCTAGCAGTTCTGCGGCACCCATACCTACACATATATACCTCCATCTGTTGCTCTCCCATTTCAGTTTCACTACAATCAGAATAATCCAAGAGACCCAAAATGCTTAAAACCGTAGTAGCAACCCATAACACCAGCCGCAGAACCTGACCAACAATCCCGATTCTTGACACGATTTGAATCTCGGTCAACATCTCTGCTACAGCCATCATCGGTCCATTCAAAGCAAAATCCATTCAACAAATTAATCAATAACTCCAACCTGAATTTGAGACCGTCTATAATAGACTCTGTTCAACGTCTCATCATCTACTGCCAAAATCTCCATCACCCAACCTCAATCAGATCACTATTCAACCGCTACTGCTGCTTAGAGCCTCCAACGTCCCTACTTCTGTGGCACCCAACTGCTCTACCGCTACTGCCCTTCACTTCCTCTATTTTCTCACTCTCTTTCTTAATTTATTTTCCTCACCAATTATTCAGAACAATCTCCATGAACAACCCCTGTTCTCAATTGAAAGCGCAGAACATAGGAACCCCAAAAAAAACCGCAACATCACATACAATTCCGAGCCATAAAACCGCAACCTCCACACACAAGAAACCCAACGCTTGAACTGATTGAAGCAGCCATCCTTCCTGCACGCTACACATATACACCCACATATACCTGCTGCACCATTACAGGCATACACACACATTACCTGTTGTACCGCTACACTTTTTGCTACTGGTTTCGGCTAAATCAATTTTCCTTGCACCAACACGCTGCTGAAATTTCCTTTTTCCAATTTCATCACAGCGATGGCATTAGGTCTTCCAACATCCATACCCCTACCGCAACTTCTCCAATTTTTGCACTCTTTCTCTTCTAATCTCTCTTTCCTGATTCATTTAACACCCACACACACATATATATCAGCCGCACCAATAGAGAATTCTCTCTTCCTCTCCAATTTTCCTACCAACTGACTTCCTCTCTCATTCTAGTGGCTTCTATTACTTTTCTCTGTTTTACTGAATAGAGCAATCGGTGCTTTAGAAGCTTCAAGCTTCTTCCTTCCTTTTGTTTTTCATATATATATATATATATATATTCATATATGTGATACCCTATATCCACCGATATGCCAACCCTTCTTTTTTTCATGTTTCCAGCTTCTTTAAGAAGCTTCTCTTTTCTTTTTCTTTTTCTTTTTTCTTTTTTTTTTTATTTTTATATACTTATATATATATATATATAATATATGCCTCTCACGTGCCCAACATGGCTATTTCATTTGCTCTCTTTTCTTTTCTTATTTCAGTTTCCAGTAGCTTCCATTGGAAGCTTTTAGATTATAATATTCTATAGTATATATATAATCTTATATATACAATTTGCTATGTATATTTATTTTTACCATATTAATATTTTATTTCATAAAATATTAGATTACAAAATGCCAGTAAATTTGTCATAAAGCCGAGGCTCAATTATCTTAATTATTTATTTTTATATTTTCTAATAATTAATTCACTCATGACTTGCTATATTTTGAGTTATTTTAAATCATTAGCGTCACGTAATTTATATTTATTAGATCCGTGTACACTCTAAGCCGTGTTGGATTTTTGGGGTATTACATGTCATATATGTTTGTCATTCGTCTTATGTTATCCAATATTTTTAATCAGATTTTAGGGGTACCTTCTTATGTGTATTCGTTATTCGATGTTGCATTATCCGTTCTGTGTTAATTATCTAAACTGTGTTTTAAGAAGTGTATGTGATACTATACGTTTTGTGAACAACTCTTCATCATCTGATTTGTGTTTTGATATTCAAATTGTGCTACTGAAAATGATGTGTTTTAGAAATGCATGTGTTATATCCGCTTGAACATTCGGTATGCTTTATACATTATCTATTTTGGAAATGTGTTATAAGATATTCTTGAGTATGTGTTATCTATTTGGGGAAACTTGGTGCCCATGGTATTTTGTACAAAACCTATGATAGGATACAGGAATTCCTCACGAGCTTTCGATGAAGCTCACATGGATTTATCCACACATATTTCAGGTAATTAAGTTAGCAAAGAAGTGGTAAAGTCTACATAAAAAAGCCAAGGGTGTGAATGCAGTGGACCTTTTGCACAAGGAACATGATCAAATTTGATATGGGATCTTTTTGGTTACATATGATGTATTTTTTGCATAGCGACAACTTAGACTTCTAAGAATTAGTATTATGTTTCTTTTCCTAGACATATATATGGATGTGCATAAAAATGTTGATGAATTATATTAATGATGGTGACGTTATGACAATGACTTTACTTCAAAGAGGCTTAGTGTTTTGAGATCCTTAGGACACTTAGTCTAAATCCCAAGTGACAGAACTTGGTTTCTCTTCGGTGAATTCAGATCCACCTTCAAGGTGGTCATTAATAGCGATTTGGTTTGGCTTACTATTTTGGCTAAAACTAGCACAAATAAAACACCCTAGTATGCATAAAACCTTACAAGACATTTAACTAGACTAAGAGGTTCGATTTAATCACCTATTTTTTTCTAGTTTTTGAAAGCTTCTGTCTGTCTCTTTCTCTCTCTCTAGCAGCCTTCCTCTCTCTCTCTCTCTCTCTCTCTCTTCCTCTTCTTGGTTCGGTTCTTAGGTTTGGTTGGTTTTCTTCTTTAAGTCCAGACAGCTATGCAATATAGGTTTTTATCATTCTCATTCTTCTTCTTCTCTCTCCCTTTCTCTCTTTTTTTTCTCTCTCTCTAGCCGAAATACATAGTGTTCACAATATGCATGGTCTGTTTCACCCCATATACACTCAAGGTTTGAATATGCACATCATGAGGGATTTGGTTACATGAAATCTAATTGGACAAGAGGTTAGTGCAATAGGGTGATGACAGATCACCCTTTCAGAACTTTTCCCACCTAGTTCTACTTTATGTACTTTTCTTTTGGCTATCATATCACATAAGTACTGATAGCCAAGTGGGCTTACACTTTGGGCAAGTCTTTTTATGGTTGAAGGTGTTGGGTTCAATTCCTTGGGTAATGTTTTTGGCCCATTTTTCTTCTTTCTTCTTTTTAATTTCCTTGCATTAAGTTTTCTTGTCATTTATGAATTAAATTTCTGTTTACTAATTTGCTAGCATTATTCAGATTACATGTGTTAGTGTCACTAGTAGGTGATGTTGTAATTTCACTACTCTTAGTAGTCTTTATCTTTTTATTTTAGCTAGGGCTTAATTATTCCCTAACTATTGTTTTACATGTTATCTCTAATATTTAAATTAGTGACTTAATTACTTTAAAATTAGGCTAAGGTGTTACATATATCAACATTCTAGACAAGATATATCAAGGATTAAACATGTAACATTCATCTACAAATCCATCTAGAAATTCACATAATTTTTCTACACATTTTTCATATAACATGGTCCATAGAGATGTCATAATATGTAGGTTTTCTCTCTAACCTTCATTTTTCACCTAGGTTAGAAGCCTTACCTCAAAACAATTGTTGATTTATGTGTAAAGAAAGCAAGAGAGATTTTAATTTCAAGCCTCAATCCTTGCTCTTCAGTGTGCTCGTGAGGTTGAAGTAAGACAAAACAAGCACAACCAAAAGTCTTGAGAAGATTATAATTTGGAGTACCATGGAGGCATTCATAAGGGGATTGGTGATAAATAATAGGTTAAGGAACATAATTGATGGTGTAAACAGTTGCAAGGGCAACTTCCCCCTAAAAAAGTTCTAGATATGAAGAGGAAATGATTAAAGCACGAATGAAATCCAATATGTGTCGATGTTTCTGTTCGACTGGGTCATTTTGTTGAGAGGTTCCAAGACAAGAACGTTGAACAATGGTGCCATATTGATGAATGAATCTTTGAAGAGTAGACTTAATATATTCTTTACCATTATCAGTATGAATGACTTTAATGGTTTTAGACAACTAAGTTTTGACCATGGTGGCAAAGGAGAAATAAAATTGTGGCAATTCAGATCTAGGATGCATGAGATATATCCAAGTAAAATGAGAATAATCATCAATAAAAACAAAAAATTACAAAAGAAAGAAATAAAATAGAAAATATAATAATAACTCAAGATGTTGAACTAGATCCTTCCAAAGAATGGAAGTTTGTCCAAGATCACCTTAAAGATCAAATCATAGACAAGCCAACTCAAAGAGTTGGTACTAGATCATCATTAATAAATATATGCAACAATTAAGTATTTCTATCTCAATTTGAATCTAAAAATATTCAAGAGGTTGAAAATGATGAGTCTTGGATATTACCTATGCAAGAAGAGCTAAATCAATTTGAAAGAAATGGTGTATGAACTCTAGTACGTAGATTTAGAAATCAAAATGTAATAGGAAACAAATGGGTCTTTAGAAATAAGAAAGATAAAGATGGAAATATAACTAGATAAAGCTAGGTTAGTAGCTTAAGGAAAGAACCAAGAAGAAGGCATAGACTATAAAGAAACCTTTGCCCCGGTTTGTAACATCCTGCTGACCCAATATTATTAGGTGATTAAGAACTAAAGGGAATAATTAGCAAGACTAAGCCTAATGAGCGATGGTTAAATTTCTTAAAGCAATTTAACCATAAAATTTGAAACCAAAGGCATATGTGTGTGCCATAATCATGTGAATAAGATAACAAAAGTATCTTAATGAGAATCTTAAAAAATGTTAATCAAGGATTAACACCTAGTCAACTTTGAATAATTTAATGCTTAAAACATTAAATCAAGAAGACTAGTGCTATTCAAATATAAAACCTTTAATCAAGGAAGATGGAAAAATATAAGAATAATTTAGGAGAATAAATGTAAGCTTTAAAAAGATATTAAACACTTAAAATCAAATATTAAATACACTTAAAAGAAGAGGAAAGAAAAAAAAGCAAAAAGGATTTACCAAGGCTTGAACCTTGGGCCAAGGGAAGACAAAGATCGAGGTTTAAGACCATCAGAAGAGAGGGGGAACGAGCATGGAATTCAAAAATGAGGTATGCGGTTAAAGAGAAAAACTAGAGAGGGAAAGAAGCAAAAGAAGTCGGTTCAAGCTCGACAAAGGTAAGGTTGGAATTTTTTCAATTCCTTTAAACTTATGTTATATATAGAAAACTTGTTAAGCTAAGAAAAGAGCCCTAAAGCCCTAAGAACCGTAAGAACTAGGACAGAACCGCCATTAGAGGACCTTAGAAACTAGGTTTGATTCGACCTAGATTAAATGGGTCCCTTTATATGGAGACTTAATCTACTTATTGTGCAGATAAGGTTGCCATAAAAATTTGGTAAAAAAACCTAGAAACGAAAGAGGAATTTCAAATCATAAGTAACGGGTTCAAAATCGAAAATCACATAAAGAGCATTAAGCTCAATTCTTCCTATATGAAATGAAACTTGTAGTGATAGGATCACAACACAACAAGCAGGGACAAATTTGGTTGAGAAATTAGGGAGATATAAGGGATTATCTATTTTGGTCATGGATGATCGAATCAAGCTTTTGAGCTTGATTTGATCCATGAAACCAACGAGAGAACTTAAGTTAAGGATCTAGAAACCTATTAGGATTGAAAGCAGAAAAAAATGAGGCTTAAAATGCAATGGAAAAGGAAAGAAAGATTTTAAGGTTTTCGGCAACAATAACCTTAAGCCTAAGGAAGACAATGAATAATACGGGTTAGGTCAAGCGAGTCAGATCCGAGTTCAGGTCGACCTGGCCCAAGCGCGGGAATGGGTTAGCCAAAATGACCGTGTTTTGGGAAGTTATGTTAATTAGTTAAAACCTGAGTTGGAGCATTTGGTAACGAGGATAACAAATGGAAATCAGGGATATGGATGGATATGGCTCTCTATCCCTAATTTGATAAACCTAGGGTTAAGAAATTATAGAATAAGAACAATTAAGTTTGGAATATTAGAAATCAACCCCAAAAGTTTCTGGATATTTCAATCTGTCCCAGACCGAAAATTTAAAAAACTTAAAATGCCCCTCTAAAATAGAAAAATAATAATTAACTTTCTCAAATTATATATTGGCTCCAATAGTTTAATTAAATTATATTATGGTCCAATTAATACAAGAATTAATTCAAAAATGCCCTGTTAGATTAAAAAAAGATTAAATTAAAATAGTAATTTTAAAAAATTGCACCGAAGTCCCTAATTTCCAATTAATTACAAAAGTGCCTCTAAAATTTTCAAAATGACAATTTTGTCCCTAAATAATGCAAAAATAACAACTACATCCCTAGAAACTATATTTAGCATAATTAAAGCTATAGATGACCAAATTAAGATCTAAAAAAGCCTAACCTAAGATTTTTCAATGCTCTGGACTTAATGGCGGAGTCCATTTTAGAAATGAATTTTCTAAATATATAAACGAAGATCAATAGCCACATTTGGTTCAACTTTGCAACTTTTGTAAAGCAGCCAAACAAATACCAAAAATTATGAAACTTCATACTTAAGTATTTATAACTATTCTGAACTCAGTGATGCAGTCTGTTTAACCAAATGAGGCTCGTAAAGTATAAGTCCTTAAGAAATGTACCACTAAAATAGTGTTTAACGAGTGTTAGTCATTCTTATAGGACCTGAGAGGCTTAAGGAGCAGTCAAAATAAGATAATTAAAAAAAATAAGCTAGCAGTGAAGGCTAATTAAGTATCCGATACCCGAATGTGGTCTCGCATTAAAGTGTCAAATTATGAAAATGCCCCTAAACCTAAAGTAAGCTACAGGAAGACTAATTATGCTCCGAAAAAGGCTAAATTTATTATCTTCGACATTCTAAACCTAACTATGATATCCGTTTGGGAAAAATAGAACATCAAAACAAACTAAAAAATGACGAATACGTTCCTAAGACTTAATTAAACTACCTAGAGAGTATAGAAAGCAATGAAGAACCCATACCAATGTTTTTAGGAGTCTCTGAGTCCAAAAATGAACCATGTTTAAGATAATTAGGTACATAGCAGATGGGTTAAAATTACCAAATTACCCTTAAAGCTTAATTAAGCGATCAGATAAACTTCGAAAATAAAAAATGGACCTACCTTATGAATAAAAAAAGCATTTGGACTCAAAAATAAAGTCTGATAAGGTAAATGAAGTACCGAACAGTATCAAATAGGTAAGAAAAAATGACCAAAATTCCCTTAAAGGCTAAAGTAAGTCACACAATGAACTAAAAAGTGTTAGGAACACTAATTAAGGACCATAAGGCAATCCTAAATAGTGAGACTAAGTCTAGAAGAGACTAAGACCATTAAGTAAGAAAATATTTAAGCTGAGATATATAATAATCTAGTATCAATGTATTTTGATCCATGATTTAGGATCACTAGCAAGGAAATAGAGATAAAATGAATGCCAAGCCAAGTCAAGTAAGCAAGTAAACAAGTAAGTACGGACTCTGAACCAGAAGTGAGTAACCCTGAACCTTAAAATGGAGACATTTCCATGAAATTCAATTCTCTTACAGCTTTATGACATTATATGCAGTTCTTTCATAGCTTTACAACATGTTTTAAACTATTATGCTAAATGTTTTAACTGCATAATAGTTTTTAGAATATTGTGACAAATATTTGAGTTCCATTCTTTTAAGTAGCATTTCTTTAAATTTTTTAGAGCATGGATATCTTAAATAATGTTTTGCAAGCATGTTTTGACTTTACTTACCTTATGGACCTTGTCGGGGGATAAGAGCTAGTAGACTTTAGATAAGTTATATAGCAAAGACTCGGCCGAGAGTCTGAATTCAGTAGACTATGTAAGCCATGAGCTATAAATTATAGTAAGGTCACCAAGGTGACAATTTAAGGTCCCCTAGGACAACCGCTATTAAGGCTTTTGGCATGTATTACTAGTCAATCACTTTATAGCTATAGATTTTATGATATCATGATTTATCTTAAAAAACTAGACTGACATGAACTCTTGCTTGATTTCATAGCATATCTTGCAACTATCATTTATATGAATATGTTTTAAGAATGCTATTTCCTTTCAGTACAGTTATTTTCTATTCATATCCATGAAAGTTATGAAAGCTATGAAAGTTTATGAATAGGGTTTTTGAGAAACCCAAGACAGGGAGCTTGTGTTATTTACGAGATTTTCACAAAGCTCACACAATTTTATCCTATATATATCAAGAATGACCAAAAATTCTACAAATTTAGATGTTAGTAAGCTATGAGAAGTAGAGACTCCAGCTAGAAGAGAATCAGTAACCCACTATGGAGATAACAACCTGAGATGACAGATAATAGATTGATGTGATAACTTAGAGTATGAATAAAATATGAACGATGTTCACCAATGATGTATTAGTTCATATATTGATGTGTAATGTAATTTTGGCTTATATTATTGTTACTCTGATGTAATGTTACTTATGCTATAGCAAGTGTCACTTCATTTAAACAAAAAAATTCATAGACATAGATTCCTCTGCATGATTTTATATAACCGAATGCAATGTACTTAGATTTTTAAAAAGGCATTTGGTTAGACACGTAATCAATATGCTACAAAAGGAATAGTATAATGGCGAGGTGCCTAACTGGTTGATCATTATCCCTAATCCGCAAAAGGTGGGGTTAGGGATGTGACAAAAAAGGCTAGAATTGAGACAAAGAGAGGCAAATCATAGAGAGAGAAAATGAGTTCAACTCTATAATCATGCAAAAGCAGGTTAGATTCCAATTCCTTTAGTTTATTTCTTTTTTTGCAATGTTTTATGGTTGATTGATAAAAACATTAATCGAGAAACTAGTTAGAATAGTAAAGCGCTATTAGATGAGCTTATCATAACTGGACCCAAATCAACTGAAACCAAACCATAATCTATACACGAGACCTAAAAGTATGTGAGAAATGATAACCTTTGCAACATAAAATAAATCAAATAGCTCAAAATGAGCTTTTACCAAGGATTAACAAGTATGGGTTCAAATTAAACCCCTTCAAAATTAGTACTAAATCCAATTCTATGAACGGTGACCGAAAGATAATTTAGTAGGCAGCACATAGAAGAAACATAAAAAATGGTTAGGAAATGGCCATTAACTAGTGAGTTGCAGGTCGCAGCCAAACTTGAACTATAGGGAATTTTGATGCATTTTAATCCTTTAAAACTAGTTTAAAACACTTAGAAGGAAGTTTAGATATGTTTGGGATTGAAGATACAATTGGAAAAATGAATGAAAATCAAGAAAGATATTTTAGGGTTTTCTGTATCACTATTCATCACTCTGAATGAGACAATGAAAAGTGATGGGGAATTCATATCCCAATTCGAGTTCGGGTCGAAACCCACCCAAGAGCTAAATGGTTTACCCATACTACATCGTTTTGACTAGTGGTTTTAATGTTTTAAGAGCCAATTAGGAACGTTTGGTTATGTAGCTAGTAAATTGGCACAGGCGGAGTGGGATATGTTATTCAGGTTTAAAGGCTTGTCCATTATTTGCCTTATTGTCCACCGTTTGCTTTCAAAATTCGACCAAAAAAAAATCAGGGAGTTGGAGGTCCCCAGATTCGAACCATTGACCTTTCTGACAATAAAAATACATCGAACCACACAGCCACAATAGTGCCTTATGTTTACTTTGTATAGAATATATATATTATACTTAACAAAAAAATAAAAATAATAATTAATTTACTTAAGTAGTAATTTAAGCCAAATAAAATGTAAATAAGGCCTATCCGATGCTCCAAACCCAATGGTAAGGTCCATTTTACTAAACGAGGTTTTGAAAATTAGATACATAAAATGCAATTATTAAAAAGAAATACCTTTAGAGATGCTTGAAGCCAATTAAACACTAGAGAAGGTCTATTCTGACTTTTCTCGACACTCCGAAGCCAATAGTGAGGTCCATTTTACCAAAACGAGGTTCCAAAACATTTAGATACACAAAATATAATAATTATGATAATGCCCTTTGTGATACCCGAAGCCGATTAAATGTTAGAGAGGGTCTATTCTGACTTTTCTAGACACCCCGAACTCAATGGTGAAGTCCAAATTAGCAAATGAGATGCCAAAAAAAATTAGACACATAAAATGTAAAATTATGATGATGCCTCTAGCTAGGGCCAAGGCCAATTAAATATAAAAAAGAAGCCTATCTTGACTATTTTAGACATTTTGAATTCAATGGTAGAGTCCAAATTACTAAATCTAGTATCAAAAAATGGGACATATAAAAGGTGAAATACCTTTAATGGGTAAATAAGCTACTGATTGGACCCAAGGTAGCGTATGTGACCTACCTTAGGGTTTAGAGGGCCACTCTCACATCCCAACCCCACCTTATGCAAATTAGGGATAATGACCGGCTAATTAGGCACTTCATCAATACACTCACTTTGTTTATTATATTGATGATGTGTTTAACCAAAGCCTCTTTAAATATCCAAGTATATTGCATTTAGTCATATAAAGTTATGCAGCGGAAATCTAGGTTTGTAAAAAATTTTGTTTGAATTAATGTAGTCACACTCAGTAGAACATAAGTAACATAACATATGAGATACAATAATGTGAGCCCATCATTACATTACATAAGAGTATTTGAACTAATACATCATCGGCGAACACTTTGCACTTTCCATTCTTACTCCAACTGTCAATTCAATCTATTATCTATCACTTTAGGTTGCTATCTCCATGGCTGCGATACTAATCCTCTTCTAGCTGGATTCTCTATTCATATTAGCTTACTAACATCTGGATATATAACTTCTTAGTCATTCTTGAAAATATACTGGATAAACCTTGTGAGCTTAATGAAAAGCTCGTGAGTAAACACCAATCCCCTTGTCATGGGTTTCTAAAAACCATTTTTTATAATTTTGAAAATTCTTGAAACTTTTTATGGATAGCATTAGAAAATATCTAGATTACAAGTGTAGAGATCTAAAAAATGAGGATAAATTTTTCATTTTTGCCAGTAGGGCACCATTCATGCACCATTTGCCAATAGGGCACTACATATGCATCATTTAGCTATAAGTCATGTTTAGAAGCATATTTTGAGTATTCCATAGACGAGAAATATGCTTAGAATGTTAAAATACACCTCCTATAAAAATTTGAACCTATTCGGAGATAGTTTCAAAAATGGGACCAAAAGGGCATCCCGGGTGGCTTGGGTAGAACCGGCCAAACCCGGCCGCAGGCGAAAATAAATTTTTTTTAAAATTTTCATTTAAAATAAATTTAAAAACTTTGGCTAAAACAAAATGTCGAATTGAGGCATTTCGTAATGGGTTGTAGTGTAACGGGGTCCCGGATTCATTAAGGGCAAAAATGTCATTTTGCCCCTTCAGTATACATACAGCCCCTTAGTGTTAAAAATCACATTTTGTTCTAGAAAAAGAGCAGAACTCGCGCAGGGGAGAAAAAGCGAAGAGAAAACTTAGGTTTTCCAATCTTCAAGCCACCAAAACACACTCCTAGGCCGAGATTCTTGCAAGACTTCCTTCTAGGAAGTTGTTCCCCACGCCAAGAGCTATATTCTCACTGATTAGTTCAGCTACACAGCAAACACAACTCCCAAGGGTTGAGAAAAACCCTTTTAGGTATGATATCTTGCTAAGTTAGGAATAGATTTAAGTTTCTTTGCCTTTCTATATGTTGGTTGAATGATTTAGGTGTTTACTTGATGTTAGAAAACCACTTAGGTGATAGTTACTTTAAAAACTTAGAGTTGGTAGTTTAGGTACTTTTATGTTCTTTGAGTTTCTTGACAATTTGTTACCATGATGAAGGTGTACCTTGCATATGTGTTGGATTATTATATTTTAGCTTATGTTCATGTAGAGAAACTCTTGTGGTTTGAGAGTTATGATTATTCCATGTGTTGGTACTTTATGTGTTTTGCGATCCTTGAGAAATTGTTAAGGTTGTAAATATGTAATGTGTTTATATGTGAAATTGATTGGATTGCATGTTAGGTTTATGTAGATAAAGCTTTATGATTCAAAGGTTATGTTGCTTTAAGTTTAATGAATTATCAAAGGCATGTTCCACGTGTTGATGAAAGGTTTCATTGAATTGCATAAGAACAAAGTCAAGGCATGTTGGCATGGTGTAAATCCTTGGAAGCATAGCTTGAGTTAGGCACTTTGGTGCTATGAATTTATGAGGGTGTAGATCCGGTGGTGAAAAACCCAAAATTGGCCATTGGTACTCATTCCAACGGGGATGGACCATGAAATGAGACATACGATTGGTACTCGTTCCAACGGGGAAGGGCCGTGAAATGAGACATACGATTGGTACTCATTCCAATGGGGAAGGGTCGTGAAGCGAGACATCGGTGTGGCATAGAGTTTGCATGTGTGTGTCATGCATATCCCCTTTGCATTGCATTGATGAATTGGGGGGATGTATAGCTTGAAAATTTACACTTGCACATCCCAAGCCATAATTTTATTCCTAGCATTAGCATTTTGTCATACCAGCAATTGAGTTGACCCCTTGTGGGATATCATATTTCAAACGAGACCCTGGGTAATTGAGACTCGAGGAAGTTATTGGAGCACCGAGGGAGGAAGTAGATTGTGAAGCATATTTGGCCCTTGGGGCATATTTTGTATGTATGGGCATAAGCCCAAAAGACTTGTGTTTTAATTTGGAAGCATGGTGAACTATAGGCCTTGGGCCAAATTTATAATGTAAGGGCTTAAGCCTAAATGACATGTAGGATATATTTATTTAATGTACCTTACATGTATATATGTTGAAGGAAATGAATGTATGTTTAATTTTCATGAGATTGTGAGCATCGAGTGAGGATGGGATGTGCACATACTTATATGTATGGATTGTTACAAAATATTAGGTGGGAAAATGCTTAGAAAACAAAGGAAGTTATGTCAAAACTTTTGTGAAATTAAGGTAGAAATTAGGTGTGTGAAATACCCCATAAATAGGTGAGAAAGGTGCCAACAAGGAGGGTTTGAAAACCTTGAAGTAGTGGGCTAAAAATGTGAGAAAAGTATCCTTCAAAACTTGGGAAAAAAATTTGGAAAACAGAGAAAATTGGCAGTTGTACAGAGAAATTTAGTCGCAGCCACTACAGTGTTTTTGCGAAAAAAAATGGAAAATCAGGTTGTAGTCATTACAATGACGCGACCCCAGGCCATGCCAGCCCTCTACCGTGCGCCCCCAGAGGCGGGCCTGCACGCGCGTGCTGCGCGCCCTGCCTGCTGCCCATCGCGCGCTTGCAGCCTGCCCTTGTGCGCCCAGAGCCTTGCACGTGGCCTGCTGCTACCTTGTCATGACATGCCCAACCTGACACCCCCTGACACCTGCCTTTTGGCCACCTATTTGAGCCATGTTTGGGAGCCTTTTTGGACCGTGTTTGGGCACCCTATTGGGCCGTGTTTGGCCAACCTTTGGGCCACATTTAGCCACCCTTTTAAGCTATTTTTGGCCATTTACATGGGCAATGTTTGGCCACTTCCTTAGACATATTTTGGTAGACCTTTTGACTTATTCTTGGCCCATACCTTAAGGCATTTTGGGGCTATTTGGGCCATTATTCCAAGGCATTTTTAGGGATGACTTGGGACTATTTTAGAGACCATTTTTGGACTACCTTGACCATTAGTTGGGGGAAATGTTTGGCTACCATTTGGGACTCATCTTGGGTAGGTCTAGTTAATAAATCTTCACTTTTAATTTCGGGAAAAATAGGAGGAAATGAATGAATGAGCAATTAAATCCACCTTATGACCTTTCATTTACTTTTCTTATTTTATTTCACTCACTCCCCGGGTTGGTGGAAATTTGGGGCGTGACAATGTGGTATCAAAGCATAGGTTCGAATACTTAGGAACCGTGGGGTTTTGTTGAACACTATGGGACCATGACATATGACTTGAAATTTTTTTTTTTTTTTTTGTGAACATTGTGCAATTTGTAAGACTTTGTGAAGTGTATGTTATGACATGTTATACGTGCTACTTTTGAAGTGTAAATTGTTGATAAGAGCATGATTAATGTCTTTTTAAACGGCTATCTAAATGTGAAAATAAGGTCTTAATTTCTTTTCTTGAACTTGTAGAATCATGCCATTAAAGAAAACCCCAGCGAGACCAGTACCACCTAGGCGCGATAGGCTTAGAGCTACAGCACCACCTAGGCATGGTCGACCCCGAGTTGCTACTCTTGCTCACAGCACAACAGAGGAGGTTGTTGCTCCTACACCTGCCCCAGCGGAGAAGGTGGAGCAAACTATTGGCGCTAGAGATATGGCGACCATTTTACAAGAGTGCTTTCACACTATTCAGGAGGCTAGGCCTATTGGTGGAGAGACTAGGGACACCTTTGTGATGAAGATGTTCCAGCGGATGAGACCCTCCACATTTGCCGGGCAACCTGACCCCTTAGTTGTAGAGGAGTGGCTAGATCAGATTACCAAGATCTTAGATTCCTAGGGGATTGTTGAGCCACACTTACAGATCAGGTGTGCCACTTTTTAGTTTACAAAGTTGGCCAGCTAGTGGTGGCGAGGAGCTGCTGATCGGTTAAACAGTTTTGGCGAGGGGTGGAATGCATTCGTGGCTATATTCAATGACCACTATTTTCCCGAGACTGTCAAGATAGGATTTATGGACGAGTTTGGGGCACTCCTCTAGAGAGATATGACAGTGACTTAGCATAAGTCTCGGTTTATTGCATTAGGGAGATTTGCCCCACATGTTATTCGAGAGGAGCGACTAAAGGTCCTTTACTTTGTCAGGGGGTTGAAGACCTCCATCAAGGATAGACTGGTAGGCCACATTATTAAGACCTACGATGAGGCAGTGATCAGGGCCACCAGAGTAGAGAGGGAGCTGGTTGACCTTAGGGGGATCAAGGAGTCCCAGACACAGGGTAGAGTAGTTCCATCACAGATCTCTATGCCTGTCTCGACTTACTCTGATGGGAGACCATCGAAGTGGTGCCGAGCTATTACTTCTTCTACACAGACACCACAAAGACCCATTCAGTTTTCGGCCCCCCGACCTATTATGCCTATTTCTTCCCAATGGGGAGTACCCTAGAGGCCCCTGACTTATTATAGGTGTGGACAGCCTGGCTATAGAATGGCCAATTGCCCCTAGAGGGACCCCAGCCTAGAACAGGGGACCGGATCTAGCTAGGGGTCATTTCCATCACCAGTGCAGAGTCAGGGGTGGAGAGTCCCTCTTCTTTGTTATACCTGTCACCAGATAGGCCATGTTAGGGCCAACTATCCTTAGGGGTAGACTTTATAGAGCTCGTAGAGACCATATTACTATCAGCATACTTAGGTGCCTCTGCCATAGCCACAGTTAGGCCATAGACCTCCAGTACCATATTTCCAGCCTGCACCCTCCGCACAGAGTGTTGGAGCTCCCGAGCAGAGGGGAGGAGGTCAACAAGGACAAAGAGGGGGAGGTAGATAGGGCCAGACCACTTAGGGTCATGTTTATGCGGTGACCACACCAGAGGCATCTACTTCTGGGTCTTTAGTGGTTCGAGGTACTTTTCTTGTGTTTAGTTCATGGGATAGCATACTGATAGATTCAGGTGCATCTCATTCATTCATATCTACCATGCTTGCCATGACAATGGGGTTGGACATAGATTGACTAGATCCACCGTTACATGTTGACACCCCAGTTGGAGGTAGTGTGACTTTGACGAGGATCTGTCGAGATTGCTCGATAGAGATAGCTGACCGCATCTTTATTTTGACTTCATTCTACTTGATATATCTGGTTTTGATATTATATTGGGAATGGATTGGTTATTTGCTTTTCGGGCTAGTATAGACTGCTATAGCGGGAGAATGAGTGTGTTTACTCTTGAGGGAGATAGTTTTTACTTCACGGGGGATCGTGGGGATTTCTTAGTTCCACCCTTGTATGACTCGAGGAGTTGGGGAGGTTATAGTTACATGTTGGCTAGTTTGATAGCATATGGGAGTGGGACTACGGAGAGTGTATTACAGCCTGTACTGGATGAGTTCCTAGATGTCTTTTCGGATGACTTGACTAGTCTATAGTCGAGACGAGAGATAGAGTTCACGATAGAGCTTATCCCAGGCACTGTGCCTATTTCCATTGCACCTTATTGTATGGCTCCAACTGAGTTGAGGGAGCTGAAGGAGCTGTTGACTGATTTGCAGGGTAAGGGTTTTATCCATCCTAGTACTTCTCCGTGGGGCGCTTCGATAATATTTGTGAAGAAAAAGGATGGGATATTACGTTTGTGTGTGGATTATAGGAGTCTGAACCGGGTCACTATTAAGAACAAGTACCCGTTACTGAAGATAAATGACTTGTTTGATCAGCTGAGGGGTTCGAGATGTTTCTCGAAGATCAATCTTAGATCGGGGTATCATCAGTTGAGAGTACGGGAGGAGGACGTGGCAAAGACAACCTTTCGCACTCGTTATGGCCATTATAAGTTCGTGGTTATGCCATTCAGTGTAACGAATGCCCCGGCGGCATTTATGGACTTGATGCATCGTATTTTTAGTCCTTATTTAGATCAGTTTGTCGTGGTATTTGTTGATGAAATTTTGATTTATTCACCTTTTGAGGATGAGCATACTTTTTACTTACGGACTGCGTTACAGATTTTGAAGGAGCATCGGTTGTTTGCTAAGTTTTTGAAGTGTGACTTTTGGCTTCAAGAGGTGCAGTTTCTAGGCCATGTTGTGTCAGGTAGTGGGGTATCTGTGGATCCTTCTAAGATTGATACTATTATGAGTTGGGAGAGGCTGAAGAGTGTGTTTAAGTTTCGAAGTTTCTTAGGATTGGCCGGATATTACCGTCGATTTGTAGAGGGATTTTCTCGTCTTGCCGTGCCGATGACTAGTCTAACGTGCAAGGGCATTAGATTTGAGTGGACAGATGACTGTGAGCAATCATTTCAAGAGCAAAAGAAGAGGTTGACTTCAGCACCTATCCTAATTATACCTAAGGGAGGTATTGGCTATACAGTGTATTATGATGCTTTACGAGAGGGATTAGGTTGTGTGTTGATGCAGGAGGGTAAGGTGGTAACCTATGGTTCTCGCCAGTTGAAGAATCATGAGCAGAACTATCTTACACATGATTTGGAGTTAGCTACCATCATTTTTGTACATAAAAGTTGGCAGTACTACTTATATAGGGAGAGGTTTGAAGTGTTTTCAGATCACAAGAGCCTTAGATACATTTTCACACAGAAGGACTTGAACCTTTGGCAAAGGAGATGGATGGAGTATATGGAAGACTATGACTTTGACCTTCAGTATCATCCTGGGAAGGCCAATATCGTAGCCGATGCACTTAGTAGGAGGCCAAGGAGCATAGTTGCTAGCATTGCTACTAGAGAGTGGGAGATGATGGGAAATATTAGTGAGTTTGACTTAGAATTTTTCGAGTCTTAGGGACATGCCACACTGTTCAGTATGTGTGCACAGCCTACACTATTGACCAGAGTTATTGAGGCACAGTTACAGGATACAGAGACAGAGAAGATTCAAGCATGAGTTGCTAGTACCGAGGGCTTTGAGGGATGGACAGTTCATTCTGACCTTAGCCTAAGGTATATGGGTAGAGTCTTTGTTCCAGAGTCTCTTAGGGCTGATGTTCTTAGAGATTTCCACCATTCATGTCTAGCAGTGTACCTAGGGGGCACTAAGATGTTCCATGATTTATGCTGCCAGTATTGGTGGACGGGGATGAAAGGAGATGTTGTATAGTTTGTGTCGAGATGTCTCACGTGCCAGCAGGTTAAGGCTGAGCACCAGAAACCTGGGGGTTTATTACAGCCATTACCAGTGGCCGAGTGGAAATGGGAGTTTGTTACTATGGATTTTGTGATGGGTCTTTCGAGGTCACCTAAAGGTCACGATATAGTTTGGTTTATTATGGATGGGTTGACGAAGTCCACACATTTCCTACCGATTAGAGCGACTGATTTAGCGGATGTCCTCAGTAGGTTGTATATTCGAGAAATAGTACGACTACATGCGATTCCTATTTTCATTATTTCAAACAGAGACCCACATGTCACTGCACGGTTTTGGCAGAGTCTTCAGACAACCTTGGGGACTTAGCTACTGTTTGTTACTGCTTTTCATCCTCAGACTGACGGGCAGTTAGAGCATACTATTTAGATCCTTGAGGATATGCTTAGAGCTTGGGTTATGGATTTCAAGGGTAGTTGGGAAGATCACCTTGCTCTGGTAAAGTTTTCCTACAACAACAACTATCAGTCTAGTATTGAGATGGCACCTTTTGAGGCGTTGTATGGTAGGTCATGTCGTTCACTGGTGTGTTGGACTGGGGTAGGGAAGACAACTACTTTAAGGCCAGACATAGTCCGTGAGACCACAAAAAAGATACAGGTGATTAGACAGCATCTATTAACATCATAGAGCAGCCAAAAGAGTTATGCAGATAGGAGGCAGCGACCTTTATCATTTGATGTTGGGGGACATGTGTTCCTCAAGGTAGCCCCACGACGGGGATTGAGGAAATTCGGGCGTAACGGGAAACTGTCGCTGCAGTTTATAAGGCCATTTGAGATCCTTGGGAAGGTTGGTGAGGTGGCCTATAAACTGGCATTACCGCCACAGTTATCTGGAGTTCATGATGTCTTCCCTGTGTCAATGTTGAGGAAGTACGAGCCTGACCCTTCACATGTGCTAAAATGGGTAGATCTTCAAGTGAAGGGTGATGTTTCTTACGATGAGAGGCCTGTGGAGATCGTAAGAGGCCTGTGGAGCTATTGGTCTCAAGGGACCAGGTTTTGCGAGGAAAGACCATCCTTTTGGTCAAAGTTCTTTGGAGCCATCACGGGGTCGAGGAGGCCACTTGGGAGTGTGAGGCTGAAGTTCGTGCTAGGTATCCAGAGTTTTTTATTCATAGAGGTACATTTCTAAATTTTGGGACAAAATTTATTTAAGGGGGGAAGGATGTAGAAATCTGAAAAATGAGGATAAATTTTTCATTTTTGTCAGTAGGGTACTATTCATGCACCATTTGCCGGTAGGGCACTACATATGCATCATTTAGCTTTAAGTCATGTTTATAAGAATATTTTGAGTATACCATAGAATAGAAATATGTTTATAATGTTAAAATACACCTCCTGTAAAAATTTGAGCCTATTCGGAGATAGTTTCAAAAATGAGACCAAAAGGGCATCCCGGGTGGCCAGGGTGGAACCGGCCAAACCTGGCCGCAAGCGAAAATAAGTTTTTTTGAAAATTTTTATTTAAAATAATTTTAAGAACTTTAGCTAAAGCAAAATGTCGAATTGAGGCGTTTCGGGACGGGTTGTAGTGTAACGGGGTACCGGATTCATTAAGGGAAAAAATTTCATTTTTCCCTTTTGCCCCTTTAGTATAAATACAACCCCTTAGTGTTAAAAATAACATTTGGTATGGAGAAAGAGCAGAACTCACGCAGGGGAGAAAAAGTGAAGAAAAAACCTAGGTTTTTCCAATCTTCAAGCCACCAAAACACACCCCTAGGCTAAGATTCATGCAAGAATTCCTTCTAGGAAGTTGTTTCCCATGCCAAGAGCTATATTCTCACCAATCAATTCAGTTGTACAGCAAACAAAATTCCCAAAGGTTGAGAAAAACCCTTTTAGGTATGATATCTTGCTAAATTAGGAATAGATTTAAGTTTCTTTGCCTTTCTATATGTTGGTTGAGTGATGTAGGTGTTTACTTGATGTTAGAAAACCACTTAGGTGATAGTTGCTTTGGAAACATAGAGTTGGTAGTTTAGGTACTTTTGTGTTCTTTGAGTTTCTTGACAATTTGTTACTATGATAAAGGTGTACCTTGCATATGTGTTGGATTATTATATTTTAGCTTATGTTCGTGTAGAGAAACTCTTGTGGTTTGAGAGTTATGATTATTCCATGTGATGGTACTTTATGTGTTTTGTGATCCTTGAGAAATTGTTAAGGTTGAAAATATGTAATGTGTTTATATGCAAAATTGATTGGATTGCATGTTAGGTTCATGTAGATAAAGCTTTATGATTCAAAGGTTATGTTGCTTTAAGTTTAATGAATTATCAAAGGCATGTTCCATGTGTTGATGAAAGGTTTCCTTGAATTTCATAAGAACAAAGTCAAGGCATGTTGGCATAGTGTAAATCCTTAGAAGCATAGCATGAGTTGAGCACTTTGGTGCCATGCATTTATGAGGGTGTAGATCCTGTGGTAAAAAATCCAAAATTGGCCATTGGTACTCATTCCAACGGGGACGGACCGTGAAGTGAGACATACGATTAGTACTCGTTCCAATGGTGAAGGGCCGTGAAGCGAGACATGGGTGTGGCATAGAGTTTGCATATATGTGTCATGCATATCACCTTTGTGTTGCATTGATGAATGGGGGGATGTATAGCTTGAAAATGTACACTTGCACATGCCACGCCTTAATTTTGTTCCTAGCATTAGCATTTTGTCATACCAGCAGTTGAGTTGACCCCTCGTGGGATATCATATTTCAAATGAGGCCCCAAGTACTTGAGACTCGAGGAAGTCATTGGAGCACCGAGAGAGGATGTAGATTGTGAAACATATTTGGCCCTTGGGGCATATTTTGTATGTATAGGCATAAGCCTAAAAGACTTTTGTTTTAATTTAGAAGCATGGTGAACTATAGGCCTTGGGCCAAATTTGTAATGTAAGGGTTTAAGCCCAAATGACATATAGGATATATTTATTTAATGTACCTTACATGTATACATGTTAAAGGAAATGAATGTATGTTTAATTTCTATGAGATTGTGGCCATCGAGTGAGGATGGGATGTGCACATGCTTATATGTATGGATTGTTGCAAAATATTAGGTTGGAAAATGCTTAGAAAACAAAAGAAGTTATGTCAAAATTTTTTGTGAAATTAAGGTAGAAATTAGGTGTGTGAAATACCCCATAAATAAGTGAGAAAGGTGCCAACAAGGGGGTGTTGAAAACCTTCAAGTAGTGGGCTAAAAATGGGGGAAAAGTAGCCTTCAAAACTTAGGAAAAAAATTTGGAAAACAGAGAAAATTGGTTACTGGACAGAGAAATTTAGTCACAGCCGCTACAGTGTTTTTGCAGAAAAAATGGAAAATCAGGTTGCTGTCGCTACAGTGACGCGACCCCAGGCCATGCCAACCCTTTGTCGCGCACCTGCGCGCAGTGTACTGTGCGCCCTGCCTGCTGCCTGCTGCCCACCGTGCACCTGCTGTAATACCCCAAAATTTGACATGATTCAGATTATACTCTAACCTAATAAAAGTAGGTTCAGTGACATTGATAATTCAGGATAACCCAAAATACTGTAAAGCATGATTGGATTAGTTATTCGAAAATATAAAATTTATCCAGACCGCTGAAAATAATGAATGCTCGGGAAATTAATTAACCCAGCCGTTCAAGTGCCGAAACGGATAAATGGAATTGATACAGAAAAATTTATTATACGAATAAAATAAATAAAATATAAGACACGAACGGTGACTTAAAATTAGTAAAATAAATACTAATGATACCGAGTCCTGGTTTTATGCCAAATTGGACGGCGTTCCATAATTTAATATTTTGGAATGGAAATAGTATATATATAAAAATATATAGAAATTATATTTTATATAATTGTAATAAAATGATCAAAGACACAAACTGTAAGAATATATGTAAAATATATGGAAGTATATTTTATATATTAAAATAATAAAAAGAGAACCCAAAAGCTTCCATATACGTATATGCGTCTGGGTAACCAAGGAGAGAGAGAGGTGGTGTAGTGGGAAATCTGGAGAATTCCAGAACTTGGCCAATTACCGTATGTTTTTAGGAAGAGAAATCGATTGAGAAAAGCAAAAAGCAAAGAAGAAGCCTGAAGCTTCTAGAGCACGAAGAAGGGAAGCTTTGATTGTTGCACAGTGAACCATCAACCAGAACAGAGCTTTTATTTTGTGATTTGTCCAACAGTTGTCTCTCCTCTCTCAATCTCAGACCAGGCGTCATCGCGAGTTCGCGACGTCGTCGTTTCTCTCGGTCCTTAAATAAAGACCCTCCAGTCTGCGACGTCAGCAAGATTCCATGAACACCGTTGGTCGTTGAGTTGGACGTCGAGGCTAAGGTCCCTACGGCTAAGTTGGTTCTACGGGTTATGATTGAGCAAATCGGATTGGCTGATCCAGTCATATCCATGTTGGAGATGATCGGTGTGTGTGTCTGTGTATGTATTTATTTATGTATGTGTGTGTCTGTGTGTATAGCGGCGTAATGGGGGACGGAAATGCAGTGATTTGTTGAATGGGTTTTGGCGATTTCTGGAGTAGTGTAATTGATGATGGGGATCTCTTCCACTTCTGCCATTTTTATTGGGGCCATGTAAATGAGAAAACAGAGGATTATGCATGGTTAAGGGATTGCTACTGATTTGCGAAGCAGGTAGGACGATGTGTGTGTGCTTATGTAGTGGTGCAGTGAATTGTAGCCGTGTATTAGTAAAGGGGAAATCTATACATGACAGGAAAATTCGATAACAAAGGAAGCTGATCGTTTTGGACTTCTAAGGACAAATTTATGCAATATTAGTTGTAGTTTCAGCCTTGTGGTGGTGCAATTGATAGCAGCAGCAACAACGTTCCAGGGAGTGAAAAATAGCATCTCATGGCGAACAGGTTTGTCCCTATCTCTTATTTTCCATTTTGGTTGCTGAGAAAAACTGAAGGAAAGGGAAGCTAGAGTTTGAATTCAGAATTTGGGATTTCCATGTAAATTAGCATTGCTGTTATTGTCTGTTTTGTTGGTGAGAAGAGTGAAGGGTTGTTGAGTCTCTTGTTCAGGTAGTGGAATCTGTTCATGAAATTGGTGATTCCTTGGATGGGTTCCTCTGTTTCTGCCGCTCTAGTTAAGAGCAAAGGTGATATCAAGTAGATTGGGGGCAGGAAATCAATATATGTATGTATATACATGTGTGGCTATTGCGGTTGTTGTGGAAATTGAGGAAAATCAGGCGTTAGCAGGTATATAGGTTAAGTATGCTTTATGCCACTAGTTTGGTTGGAAGGAATGGCGTGTCTACTGTTGAAGAAAGAGAGAGAGTTTTAGAGAGCAACTGCAGATTTTTCCTCACTCTGTTTACTGGTTTCTCTGCTCTCAACAGTTGGTTGTGCTCATGTTTTTCTGGTAAGGAAGGCAGAGGGGATGTTTAGGGAAAGAATTTTGCTAATAGCCAAGAGTTGGTTGGATGGAACAACCCAGGTGTGTTGACGATTATTCTTCTAGGGAAGAAGCTGCAGCAGGAATAATAAGTGAATCTCGGTTTGAAAGGGGTTATGGAATGTGGAATTATTCATGTGCAGCAACTCATGCTTTGCAATTGGATGATTATGAAATTAATGAGATGGAGACTATGGGTTTTGCATTGCTTGCAAAAAGTGAAAATGGTCTCTGTTGGGAATAGGTTGAAGGAGCCAATGTAACTGGCTGGTTTAAGGATGGCCAACATCATTTTCCAATTTGGTCGATTGGTTTCAACTCCTGAAGTTTGGTCTGAAAGAGCACAAGAGGATTCTTCAAGGTCCAATGGGTGGGTGCAGTGAATTCTAGGAAAAGGCATGACCAGTCAAAATCCTGGACAGCTTGGGGGAAAAGACTGAAGAAGCTGATGAAACTGGATTTAAATTGGCTGGCCGACTCAATGAACCTGCCGGTGTGTTTTCTTCAACTGCTGAACCGTGGACTAAAGATTAACCTCAAACTCTAGATGCACAACAATTTGGTTCACGTTTGACTGCAATGCCCCAAAGGTTGGATATGTTCACATTTGAGGAGCATGATCTTCTGGATGTTGAATCAATTGTGATGGCCATTAGAAAGATAATGCCCAAGATATGCATGGACATGGCCAACGATGTATCTGGAGGATATTTGTGAATGGAGGTACGCGTATATTCAGGTGAGTAACTCGGACTCCAGACTTGGTGTATATTTTCTGTACTATCTAAATTCGTATACTGTACTACTTTATATGCTAAACTGTTTTATGCATTGTACTGTTTTAATGTATATGCTTTTATGCACACTTATTATATTGCATTGCTTGTGGCATGATTCTGTTCTATCTTGCCTTCTGATATATCCTGTTGATTCTATTCAGGTCTATTTTTCTGTCACCCGTGCTTTGGAGTCTGATTTGATTCAGTTTGATATGTTGAGTTTTACTCTGGGCCCATCACAGGATTGAGCAGTTTTATGCCAGAGCACGACCCAGAGGATAGAGGCCCCACGAGTAGTCCGCTTATGGGTAGCTGGGAAGGCTCGTTTGTATGATTGGCATTCTGTTTTGTTTCTGTCCCGATCAATTTTGTTCTGTCCCGCTCTGATACCGACCCCAACCGGTAGTGTGCTGTGGGGACGCGGGCCTCCATGTGTAGGGTGGGTGACTGGCGGATTATCTTGTGCGGCATCCCACACTACTTGGGGAAGGTTCAGGCATTTGATGCTATTCCTTTGATTGATTGGTATTCTGTTCTATTGAGTTCTGTTCTGATCTGTTCTGTCCGTTTTGTTCTGTTCTGTTTGTTCTGATCTGTTCTGATCTGATCTCTTTGAGCTGCATTTGTTCTACATGAGCTGTATTTGGAGCATACATGTATATATGAACTGGTTTTGAAACCCATGGCAGGAACCTATGTTACTCACTGAGCTTGTTTAAGCTCATTCCATTTACTTAACATTTTTCAGGATATAACTCCATTGGATTAGAAAGCACAAGGACGTGATACGTGTAGACTGAGAGGCATTCCCAAGTGAGGATCTTATGGCAATAATATGTGGAGACTTGGATTCTAATGGATTGATCCTGGCTATTTAGGTGAGTGTGATGATATAGTTGACTTTATTCATATGTGATAGATGTGTAGGGACATGGCTCATGGTAATGGTACTCATGAGGAATTTGATATGCTCTGTGTTATATATCTGTTATAGATGTGCTCTGTGGTTAGAGTTATTAGCTGTTTGGTTATAGACTCGCTCTATGGTACATACTTATGTGGTATATAGTTGAGTTGCATTCCCGAGATAAAAAAGTTTTAAATTCTGCTGTTCTGACCCTACATTTGGAGTGCAATTCATCGTACGGTTCAGAAGTTTACCTTTGGTTAGTCGCATTATTAGTCGGAGACTGACAAGGCGGCTAACTGGCATCACATCTTTTGCATCCGCGTAGGGTGGGGTGCGGGATGTGACACCTGCAGCCTACCCCTTTATGCCCACTGCCTTGCGTGTGGCCTGCTGCTGCCTTGTCATGACACGTCCAGCCTAACACCCCCTGACACCTGCCCCTTTGGCCACCTATTTGAGCCATTTTTGGGCATCTTTTTGGACCATGTTTGGGCACCCTATTGGACCATGTTTGGCCAACCTTTGGGCCACGTTTGGCCACCCTTTTGAGCTATTTTTGGCCACTTACATGGGCAATGTTTGGCCACTTCCTTAGACATATTTTGGTAGACCTTTTGACCTATTCTTGGCCCATACCTTAGGGCATCTTGGGGCCATTTAGGCCATTATTCCAAGGCATTTTTAGGGATGGCTTGGGACTATTTTAGAGACCATTAGTTAGGGGAAATGTTTGGCTACCATTTGGGACTCATCTTGGGCGGGTCTAGTTAATAAATCTTCTAATTTCGGGGAAAACAGAAGAAAATGAATGAATGAGCAATTAAATCCACCTCATTACCTTTCATTTACTTTTCTTATTTTATTTCACTCACTCCCCGGGTTGGTGGAAATTCGGGGTGTGACAACAAGTTACTAGCATTCTTAAACATAAACATATAATTGAGAATTGTGAGATATATACTTGAAATCATGCAAGAGTTTATGCTAGATAGTTTTTCAAGATAATCATGATATCATAAAATATGATACTTGTGAGAAAATAAAACACGCCACACTTCTTGAAAATTTTGTCCCTTTGGACCATAGGTTGTCACATAGTGACCTGAAAATTGAAGTTGTAAAACATTTTGTGCCAAACATCTCATAAGCTAAGTCTTAGAGGACTGTAAATGTCACATTGGTGACTTCTATATAATTTAGAGCTACAGGCTTACATATCCCGCTATTCTGGTTCGGTTCTAGACTCTTAGTGAGTCGTGCTTATGAAGACTTATCTAAAGTTTTACCAGCTATCTTACCCTCGGTAGGGTATCATAAGGCACATAAAAAATTTGTTCTAAAATATTATTGCAAAACATTTTTTAAGATATCCATGCTATAAAAAATTTAAAGAGATGCTACTAAAAAGCATGAAATTCAAATATTTATCTCAATATTCTGAAAATAGTCATATAGTTGAAACATTTAGCAATAATAGTCTAAACATATTATAAAGCCAAAAAGAACAACATGTAATGTTATAAAGCTGTAAAGAACTGCATTTTATGAAAAATTTTCCATTTCAAGGTTCAGGGTTGCTCACTTGTGGTCTAGAGTCCACAATTACTTGCTTACTTGACTTGTTTTGGCATACCTCTTATCTCTATTTCTTTGGTGGTGATCCTAAATCATGGATCAAAACACATTGGTACTATATCAGTACATATCGTGACTTAAATCTTTACTTTTCTTAATGTTCTTAGTCTCTTCTAGACTTAATCTTTACTGTTTAGGATTCCCTCATGGTCTTTAGTTGGGTTTTTAACACTTCATAGTTCATTGTGTGGCCCACTTTAGCCTTTAGGGGCATTTTGGTCATTTTTCCTTTACATGTCTTTATTGTTTGGTAATTTATTTTGTCACATCCCGAACCCCACCCTACGCGGATGTCGAGGACATGATGCCAGTCAGCCGCCACGCGGCCAACTGAAGGCAATTTTTGAACTTTTCAGTGAATTGCACTCCGACTGTAGGGTCAGATGCAGCGGAATTTAAAAACTTTTTGTCAAGAGAATGCAACTCATGTATCCACCGTAGGATATGTATCACACAGAGCAAGTCTAAAATCCAACAGCTAACAATTCTAACCTCAGAGCATATCTATAATCCGACATATAACAACAGAGCAGAACTATAATCTCTAGAGTACCATCTAAATCCATGAGCCATACTATATTCAGTACATATCAGTCAAGTCAGTCATAGTACATCACTCACCTGATTAAACAGATTCAATCCTCAGTAATCCAGTCTCCACAGATCAGTGCCATCAGAATCCAACATAAATCATTCCTGAAAAATGTTAGGGAATGGGGTGAGCTTCGAAAAGCCCAATGAGTAACACAGGTTCCCTGTCAAGGGTTTCAAAACCGTTTCTTGTTTACAAAGCACAAGGGTAGTACAATTGTTTCTGAAATAGCAGTTTTATAAATCTACTTTAAATGCAGTTTTAGTAGAATAAAGCAGAACTGAACTAAACGGAACAACAAATCAGAATAGACGGAACAGTGCATGATGCCAATATCAATGAGAGTATAGGCAATTAATTCAATTATCAGAACAGATCAGTACTGGGCGGAACATAACAGGGCATAACAATAGTATATCAGTTATGCCAGACCGCTCATAATCAGAATGGTACCCAGAGTCAGACACATCATAGCAGAACAAAATCAGATAGACCATAAAATGGAACAAGACAGACCGCACAAAATAATAGTAGGACGGGACAAAATCATGCCGCGTACAATACATTATAAAAGTTTGCATTTAAAAACATGCATTCAGACAGTTTATCTTTTAAAACCGTACAGTGCATCAAAATACAGTATCTATGCAGTAACTTATATACCAAGTCAAGAATTCAGACAGATCATAACGGAACTGGACCACATATCAATCAAGACAGACAGATTATTGACGGACGGTACATAACGGGATCAGACGGAACAAAACACCAGATCAAGTCACAGGCATAATCAAGGACAGAGGCATAACAGGACGGATCATAACGGGACAAAACAGAGCAATACATCAATCAGAACAAGACATATCGGAACTGAACATGGCGGATCAAAACGGTACAATATCAATCAGGTCAAGTCATATCGGAACTGAACATGACGGAACAAAACGAAACAATATCAATCAAGACAAGTCATATCGGAACTGAACATGACGGAACAAAACGAAACAATATCAATCAGGACAAGTCATATCGGAACTGAACATGACGGAACAAAACGAAACGATATCAATCAGGACAAGTCATATCGGAACTGAACATGACGGAACAAAATGAAACAATATCAATCAGGACAAGTCATGTCGGAACTGAACATGACGGAACAAAATGAAACAATGTCAATCAGGACAAGTCATGTCGGAACTGAACATGACGGAACAAAATGAAACAATGTCAATCAGGACCAGTCATATCGGAACTGAACATGACGGAACAAAACGAAACAATATCAATCAGGACAAGTCATATCGGAACTGAATATGACGGAACAAAATGAAACGATATCAATCAGGACAAGTCATATCGGAACTGAACATGACGGAACAAAACGAAACAATATCAATCAGGACAAGTCATATCGGAGCTGAATATGACGGAAACAAACGAAACAATACATCAATCAGATCAAGACATATTGAAACTGAACATGTCGGAACAAAACGAAAAAATACATCTATCAGAACAAGACATATCGGAACTGAACAGGACGGAACAAATGAAACAATACATCAATCAGATCAAGACATATCGAAACTGAACATGTCGGAACAAAACGGAACAATACATCTATCAGAACAAGACATATCGGAACTGAACAGGACGGAACAAACGAAACAATACATCAATCAGATCAAGACATATCAAAATGGAACATGTCGGAACAAAACGGAACAATACATCTATCAGAACAAGACATATCGGAACTGAACATGTCGGAACAAAACGGAACAATACATCTATCAGAACAAGACATATCGGAACTGAACATGTCGGAACAAAACGGAACAATACATCTATCAGAACAAGACATATCGGAATTGAACAGGACGGAACAAACTGGTACAATATCAATCAGGACAAGGCATATGCTACTTTAAATATATGTTTTTCTTTTAAACAGTATAACGTTCAAAACAGTACAGTGCTTCAAAGTACAGTATCTAGACAGAACTTATACACCAATTCAGGAGTCAGGTTTACTCACAAGACGCAACAGTACAGAATAAAACCATGACAGACCATACAACAGAACAAGACAGACCCGAACTGAACAGGAGAACAGGACAGTACAAAATCAGGTTACGTGTAATGCAGTATAAAAAGTATGCATTCAGACAATACAGTATACAAAACAGTACAGTAAATCAAAATACAGTAACTAGACGGTGTACTTATACACCAAGTCAGAAGTTCCAGGTTACTCACAAACTGTTACGGTTATCTCCTTGCGCAAACAATCCGATAACCTCCAGATACGTCAGGCATCTCCATGTATATCCTGAACAATAATCATCAATCATATACAGATCAGAACTCATCCATTCAGGTCTCATTTGTCATCTTAGGTATCTATCGGTTTATCTAAGATAGCCTAGTAGCCTATCGCCCTCTCATCGGGTTTCATCCGGGGCTATTTTATTCTTAAATTAGGCTTAGCAGTCATCAAGATTATAACCCAAGTCATTTAGACTTCAATCGTTATCAGTCAATCACTTATTCAACCTTAGGGGCAAAACGGTCATTTTATCACTCTTGCCCCGGGCCATGTCAAGGCCCTCCGAATAGTCTTTATATCTTAAATATAAAGTTCTACGTCTTTTAGACTCCAATAGGTATCAGTTAGGTTCTTATTTTAACCATAGGGGCGAAATGGTAAATTTTGTTATTCTTGCCCCAGACCCAATCGTGGTTCTCAGAATATCCCATATATCGTATACCTGAAGTTCTAACTCTTTTAGACTTGAATCGCTATCAGTTAAGTGCTTATTTAGCCTTAGGGGCAAAATGGTAATTTGTCCATTCTTGTCCCGGACCCTATCGTGGTCCTCAGAATAGTCCACATATCTTAGATATGATTTTCTAAGCCCTTTGGACTTCATTTGGTATCTGCTTTAGATCGTCGGGACACATCGGTCATTTCTCGTTTTACGCGTTGACTGTCTTGGAGTCTTATTTAGCCCTTCAGTGTTCATAATTATCCCTATGACAATTTATCAGATCAGTTTGACCTTTATTCCACCTCTACTTTGCACTTCATGTGCTCAGGGCATTTTGGTCATTTTACGTTTCGTAAGATTCCGACCCCGGTTCGTCATTTATTCGGATATACAGTTTCACCAGTGTTCGAGTTTCTATCGGTATCAGTTTCGTTCCTATCGGGCTTCATTTGGGCTTCGTACAGTATCAGGGGTAATTTGGTAATTTCACGTGTCATATTTTTCGGCACGTCAGTTCATAAAATGGACCTCACCATTGGGTCCAGAGTGTCCGACATAATTAAGTTGGACTGTCTGTTATGTTCAATTGACCCTAGGAAGCATCAGGGGCAGTACGGTCATTTACACTTTATGTGTCTGTATTTTTCGGGACTCCGGTTTGTTAAACGGACCTCACCGTTGAGTTCAGAATGCCCGACATAGTCAAAATAGACTGTCTTTTATTTTTATTTGGGTCTGGTGCCATCAGGGGCAGTACAGTAATTTATCACTTACAGGTCTGTATTTTTCGGGACTGTATTTCCAAATTTGGACTGTACCATTGAGTCCAGAATATTTGAAATAGTGAAAATACACTATTTATTTACTTAATTTGGACTCCGTTTGACACATTTAATGTCCAGGGGTAAAATTGTAATTTTACCTATTTAATAAAATAATTAAATAATTATTTTATTATTTAATTAATTTATTCATGGCTTAAATGTATAAATTTTCAAAAGTCTGGGCTACTATGCAATTCTGTCAAATAGTAGGGGTAAATCCGTAATTTTAGGAACTTTAGGGGTCAAAAATGAAATTTCATTAAATTAAGGTTCAAAACCAAAGGGTTTTAGGGTTAAACTGTTGAACCGGTCCAAATCCCTCAAAACCAACCGGTTCACTGGTCCCTCAGAAAACCGGGATAGCATATCCCTGGTAACCCCAATTTCAGTCCCTATCCGTGTTTCAGTTGCCCCTAATCTCAATTTTAATTTATTATTGCCGTAGCCAAACAGCCTAAATTCGATTTTAAATTTAAAACAGTTAACCCAAAACGGCGCAGTTTCAATAATTCGGTGGTACGCTCGTGGACCAACACGTGTCCGAGTCAACTCGCTAACTCGGTTTTAAAACACTGGGTCGACTCAGCGTCGTCTTCCCCGTTGAACCCTCACTGTTTGCCCTAATTCTCGCAGATTTTCTTCTTCTATTTCGTGATGTTTCAAGCGCGGATTATTCCTGCCTTCAGTCCCAATTTATTTCTGGGTATCATGCCAACAATTTGGCATTCATTTGGTGGCTCGAAACAATGCATGGAGCTCGGTTCCTCACCATTACCGTGGGACCTGCAACTCCACTGTATGCCCTCATTTCTCCATCAAATTTGATGGTTTTTGTTTCTTTGTGACCGTATATCCATGAGGGTTCAATCTCCATTCCAAAATCATGGTTTAGAAGCTTGTTTCAGAGTTTGGGTTTGTTGGCCGAAAGCAATAGCTTCGATTTTGAGGGCCTTCCCATGCGATTTTGGGTCGCGGATGGTGATTTTTAAACACCTAATGGGGTCTAGTTCAGGTCTAGATTGGCCAAACTTGGTTTGGTCTCGGTCGTTTCAGACCTGCTACAGGGAAGCTTCATCCATGGCGGTTGGGTCTCGGTTTTATGTTTTCTACCCTATTCGACCCTCCCAATTTATTTAGGGCAATTCTAGAGTCTCACAGGAGCATATATATACGGTTCATATGGATTAAAACCATCAAAAACAGTTCCAGATTTAAACAAAAAAATTATGGCAGCTAGTTGGTTTACCTTGGTTCAGTGGCTTCCTTTCCTCCCATAGCTCAGTTCAGACCTTGGCACCTCAGGTGTGCCCCAGTGCAGTCGTGCCCCTCAGCCCTCAGTCTTCTTCCTCCTCTTGTATCTCTTCACATGGCCATATACACACATGCACACCATGTCTCTCTCTCTCTAGCCCTCTTTCAAATATCAGTATATAGAATTATTTTGGGTCTGATTTCCCTCCCAAGGTGTGCATAATTCCTCTACCCAATATATATCAAGGGTATTTTATTTAATCAATTTGGTTGCATGTGTGCTGATTGGGAGAGTGGTGCTCAAGTATGCTAAGAGTAGGGTGATGGTGGGGCTAGGGTTCATAGGGGTGATGTGTTGCATGCTTGGCCATTGGCCAATTTGGGAGGCAACTTGGGGCGATGCAGTGTTATATACAAATCTTGGTGTATATACACACAAAGTGGTCTGCAGCCTAGTTGGTAAGTTTTTTGAGAAAATCTCTTTCCACCAGAGGTCAAGGGTTCAACTCCCCTTGACCACCAATTTGGCCATTTTTCACCATTTTGGGCTAAAGCCCTGTTTGGCTGCGCATTAATTTGATTTCAATGTTTCCTTCATAACTTTCATTCCGTAACTCCTTTTTCGATGCGGTTTCTTCCGAGAGTTCCGTATTTCAGTATTCTTCAGTGTCAGAGGTTCCGTGTCATTTATTAATCATTCAGAATTTCCCGGGTTAGCTAATTCGGGTTCTGTTGGTGTTAAAACGGCATTATTTTATCGATTTAACCAGCAATTTGGGTTCGGGTATTATACCCTTCCCTCCAGACATTTTCTTTATTTAATCGGTCTATGGCGACCGTCGGGATTATGATTAATTCCCTAAATCATTCTGTAAGTCGGTATTAATTAATTATTAATTTCACGGGATCGGGGAGTTACATATTTACTTTAACAAACTTCATTTTTTAGTCCAGAGGGTCTTTTATTTGTAAGGTAGTCCTTCTTTTAGTTTTTCAGTTCATCTGATTGATTAATTAGACCTCGAGGGTAGTTTGGTAATTTTACCATTCATATATCGTGTCTTAGGTACCCAATTATCTTAAACGAAGCCCATTTTTAGACTCAGAGGCTCCTATATACATTAGTATGGGTTCTTTTTTACTTTCTATACTCTTCTAGTAGCTTTATTAACTTTTAGGGATGTATCCATCATTTTTTAGTTTCTTTTAATGATCTATTTTCCTTAAACGGACATCACCATTAGGTCCAGAATATAAAAGATAATAAATGTTGGCTTTTCTAGATCTTAATTTGCCTATCCATGTCTCATTTTAAGACTAGGGGCATTTTCATAATTTTACACTTTCATGCAGGACCACGTTTGGATACCTGGATGTTGAGTTTGACCTCACTGTTAGGTTCAAAATATCCAAAAAGTATAAGTATGTCCCTTTCTATTTTTTCTCGGTCTATCTAGTAGCCCATATAACACTAAAGGCAGTTTAAGAATTTCACCTTTCTATGTATCTGTAATCTTGGTACCTCGTTTGACCAAACGAACCCCACCGTTGAGTCTGGAACATCAAAAAATGTTAAGGTAATTACTTTCATAGTCATCAATGTTCAATTGTTAGCTTAATTAATACATTAAGACACAATTAGAATTATTCTAGTTTATCCATTCATATATTTGAGGGTCTAATTTTCCAAATTAGACTCCGTCATTAAGTTTAGAACACCTAAAAATGTTGGGTTAGACTTTTCTTGAATTTTAATTGGCCTTCATTTGTCTCATTTTTTACTTAAGGGTATTTTAGTAATTTTCTTAATTTTAAAAAGGATTTAAAATAAATTTTTAATTAATTTTTGGGGTAATTCCGTAATTTATATAAAATTCTGGGGTTAAAAATAAAATTTTAGAAAATTCTTTAATTAAATCGTCTGGTCTGGTTAAGCTATAAGTGAATCGGTTTAGCTTGGTCAGGAACCAACCGGTCCGGTCGGTCTAAGACGTCATCATGATGTCAGCGTCATTTAATCAAAACAAAGACGTGTGATTTAAATTAAAATCTATTTAATGTGGTCAGGACTCGACCCGTCCCTGTTCATCTCCTCCCTCGCGCGACCGTCACTCTAACTTTAAAACCCTAAAAGTTTTTAATCTTATTTCATGCATTTGTTGGCTACTTTCTCTGTCACATCCCCCTTACCCACCCTGTGCGGATTAGGGGCATGCAACCGGCCAGTTAGGCACCCATCGGTTTTTTTTTTTTTTTTTGAAATCAAAATGCCGACGGTAATCCTAACCACAGGCCATTCATCAGTAACATCCAAGTACAATGCATTCAATTAATATAAGTTGCAGCGGAACTAAGGGAATGCATAACACCTTGGCAGAGCCATTAATACATCCATGGTTAACTATTACATCATTGTCCTACAAAAGATACTAGTCTTAGGTTTCAGTACATCATATTCAAAAATGGAGTTAGGTACAAAAATGGCTAATTCATGGATTCTTCAAAATAGTGCTTCGGGTCTCCAACCCGCTAATCTCGGTCGCTAGGTCCGTCACCTGAAAAATGTTAGGGAAGGGGTGAGCTTTAAAAAGCCCAGTGAGTAACACGGGTCCCCTGTCATGGGTTTCAAACCATTGTTGTTTATAAAACAGGTGGTCGGATCAGACATTTTAGAGGATATAGTTAAATCCGTATATTTGAACAATATTTAAAACGAGAATACAGTCAAAACATCATAGCAACAGAACAGTTCAATAATGGGCATAGCAGAACAGTATAACAAGATAACAGTACAGTATGCACACTTTAAATCGTGCAATATGCTCATACAGAGTTCAAGACTGAATTTGGTACCGTGAGTCAGTAGTTCTTTTAGTAAAAACAAGGATAATTTCATTTCAATACGGAACAGTGAAATCGGACAGGGTAAAATATAGTCATGCATTGAGTAAAAGCATGGAAGACAGTATATCAGTAGGAACAGTACAGTACAGTAATAAAAATACAATAACTAGACGGTGTACTTATACACCAATTCAGGAGTCTAGGTTACTCACCTTGTGCGGTATCGGGTTTTAACTGAGAAGCCTTTCTCTTCTTCTTATCCTTCTTTATCCTAGAAAATTTAGGAACATTTCGTAAATCTCACATGAATCTTTAACTTGGTTTATTTAATTTCAACCTGAGTTAGACTATCTCGCTGTCTATTTGTTTTTATGATAATTGAAATTCACCTTTGCACCCACTCTTTCAGGGTTTCCGTGTCTTCCTGTTTCTTTAGTTTGGCCTCCGCGACCATTTCCTTAGTACGCATCTTGTATATAAACGGTCGAACGGAGACTACCTCAGTCGTTTTGGCTATCCTTATGTTCCGTTCGATAATCTTTTGTTGCCATAAGAGTTGTTGCATGAACTCCTGTTGCTTCTTGTCAGCTAGTCTTTCGGCTTTAGACATAATGGTAAATTTCTTGTTTTTCCCTTCCATGACCGGTTTGAGTTTTTACCCTATAGCATGATCCAAGAAGTCAGGATGTGTACTACCTCTAGGCAGTCCGGTCATGAAATTATTTAAGCTTTCATTGGGTTAGTTCTTAGTTCATTCGGATGTTATCTAGCTTGATACAGGGTTAGGGGTATTTCGGTCATTTCACAGTTGTGAAGTTTCGACTCCGATTCGTCATCCAATCATGTGTATAGTCCCCTACGTGTCGGGGTTTCTATTGTTTCCAGTTTCGTCTCAATCGGACTTTGTTTGGGTTCTAAACAGTGTCAGGGGCAATTTGGTAATTTCGTGTGTTGTATTTTTCGGTACTTTATTTGCTAATACGGACCTCACCGTTGAGTCCGGAATGTCTGACATAGTCAAAATAGACTATCTTTTAGTTGTATCTGGGTTCGAGTATCATCAGGGGTAGTATGGTCATTTACTCCTACGTGTTTGTATTTTTCGGGACTTAATTTCTCAAATCGGACTCCACCATTGAGTCCGGAATGGTTGAAATAGTGAAAATACACTATTCATTTGACTTATTTGGACTTTATTTGACCTATTTATGACCTAGGGGTAATTTGGTCATTTTTATTTAATTAATAAATTAATTAAATAAATAAATTTATTATTTATTAAATTATCAGGGGTATAAATGAAATAAAATATCAGAATCTGGGCCACAGTGTAATATTTCGGAACTGTTGGGGGTTGGTTTGCAATTTTCCAAAAGTTTGAACTGAACCAAAGGGTTCAGCCTTTAAGCAAGTGAACCGGACCGGTTCAATCCGGTCTTGACCGGTTCAGGGTAATGTGCTGACGTCAGGCTGACGTCAGCCCTAAAATTCAAAAATTTAAAATCAGTTAACAGAACGACGCAGTTTTGATTTATGGGTTTTATCCGTTTCTCGGTCGGGTCGGAGCCCGACCCGCAAACCCGATCCATGACCCGGTTACTGTTCATCGTCTTCACCCGTCTAGGGCCACTGTTGCCCTAGAAATTTCAGAAATTTCTCTTCCAATTTCGTGGGGTTTTATGCATCGATTTTCACTGGTTTTTGTTCTAAAAGACTCCTGGGTGTAAGACCATTCGTTTTGCATCGGTTTCAAGCATCAAACTCAACGACGGGGGACTGTTCTAGCCGATTATCGTGGGAGTTACAGTCTGTCCATACGGCCTGGTTTCTTGACCATTTTGCACGGGGTTTGGTCCTCCGTGACCCTCTTAACATGGGCTTCAATTCCCCATCGTTCAATCTCGATTTAGTGGTCAAACGTTGCGAGTTGATTTTTGGGCCGAAAAGGATAATGTCGATTTTGAGGGCTTAAACCTAGGTATTGAGGTCACGGTCTAGGGTTTTTGTGATCCTAGGAAGGTCTATTTTACGTCCCAAGTAACTAAAACAAGTTCGGAGCAGGTTGATCTAGACCCATTCAGTCAAGGTCCTCTAATGGCGGGTTTCACTGTTTCCATGGTTTGGGGCAGTTCTGATGGTTCATATGTGAGCATTCAATCCAGATTTTATGGTTTAAACATGATACATGCGTTAAAAATCCTAAAAACATCAAAACAGTAGCTGAAATTTCCAAAGAGAAGTTCAAGGTTTTTGGATGGCTTACCTTCAAACAGTGGTCTCCTCACTGGTTTAGGTTCAAACAGAAACTCCAACAGGTTGCTTTGATCCCTCCGTGCAGTCCCAGATCTTAGCTCCCTTCTATTGCTTCTTCAATGGATCACCAATGCACACACAAGGTCTCACTTTCTCTCTCTAGATTCTCTCCCTTTCTCTCTAACCCACACTCTCTCTAAAACAGTAGACTACCCTCAATACAGATCTGGTCTCATGGAGATTGTATATCAAAAATCAGATTTCTTTTCTTGATGTTTCATCTCCCCCAAGTGCATGATGGGTTTGCATGCAATTTGGTTGGGAGGAGATGTAATCATGGTGGAATAGGCATGATGGCTAGGGCTTAGGGTGATGCATGCTGAGGTGTTGCATGCATGTCCATTGGTCACTTTGGGGAGAGGCCAAATCTGATTACTAATTAAATATATATCTTTGCATATATATGCACAAAGGTGCTCTTAGCTTAGTTGGTAAATTTTTGGTAAACTAAATTTTGCCTAGTTTGGTCAAGGGATCAAATCCCCTTGGCCACATTTTTTGGTCTTTTTCCCTTATTTCGGGCTTAGGCCCTGTTTGGCTGCGCATTAATGCAGTTTCACAGTTTTCTCCCTAACTTTCAATCTGTAGCTTAATTTTCGACGCGGTTTCTTTCAGTCAACTCCTAGTTAGGTTAGCTTCAGTGTCTAAGGGTTCAGTGACAGTAATCAGTTTCTCAGAATTTTTAACATTTGCTAACATGGGTTTGATCAGTATTAAACAGTTGAATTTAAACAGTTAAATGCCAGATCAGATTTCAAGAAAAGTTTTCATTACATAGTTTAATAATTAAGTCCGGGGTGTTACATTCTCGATCTATTTCCAATACCAATCATCCCCTAGTATCAGAAATGGTTTGTTACGTTGTGATCCCCTCATCTTGAGGTTTATTTCAAGTAGAAATAGTCGAGCTTAATCTTGTTTTGAGGAGTTCAATTTTATGCCTACCAACTGCAACTTCTTGTCTCTCCTTCATCTCTAAACCTTTTTAGTTAATTTTTGTTGCATTAGCTTCTATTTTTCATCTAGTTTAAGCCTTAGTTTATAGAATCCCATTTAGTTGAAGTCGGTTCAACCCGAGTTCTTCCAAGGTCTCTTAATGGTGGCTGTCGAATTTTTTCCTATTTTGGGCTATTCTTTTTTATGAAATAACCTAAATTTTCTCTCTATAAGTGTTGCCCCTTCTCTCTCCTTAGTTTTCCCCTTTTTCCTACAATCAAAATTCTTTCTTTATAGTTGGTTTTTCTCTTGTGGGTTTTTTTTTTCTCTCTCTCTCTCTTCCAGAACCTCAGACGCTGGTTTTGGCTCTAGTTCTTTTCTTCTTCTTTCTTCTTCCTCTCTTTCCCCTCTCTCTTATTTTCCTACAGCTTTCATGGCAAAGGAACTTGCTGCCACTATATTGCTCCAACAGGAGAGTCACACCTTCTGTTTGTTTCCCCTATGCACAAACCAACACACACAAACTGCTCTCTCACTCTCTTTCACACACACACTCAATCGTACCCACACTCTCTATCTCACATGTCTTCCTCACACATACATTGTTGCATGTGTGTGTGTGCGTATATATATATATATATATAGTCATTCATATATGTGTACACACTTGGTGTGTGTTTTAGCCAACTCCATCATGTGTAAGGTACATGAGCTCATTAAATAAATTCTAACTATTTCTATGTAGATATATACACATTTTAGTGTGTATTTGAGCTTCTTCATCATGTATAGGTTGTATAATGCCTAAAATAATTTTTCCACATTCTTCTTTATTTCTCCTAATATTTTATGTATTTATTTTTTATTTTTCTCTATTTTCCATAATTATTAAATAATTACTTTATTCAATAATTCTTAATATTTGATGTAATGTGTGTCCCATTCTTAAGTTAGTGATGTGTTGATCACTTAACTACTAGTCTCATCAACCCAGGTTAGGTCAAGTTGACTCAGGATTAGGTTTGATTTTGACCTTATTTTGGGTAATGGCTTAACTAGGGTTATGGCCCACTATTGGGTTGGGTTAATTCGTAACCCTTGTTTTGGTCATATTGCTACATTGTGCTCAAAGAATTTGAAAGGGTTCTTTTATGGTTGTAGTTTTTAATGCATTGTGCCTAGTTGCCTATTTTATTGGAGGTGGGTGTTACAGTCGCTGAATCCAAAAATGGAGTCGGTTAAGGCTAACAACGTGAAAGAAATAATGATTAAATAAATTTTTATTTTGGTATTAAGCTTAGTTTGATATGTGATCTAGGATCACCAGACAAAGGAAAGACACATGATAAAGAGATCAAAGTGGGAAGTGAAACATAAAACAAGAAAAAAGAACCCAAGGTAAGTAATCTTATACGTTGAAGTGGAGAATTTAACTCCATGTTTTATGAAATACTCTGATTCAAATTTCATTATTTTACATAACTCTTGATTTAAGCATGCTTCTTAACTTGATTTGAAAGTGATTATCTTGAATTGCAAAAGTGCTTATTTAATGCTAACCATTTATACTACTTTCATTTCAAGCATGCCTATTGACCTATTTGTAAAGCTTTGATAAATATTCTTTTGAAAATGAATGTTTTTCATTCAAGCCATGTTCAACTTGTTCTTGAAAATCATCGACTCAAAAAATAATATTTTAAATAAATGCTTCAAGTTTACAAAATTGTAATGAAAGATAATTGTGCATAAACACCACAAGATTGTGAAATCCTTTAGGACTCACCTCGAGTATTGCCCACAAGAAGGCATGGAGATCTCCCACGAGTATTGGTTTATAGATAAAAATATAAACCCAAGAGTAAAAGCTTAGAGTCTGGGTCAACACGAATTCTCACGTAAAGTGAAAACAAGCATAATAAATAAATGGAAGAAGGTTTTTGAGTCCCCATTCATGTAAAAATGATTTTAACTATCCTACTTTATATGATAGCGGGTTTTACCCTCCTACTTCTGAGAAAATGAATTTAACATCCTGTTTTATAAAGAAAATGATTTAATTCCTCTTCTTTTACATGAGCAAGCTATTTGAAGTTCTCTTGCCACAAATTGGCAATCCTGTAATGTGTTTACTTGTTTGAAAAGTTTCTGCTATGTGAATTATTGTTTAAAATTTCTTGTATAAGACTATGTGTTAAATACTACTAGTTTAAATGCTTTGATTCAAGTGTCTTGTACCACATGCTATAAACTGTGATCAATTGATACAAAATATTTGTCGTGAAATATCTTATGATTCAAAACGCTATTCGGTTGAAAACCCATGACAAGGTACATGAATTACTCACAAGCTTTCCACGAAGCTCACATAGATTTATCCATGACATGTACAGGTGATATGAAGGTAGGGTATGGGACCCATAATTAGAGTGATACATGAAGGACAGACATGAATGTGGGGTATAGGACCCACAACTAGAGTGAAATATGAATGACAGATATGAATGTGGGGTATGGGACCGACAACTAGAGTCAAACATGAAGGATAGATATGAAGGCGGGGTATGAGACCCACAATTGGTGTGAAGTATGAAGATCAAATGTGAACTAGATGTGAACGTAGGATATGGGACCCACAGCTATCGTGATAGTGTTATATCAAGACTAATGTCATAATAATTCTTTGAACTTAATGATAAATAATGCAATGCATTGTAATGTATATCAAATAAAAAAATTAGCATTTTTAGAAGCTTGATTGGATGAATGTACAGTCGTGTGATCTGCTTCTATTGCATATCTGATCTAGTTGTGAAGTGCATTTTCTCCGAATTTCTGTTAAGTGCAATCGCGTTCCCTAATCAATAGAGGGTGGGTTTTAAAATGGGACACGGTTGCTAGATTAGAATCCATAAGGATGTTACTTGCCTTTGCATGTCATAAGAACTTTAAACTCTATTAAATGGATATGAAATGTTCGCTCATAAATAGATATATTTTCAAAGAGGTATGTGTTGAACAACCTCTCAGATTTGAAAATCATGAAAAACCAAATCATGTATATAAACTAACAAAAGCCCTTATGGTTTAAATCAAGCTCCAAGAGCTTGGTATGAGAGACTTAATGGGTTCCTCATTAAAAATGAGTTTATTAGAGTAAAAGTAGATACCACTTTGTTTACCAAAACAAAAGGAAAAAAAATGCTCATTTTGAAAATATATATTGATGACATAATATTTGGCTCAACAAATGAAGATTCATACAAAGGCTTTACTAAGTGTATGCACGATGAATTTGAAATGAGCATGATGAGTGAATTAAATTTCTTTTTGGGACTACAAATAAAACAATCTAAAGAATGAACATTTATAAATCAATCTACATATGTTAAAGAATTACTTAAAATATTTGACATGGAGGACACAAAATCCTTTAGTATGCCCATGAGTGCAACCATCAAACTTGAAAAGAATGACAAAGAAAGGATGTAGCTATTAAAAAATATAGGGGAATGACTGAAAGTTTCTTGTATCACATAGCTAGTTGACTGGACATTATGTTTGGTGTATGCTTATATGCAAGATTTCAATCCTGTTTTAAAGAATCTCACCTAAAATCTTTAAAAAGAATCTTTAGATACTTAATAGAAACTACAAGCTTAGGACTATTCTATCCTAGAAACACATCCTTTGACCTATTAAGCTATTTCGATACTGATTTTGCTGGTTGTAAAATTGATAGAAAAAGTACAAGTGGAACTTATCACTTTCTTGGACACTCCCTAGGGTCGTGGTTTAGCAAAAAGAAAAATTTTATAGCATTATCCACGGCCGAAGAAAAATATCTATCAGCTAGAAGTTGTTGTACTCAAACCCTCTACATGAAACAACAACTACAAGATTTCAAGCTTAATTATGATCACATTCTAATTAAATGTGACAACAATAGTGCCATAAATATAAGCAAAAATCCTATACAACACTCTAGAACTAAACATATAGAAATTAGACATCATTTTTTTAAGAATCATGTGCAAAATGGTGATGTAATCCTTGAATTTATTAATACCAATCATCAAATAGTGGATATATTTACCAAACCACTTCAAAAAGAAATATTTTGCTTCATAAGAAGAGAACTTGGAATGGTTGATCCAAGTGAGTTAAGAAATTGAACCATTTAGGAGAAAATTTACCCCAATCACTCGACTAAAATGACCATCTAGTTGACTGATCATGTAGTTTAGTCTACTAAATGAAGAAAATTAACCAAAAAAGCTAGGAAAATGGTCTGGTAGAAGATTCAGTCGATTGAATCTTCTCGATCAGTCGATTGAGTTAACTAAAGAAAAACATTACTGGAACATTCAGTCAACTAGATATGCACGTCAATCGACTGAATGAGAGAAAACAATAGAAAAATGTTATGTACTGGACAAGTTAGTCGATTGATTAGTTGACTGAATGATGAACTAAGTCGACTGAATGACCGAATTTATAAATAAAAACCTAGATCTCAAAACATTTCCTCATCACACCAAAACACCTTCTCAACTTCTCTCTCTTCCAAAACATCCGAAAAACCTTTCAAATCACCTTAAATGGCTCATAAGACCCAAAACCTCCCCTCCAAATCCGGTTCTAAGTGTCAATGAGAAGGAAAACCAAATTGCACCATGAAGTTCAAACCTTCCTCACAAATGAGATCGCTTAAGCCTATGAAGAAGACTTTATTCTCCGAACCACTATCCTAGGTACAGTCATCAACTTCATCACTTTAGATGTAGAGAATATTCTCATCCAAAAATACTTTTGTAGTCTAAGTTGGGAAAAAATCCTCACACACACACACCCCGAATACAAACGGTTGGTGATAATCTTTTACGCTCACCTAGAACTCATTATCTTTGACCCTCTTTCTTCACGGGTCAAAGGTACACCTATCAAATTTGACTCCTCCACCCTAGCCGATATTCGTAATATCCCAAAGGGGGATTTTAAAAATTTTAGCACCAATGCTTGGGTGAAAATGGATGGGTTTGATCCACTTGAAGCCATTCGGTTCATATGTGGAAATCCCAACATTAAGGAACCCTACAAACCCAAAGCCTCTGAACTAACCTTTAAGTCTCGAATTATCCATGGCATAATCACCTACAACATCCTTTCCCATTCTGGAGGTTGAGATTATGTATCCACCATGGATATATTTCTCATGTGATGCCTCTTTAATAGAAAAAATCTCGATCTCGTTGTCATCATCATTCATTATATGAATGATTGTAAGAAAAAGAAAATTGTGCCTTGCCCTATAGTATTCTTCTCATTACCATTTTCAAGCATTTCAAAATTGACCTCTCCTCAAAAATAAAAATTCAAACTGTCACACCCAAAGACACCTATACAACCTCTATATTTAAACTCATGGGGTATAAGTCCACACTCGGTGAGTGGATTCCAAAGGAAAGCACACAACCTACTAACCGACAAACCATCGACAATGATGGAAATCCTGAAGAGACTTGCTCTTCCTCTCACACTCAACCTACCATTCTTACTCCTCCAACTTAAACAAACACATCATAAGCCACTCCTTCCAACACCAACCAACTCACCCTCTCTACCCTCTGAAACATAAAAACCAGTATCACAAATTACATAAACACGACAACCCAAAAGATGATGAATAAGCTCAAGGACATAGGAGAACGGATCAATGCCATCGAAGTCGACGTTTACATTCTCACTCTGACTCAACACGCTCATCCTCCACCTCCTTAATTTTTTTATGACGACGAAAGGGGGAGAAAAATAAAAACAAAGAAGAATGAAGACACAAACATTTTATTTCATTTGTGTAAAACTTTTTGATTAGATTTTTTTTTTTTTTTGTAATTGATCTTGTTAAAATTATGAATCATATTTTTATCATAAATATGATTTGTATAAGATCAGTTTTAATATATCAATGAAAAACTCTTTTTGTAAATTTTATGCTCTCTCTATATATGCTAATTGGTTTATCTCATCAAATTTTGAAATGGCATATATTGTACTTATCAATGTCTACATAATGATATGGGGAGATTCATACATTCATACATTTGATGCAATATAAATTAAACATATTTTATTTTGACATAATTATGAACTATTCAAAATTGTGCATATTGATAGGGGAAAATTATAAAATTTGTTTATAAACTCTTTATGGGCAATATTATCCTATTTGATTTAATGGTTTTTTATCAACACAAAGGGGGAGATTGTTGGCCTTAAAGGTTTTCAACCAAGGGCATTCTCAAAATTTTGATGATAACAATGCATTGATAATGTGGACTAATGATCTACTTTAAATGCCAAAGCAAATAGGTCAATGAACTCAAGAAATGGTTGACCAAAGCTTGACTAATGATAAAGTGGATCAACATCATGGAATCATGCTCACAAGATCAAAACATGAAGTCAAATTCAAGAGAGGACTCATTCCCAAAGAAATCGGTGAAAACTTTTACTTTTATGTTGGGTGTATGAGTGATCTAGGATTGATTGATCAAAACATGTTGCTTAAAATTATTTAAGTGATCAACTAAAACCAATCAACCAAATAATTTTTCAAAAGCATAACAAAGTTAGAAACTAAGCTTTGAAAAATCAAGAGACTTGAAAAAGGAAAACAATGAACAAAATAGACATTAAAGCTAAACTATCAAAATCAGTCGACTGGGTTCCCAATTCAGTCAGCTGAATCGTGTTCACAACAATATGCCTATTTTGTTTCTGGAAGATTCAGTCGACTAGACCCAAGTCTCAGTTAAATGAATAAGCATTTTGTTAATAAGGCTCCAACACACTTTCAATTTCAGTCGACCAAATTATGGATTCAGTTGATTGAATCACTTAAGCCTTTTTACTCAACAAAATGAAACTAAAAGATTATGTTAACTAAACCTAAGATTCAGTAGACTAAATGGATTTTTATGAAAAACAACCTCTAACCTCTGGACAATTCAGTCGAGTCTTTCAGTCGACTAAACTATGATTCAATTGACTGAATGGTGAACTCAGATCAACTGAATGTGTCGATCTGGCATTTTCAATTTCAAGTTTTAAACAGATCTAAAGGGATAAAATGACTATTTTCAAATTCAAATGACTATATTCTCACAAGACCTATAAATAGAGGTTTTTGGAAGCATTTTTTTATTGTTATCCTTAAGATTCACAAGCTTGCTTTCACTTTCAAGTCTCTCTAGTGACTTGAGATCTCATTTATTTTCAGATTTAGATCTCAAAGTTCTCTTAGCTCTTAAATACTCAAGCATGTATTGATCAATCTTTAGAGAGTGAAATTATTTGTACCATTCAGCTCTTAAGAGACCATTCTTTGGTAAAAAATCTTTGTATCATCTCATTACAGTGAGAGTTACGAGTAGGTGCTGCCCGGAGAGGCAAAAGGGTATATTTTGCTGAAAAAAAGAGTGAGGAGCTCTCATCGTAAGGAGATCAAGATAATGGAAAACATTAAGTGGGGATGATTGAGTCAAGGATGTAGGAAGTTTTTTTAACCTAGTAAATCGCTATATATGCTCTCTCTCTCTCTCTCTCTCTCTCTCTCTCTCTCTCTCTCTCTCTTTCTTTACTTACTTGTGCATATTTAACATTTGTATTTAAAATTTGTAAAAGTACCCAATATTTACAAAATATCCTATTCACCCCCCCTAAGGTAAATATCTAGGCAACAGAACTACTTTTAAACCTTTTTGAAAGTTTTTTTTTTCTATTTTGAAAAATTGAAAATAAAAAAATATTTTATTTTTAGGAAAATGATTTTTGATCTATTTTTCTTGAGTCTAAATGAGATCTTGATAGGATTTGTTAAGTGAACCCATGATTAAATGAGAAACATTGAAGTAGACTAAATCACTTATACAAGCCTAAATGGTGTTGAAATAATTAGATAAACTAATTAAAATACCTAAGATAATTAAACATTGTTGCTTTTAGATTTCCTACTAGCTTTATACTTCATAACTATTACATTAAATAAAAAATCTAGTATAGTAGTAATTGAACCTTTTAATTAGACAACACAATCTCAAAGAAGAACAAAAATAGAAGAATATGAATCTTGATTATAAAATTTATCATGTTGAGACAAAATGAGTTGCTTTGTTCAGTGCATTAAATGAACATAAATGCTTAAATATATTTTCTACCAAATTGAACTAAAAATGTGACTGAAGTCTTAACTTATGTAAAAATATTGCAATACATAGAATATTCTGTAATAAAGGTGCAAAAATCACATTCATACCCATTGATGTGTTTCTAAGTGGAGAAGAAATAGATGTGTGGATAAGTGTTTGAAGGCGTTGTATAACATGCCTAATTGATTGGTCGAGTCTAAACTATCTCAGTCTTGGAATTTATAAAATCCTTACCTAGTTTGAAATCTGAGATCTACGTATGTAGTCGATCACTGATATGGAATTAATTGAATAGTTTTAGATAGTCTAGACCAAATCAAGTAATGAAAACTACCTCAGGAATTGAAGTTTGATTTGTGGTGTGGAATTCAAAATTCCTTGATTGGTTGAACTTAAACCCTAGGGAAAAAAATTAGAAAGCTATTTTCTATTTTTAATAAGCTATATATAAATATATAAAAATAGAGTACTATAAAAATTCGAAAAAGGGAAGTCACGTCCAAATGGAAAACCCTTCCCCGTTCAAACGGGAAAGCAAGACTCATCCGAACGGAGAGCAGCTCTGTGGTCAAATGCGATTGGGCCAGACGCAATTTAAGAAACTAAAAAGTCATTTTCATATTTCTCACCTCATTTGACTATTCCTAATTCCTTCTACAGTTCTTGTGAGTTTTTTAAGCCATTGTTCACGTTCTTTTTTGCTTCCTTGAGCGTTCTTTTATTCTAGTTAGTGTATCCACTACCTTGTCACTATATTCCTATACCTTACTCATTTTAGTCTTCCTCATAGCTCAGGGTGGCCATCGAGGACAAGTTTGCACTAGACGAAAGATGCCCCATACTCGACTAGGCTTCTATTTGTTTCAACAGCACACAAACTTCATCACTACTGTAGAGAAGAGATCAATTATAATAAATAGAACAACAAATCTAGAGTCATTCGCTAGAGACAATCAAGTTATTATCCGATTTCGATAGCGGGAGTGGAAAGACTACTTGACGGTCAACGACACAGCTTAGTCTGAAACGGTATGTTCATTCTATTATGGTATTCGTAACTATGACATAGGCACACACACTAATGTTTTACATAGCTACATATGGGATCATCATATTACCAGCAATTGTGGCTTAGTCGCTTGGTATTCATAGGCATTAAAAGGACCTATCTAGGGTTCTTCCTTTTGAGTCCATTCCTATGGATGAGGTTATTGAGTTCCTTACTAGAGTGAAGGGAGTTCCACTTACTGGCCTCATAGTGGCCAAATTGACTACATAGGTTAGGTACTTGTACAATTTTGTGTTGGCTTCTATTTTTCCTAAGAGTCATGCTTCACAACTTACACCCGAGATGGCATGGTTGTTTTATGTCATTATAAATGACATAGTTATAGACCTATCCACCCTCATCTATCGACTTATTTTTTACTTTGTTCATATCCATCATCTAGTTAGTTTAGGTTTTCTCATACTCTTTACTCGAGTCGTCAAAAACCAATACAGTTTAGATCTTGCTGGGAGTGAACTTGTCTCGATAACCTGTATCTTTAATAGATGTGGACATAGAGTTCTGCACAGTCACATACACCACGTCCGTAATTGGCTATAGCAACTTTGAGCTTATAGGCAAGTCCATTTACTTCGGTTGCACCGCCTCATCACTGAACAATACAGATGGGCTTTACTGCATTGATGACTAATATGAAGTCCCTTCGACAATATAGTGGAGCAACATTTCACTTTTTATGATATCCAGCTTCACAACATCTAGCAGTAGATTGACGCCTAGCGTAGATTAACATAGTATAATCCAGCTAGCTCCTTTATGATCCTTTTAGAGAGGCAAACAGAGAAGTAGTAGCTCATGGCTTGGATAAGGATGAGGATGATAAGGAGATAGATGCAACTGATGACACTCAAGACAGGGCTCAATAGTAGTTCTTAGGTCTATGGGTTTGATACTTGTTATCATTTTTTTATCATTGATGTTTCTAAATCCTATGTCCATTTATATATATATATATATATGACAATCTTTATTTTGTTATTAGTTTATCATATATTTTTGTCTTAAGTGATGGTTTACTTAACATATTTGGTTTCTGGTCTATAATTTATTATGTCAAAGTATTAAATGTATTGGTATTATACATCTCATTATATCTCTTTCATACTTACCTTTGCCACTTTATGGCCAAAAGGGGGAAATATGATTAAAAAAAATGATTCAAACTATTTAATTGAGGGAGAGCAATATTTTTGATAAAGAGGTTATCTCTAACTTAGTATTTACTTGTCTTAAGTGATTGTTTTGTATTTAATTATTATCATAACATATATGCTACTCAAGGTATGTTTGCATAGTTGTGTTGTAGAGATAACATATATTTTCATTACTTGCAAATTTTAGGTCTCGGTGGATTACTACCTTAGTTGGTTTTTGATTTTGATAAAATGTAACGAATTAATAGAGTAAAAATTAATTTTATTTTTTGCTATGAATATGTCAAAGGGAGTGATTATTAGGAAATTTGAGTTACAATGGTTGTAAAAATTTTCTCTAATTTTGTAAATATTGGCTATTCATTCCAAAAGTTAATATTGAGTCTGTAATTGTTAGGTTAGACTACGTCTCGTTGCGACTTAAAACATTAGTCAATCACTTCTGGAAGACTTGATCATACTAGACTCAAATTACAGCTTCGTGTGACTAAAGATGAACGTCAAAGTATAATTTGATTCTTCAGATCTACTAATAGAAAAGTATAACACACTTAACACGCTTAGATGTCATGCATTCATCTTAGATCATAATTAGGATATATGGGAGTTTAATCTTTTTATGTTTTCATTTTTCTTCAAACTTGGTTTCAATTAAATATAGGTTAGGTATTTTTAGTTTTGACTAATGACTTAAAAAGTGACTAAAATATGTCTAAAAAAGTCTCTTGGACACTTAGTTTGTTAACTAATTCGTGACAGTTCGAATCATGAAATTTCGCATAGAGCCAATAACTGCCCTATTCGAACGAAAGTTGTGATATCCCAAACACCACCCTATGTGGATTAGGGACCACGACTGACGAGTTAGTTACATTGTCTATGTCTACCTTGTGCAGACTATGAGTAATGCAACTAACTAAAGGACATTTCTAAACTTGTTCCAAATATCTTGCATTCATTTAGTCACATATTTTACAGCAAAATTATTTAATTACATTTGAACTATGTTGGCGAATGCAATTATACTTGGTAGACCATCTATATGACCAAAAGGTTTCACTAGGTACTGTAAAGTTTAAATTCAAGTCTGATACAACCATCATTACAAAATGCTACTTGGTTATTTTATACTTGTTGTATCTTAGTACAAAATATGCAATGAAACTGCCACTTGGCTTTTCTTGCTTCAAATGCCCTGCAAAAAAAAAAAAATCCATCTACAATTGTCCTTTAATGACCAACATTAGGGCCTTCACCTAAAATTATGGGGAAAAAACCCCACGAGATTTGCGGAAAGCTTATAAGTAATACCAGTGCCTTGCTGTGGGTTTTTGGAAAACCCGAAGTTGTTTTCCATGGATAACATACAAAACATTTACAAAGCTATTGGCATTATTTTTAACATACTAATAAAACATGGAATATTGTAGAGATATAATAAATAATGCAATGCTATACCAATAAATCTGCTGCATGAAATTGAACTAATAACTTTTAACTTGTTGCTATTAAATCATGTATAAAATGATTTCATGCCAAATGACAAGTTGTACGAGACCTGGGTTGTCACAGAGTGACTTGGGTTGTCGCATAGTGACTTAGGTTACATAGTGGCACTTAGTAATTTAAACCTCTTGGATTACATAGGCTTACCTGATTAAACCTCTAACAAGGTATACTGCGTGTCAAGTGACAGTGCGTCATATACTTGGCATGTAAAAAATTCTAACAATACTTTGAATCAAGTAAAATATCTAGTTAGTTGTGCTTCTAGAATCCTATGTACTCCTTGCCTATTAATGTAGGACATTGAGGCCTTGTGCCTTCAAGAGGTCTATCCCATCCTAATTGCAAGTATACACCTAGATTCCTTAATATAGCTTACAACATGTTTGGTAAAATATCACTTTTGTTATCTAGGTTTATAGAACTACTAAGATACAATAAAGAACATGCTGATTTTCAAAACTAAAATCATAAGTTGTACTTGCATTTGAGTAAGAAAGACAGTTATAAAAATTCACTTTAATAAAAGACACCAGTTCAAGGTATAGGGTTACTCACCTAAAGCCTGATTCTTAGAAAAATACTTCCTTTAAGTTTTACCTTAGTCCTCGGGTACTATATCAATGGTTAGTCACACATTAATCACTAATTTGAGGCACATTTGGTCTTGATGTCTATCTTATAGGCCTTACTAGCTTAAACAGACTCTACCATTTTTTTTAAATCACCGTTGGGTCCCGAATGTCAAAGATACTAAATTTAGCCTCTTCTGGATCTTAATTAGCCTTTTTGTGGCTCATCTTATGCATAGGGGCATTTTTATAATTTTATAGTTTCATGTGGAACCATTTTTGGGTTCTTAGATGCTCAATTAGACCTCAGTCATTAGGTCCAAATCGTCCAACAATGTTGGATATGCCCTTTTCTATTTATTCTTAGTTTATCTAGTAGCCCATTTATCAATAAGGGTAATTTAGAAATTAATAAGTTTGCGTATCCATAATTTGGGTACCTTTTTTAAAAAAATGGGCCCCACCCTTAAGTCTGGAACGTAGAAAAATCTTAAGGTGGGTACCCTCTCATTCATCAAAGTTCATTTGGTAGCTTTGTTAACTATTTAGAACTTATTTGAAATTAGTCCAATTTATTAGTTCATATATTTTGGGATTTAATTTTCCCAATCAAACTTTGTCATTGAGTTCAAAATGCCCAAAAGTGTTAGAAATACTTCACTTGCATTTTAATTGGCCTTTAATATACTAATTTTAGGTCCAAGGGTAAAATAGTAATTTTATCCAATTATTAAGGGCATTAAAACAATTTTTAATTATTTTCTAGGGGTCTAAATATAATTTTCCTAAAAATCCTGGGTCAAAACATAAATACCAAGAATTCTGGTTCATGGATTTACGACAAAACCCACTGGTTTAATAGTTACTGTTGAGAACCAGTTCAAAGCCTAAAAACACCGATCGAGTTGAAACGGATTTAATTGAACCAGACTAAAGTCATGCAAGACCGACTAGTCTAGTCTGGTCTACCACGTCACCCTTTTAAATGCCAAAATGATGTCTTTTAGATTAAGTCAGGATCCATTTCACATTCAAGTCGGCCTAGACTTGCTTACAGCCTAACACTATTCATCATCGTCCCCAACAATGTGGTTATTGTTTATCAAAACCCTAAAAGGTTTTAGAGATGATTTTGTGGTTTTTCCTTAATCGTTTTGAGTTCCTATCTTCTTTAATCTATTTCTAGATTATTATAGATCATTTTAATATTGATTGGGAGGTTCGAAAGTGGCTTGGAAGTTCAATTTGAACCTTCATGGACGTTTTTGATAATTGGTTAATTTATGGTCGTTTCTTGGCCAAATAACATGAAACAAATTACGTTGCGATCCTCAGTCCATGGGGTTTCATTCCCTGTTCAAAAATATTAGTTTAAAACTTATTTTTAGAGGTTCTTCATTAATTTCTCAACCTACAACTCGACTTGTAGGGCTCATTCTTGAGCTTCCTTATTGCATACCACTTGATTCTTGGTCCTTATCTCATATAGAACAAGTGCTAGTGCTTAAAACTATGTTTTATAGAATTTCATTTCTGGGTTGAGCTTCAAGCTTCAACAATGGTGGTCCAAGCTTGGACCAGCCATTTTAGGGCTATACAAACCCATTAAAGGGTCCTATCAACATTATTTAACACACAAGAATTGAAAGAGATGAAAATAAATATAAAATTACTTATTTGAAGCTTGAATTGAATTTTTCTCTCTCTTCTCTCTCTACCAGCTTCCTCCTTAAGTCCTCTAGTGCATGAATTTCCATCTCTTTTCTTCTATATTTTCCTTAGACATGCAAAAGAATTGTCACGCCCCAAATTTCCATAAACCCGGAGAGCGAGTGAAATGAAAGAAGAAAAGTAAGTGAAAGGTCATTAAGGTAGATTTAGTTGATTATGCATTCATTCCTCCATGTTTTTCCCAAAATTAGAAATGAAGACTTGTTATTTAACTTAACTAAAATGGTCTCATAATGTCACTCAAACATCTCTCCCAATTAATGTTCAAAATAGTTTAAGTTATATTCAAAAATGGCTCCCAAAACAGCCTCAAAGTCTCTCTAAACAAGCCTTGAAACAATGGCCCAAATGGGCCCCAAATGTCCTAGGATATAGGCCAAGAATGGCTTAAGAAGTCCACCAAAAATTATCTAAGGAAAAAGCCAAACATGGCCCCAAAAAGTGGCTAACTATGGCCCAAAATGGTGGCCAAAAATGGCCCAATAGGTTGGCCATACATGGTCCAAAAATGTTCCCAAACATGGCTCAAAAAGATGGCCAAAAGGGTAGGTGTCAGATGTTGGTGTCATGACAAGGCAGCAGGGCAGCAATAGGCGCGCACATGGGCAGGCTGGGGCACGCGGCTGGGTGGCAGGGGGGCTGTCTACTGTAGCAACTGTAACCTGATTTTTCATTTTCTACAGGTTTACTGTAGCGGTTGCGACTAAATTTCTCTGTCCAACCGTCAATGTTCTCTGTTTTCCAAATATTTTTTCCCAAGTTTTGAAGGCTACTTTTCCCCCATTTTTAGCCTACTACTTCAAGGTTTTCAACCCCCCCTTGTTGGCACTCTTCTCACCTATTTATGGGGTGTTTTACATACCTAATTTCTACCTTAATTTCATAAAATTTTTAATATAACTTCATTTGTTTTTTAAGCATTTTCCCACGTAATATTTTGCAACAATTCATATATATAATAGTATCACAATCCATCCTCACTCGATGGCCACAATTCATGGGAATTAAACATACATTCATTTCCTTTAACATATATATATGTAAGGCACATTAAATAAATATATCCTACATGTTATTTGGACTTAAGCCTTAACATTACAAATTGGCCTAAGGCCTATAGTTCACCATTCTTCCAAGTTAAAACACACGTCTTTTGGGCTTATACCTATACATACAAAATATGCCCCAAGGACCAAATATCCTTCCAAGCTCTTTTCCCCTCATTCCTTCAAGACTTCATCAAGTCTCAAGTACCGGGAGCCTTATCTGTAATATGATATCACACGAGAGGTCAGCTCAACTGCTGGTATAACATAATGCTAATGCAAGGAACAAATTTAAGGCGTGGCATGTGTAAGTGTACATTTATAATCTACATGCCTTTCGATTCATCAATACAATGCATTAATAATATGCGTGACACACCCATGCAAACTCTATGCCACACCCATGTCTCCTTTCACGGATCGCTCCCGTTGGTCAGCGAGTACCAAGGCCTGTGTTCACGGATCGCTCCCGTTAGATAAGTAGGCACCAATGCAATGGCCAATTTTGGGTTTTTCACCAGAGGATCTACACACCCTCATAATGCATAGCACCAATTGTTCAACCCACATTATGTTTTCAAAGAATCACCATATGCCAATATGCCTTGATTTTTCTATGCAATTCCAATGAAGTATTTCATCAATCACATGGTATATGCCTTAAATAATGTAATGTACTTAAAGAAACTTTAACTTTTATATCACAAAACTTTGTCTACATGAACCTAACATGTAATTCAATCAATTTCACATATAAACACATTACACATTCACAACCTTAACAATTTCTCAAAGATCATAAAATACATAAAGTACCAACACATAAAAATAAATCATAACTCTCAAACCACAAGAGTTTCTCTACATGAACATAAGCTAGAATGCAATGACTCAAACATAGAAACAAGTTACATGTTCATCACTTTGACAAATTCTCTAATATTACAAAATACATAAAACACCAACACCTTGAATAAATCATAACTTTCCAACTACAAGATTTTGTCTATATGAACATAAGCTAGAATGCAATGAATTATACATATAGTCATGGTTCATGTTTATCACTTTACCAAATTCCCAAAGAATACAAAGAACACACAAGTACATAAATAACCAACTCTAGGTTTTCAAAGCAACTATATCCTAAATAATTTTCTAACAGCAAATAAACATATAGATCATTCAATCAACTTATAAAACACTCTTTAACTTAACCCTATTCCTTACTTAGCAAAATATCATACCTAAAAGGGTTTTTCTCAACCGTAGGGAGTTGTGTTCACTGTGCAGCCAAACCAATTGGTGAGAATGTAGCCCTTGATGTGGGTAACAACTTCCTAGAAGGAAGTCTTATGAAAATCCAAGCCTAGAAGTATATTTTAGAAGCTTGAAGATTGGAAAACCTAGGTTTCTTTCTCCCTTTTCTCCATGAACGTGCAGCTGCTGTATTCTCATACCAAAGAACTAAATTATATCACTAAGGGGATGTATTTATAGTAAAAGGGGAAAGGGGCAAAATGACCTTTTTGCCCTTAATGAATCCGGGACCCCGTTACACTACAACCCATCCTGAAATGCCTCAATTCGATATTTTATTTTTTCTAAAGTTCTTAAAATCATTTTAAACTATGTTTTTCAAAAAAAATTATTTTCTCCTGTAGCCGGGTTTGGCCGGATCCACCCGGGCCATCTGGGATGCCCTTTATGGTCCATTTTTGAAACTGTCTCCGAACAGGCTCCAATGTTTACAGGAGGTGTATTTTAACATTATAAGCATATTTATCTTCTATGGAATACTCTAAATATGTTCCTAAATATGACTTATAGCTAAATGATGCGTATATAGTGCCCTACCAGCAAATGATGTATGAATAGTGCCCTACCGGCAAAAATGAAAATTTATCCTCAATTTTTAGGTCTTTACAAGAATTGACCGGACCAACAAACAATTCATTATAATATAACAAATCAAATATCAAAAAAATATCAAAAATTCTAAATAAACAGAGTTTTCTTTTATTCAAAACGTCTCGTGATCTTTAACCAATTATGTGCTTTAATATAATTACGAAGAGTAAGTGCTATAACCTATTTCCAATACTCAATGGCTTGATTGAACCAAGCCTCTACAATTTTGATAGATTTGGTCTATTTATAGAAAGTTTTTGGGCTAGGTTGTGTGGACCTTTGTCTATTGCAATCTCCCTTGGCCTTTCATGTTTGAAATAAGGCACGGTTGTGAGCATGGCTGGAATCAGCCTTTTCTATTAGGGTCTACAGCTATATAGCATCCTTCTTTGTATATATACATATTATGGTTCATATATAAATACATATTGGACATCACATGTATGGTATGCTACTACCATTCATGTCTTGGATTACACCTCTTCTCTTTTTGTCATATAAGCCTAATTAACCCAAGTTTTAATGATTCTAATCTCTAATTATGTGAAGATCTGAAAAATAAGGGTAAACTTTTTGTTTTGCCTGTAGGACACTATTCATGCATTATTTATCGGTAAGGCACTATATATGCATCATTTAGACATAAGTCATGTTTAGAAGCATAATTTGAGTATGCCATAGAATGAAAATATGTTTAGAATAATAAAATACACCTCTTATGAGAATTTAAGCAAAATCGGAGATATTTTAAAAAATGGGCCTAAAAGGGCAGCCCGGGTGGGCCCGGCCGCACCGGCCAACAAGAGAAAATATTTTGATTTGGAAAAATATCATTTAAAATAATCTTAAGAACTTTTGTTGAAGCAGAATATCAATTTGAGGCATTTTGGGACAGGCAGGGTCTCGCAGCTCATTAAGGGCAAAAAGGTCTTTTCACCCCTTGACCCTTTAGTATAAATAGACAACTTAGGAGTTAAAATCTTCAGAATTTGGCTGTAGAAAGTGTTGCAACTCGAGCTTGGAGAGAAATCATGAAGAAAACCTAGTTTTTTCAACTTTCTTCCTTCCAAAACTCATCTCTAACCTTAGAATCTCTTAAGGCTTTCTTCTAGAAAGTTGTTTCCCATCACAAGAGCTACAATCCTACTAATTGGTTCGACTTTGAATTGAAAAAAACTTCCTAGGATTGAGAAAAACCCTTCTAGGTGTGATATTTTGCTAAATAAAGACTAGATTTAAGTATATTAGAGTTTTTATAAGTTGGTTATATGACTTACATGCTTACTTGATGTTAGAAAACCACCTAGCATATAGTTTCTTTGAAAACCTAAGGTTGGTACTTTTTGTACTTGTGTATTCTTTGAGAATTTGGTAAAGTTGTGAACATGTAACATGAATATATGTATAATTAATTGTATTATAGCCTATGTTTATGCATACAAAGTCTTGTAGTTTGAAAGGTATGGTTTGCTTAATGTATGATGCATAATTTAAAGCACACCCCATGTGTTTGATAAAATGCGTCATAGAAATTGCATGGTGAATTAAGGCATATTGGAATATTGTGAATCTTTGGAAACATGGAGTGTGTTGAGCTCTTTGGTGCTATGCATTATGAAGGTGTAGATCCTGTGGTGAAAAATCCAAAATGTGGCCAAAATGAGTGGTATTTGCATGCCAACGAGAGAGGACCGTGAAGCGAAACATGGGTTGGGTATAGAGTTGCATGTGTGTGTCATGCATATTGCCATTGCATTGCATTAGTGAATTAAAAGGTTTATAGCTTACAAATGTTCACTTTGCATATGACACAACTTACCTTTATACTTTATTTAGCATTATGTCATACAAGTCGTCGCGCTTACCTTATATGGGATTACATTTTTCAGATGAGGCTCTCGACGTATGAGACTCGAAGATGGCTTGAAGCATATAAGAGGAAAGTGGATTTTGAAGTATATTTGGCCTAAGAGCCATATTTTATATGTAGGGGCATAAGCCCCATGAAGTTTAGGTCATATTTAAAGCTTAAACTTTGTGTAATTTATAAACTTAATTTCATGTTGGATTGTATAGAATGACGTGTTGAATATGAATAAGGAGCATAGAGCTCCAAGTAGTTACTTTATGCTTGTGAATATTAGAAATATGCTTGTGAATATTCTATTAGATGTTGTTGTTGGTAAATAGGATGAGGAAAGAGGCCAATAAACAAATGAGACTATAGTGAAATTTTTTAAAAATAGTAACTAGGTTAAGTGGGGTAGGAGAGCATGCCTATATTTTCTAAGTAGGGAATCAAATAAATTAAGAAGAAAAAGAAAGGTAAAGAAATGAAAATAGGGACAAATTAGTCCAAAATTACTTAAGGTCGAAAAATAAAGGAAAATGGTAAAATGGTTATTTTACATGTTACAGATCCCACACCAAGTTTGGTGATGAAATAAATTGAAATGGGTGTAAAAATGTCAAAAACATCATATTTTAGACCAAGGCCCAATAGACTAGCAGCAGTAGCCCATGCCTGGCCGCCCGTACGCCTAGTCGTGCCCATCTGCTCGCCCCTCCGCGTGCCCGTCTTGGTGCCCCCGCGTGCCTGACAGACTCCCCCGCGCACACCTGTTCCTCCCCCGCACGCACCTATGCCATAGGCATACCATGACTTACCTTCCAAGGCTATTTCAATGTCATTCACTCCCATGTTACACACCACCTTTTGAAGCCCTTTTAGGCCACTTTTGATCATTATACCATGCCATGTTGGGCACCTTGTTGTGACACATTTTAGTCATTATTCAATACCATGTTTGGTCACTTACTTAGACCACTTTAGGTAGGATTTTTGACCTATCATTGGTCTATGGCTTAGGGCAATTTTAGCTTACTTTAGCCATCAATTTGAGCCACTTTGGTCAAACCTTTTTGGCTAGTTTTTACCCATGTCTTAGACCATATTTGGTCAAACTTTTAAGTTATTTTTGAACAATATTTGGGGCCATTTTGTGCCATTGTTTCGAGGTGCATTAGAGACATTTTTTGGGTTATCTTGAAGGTCATGCTTGGACATGACTTAGACTATTTTGAGCGATGGTTGAGAGAAGTATTTGACTAGTATTTGGAACTCATCTTGGGTTAGTCTAGTTAGCATTTTTCATTCTTAATTTTGGGAAACATAGGAAAATTAATATGAAATCAACTAAATCCATTTAATTGTATTTAATTAATTATTTTTAATTCATTTTCATTCACTCCCCGGGTTTTAGAAATTCGAGAGCGTGACAAATTAGGTGTAAGTGTGCACTAGTACTATTTTTTAAGCAAAATTGTAACACCCACCCCCAATAAAATGGGTAAGTAGGACAGTGTAATGAAAATTAACTCAATAGAACAACTTTTGGAAATCCTTTGGACACTATGTCATGACATGACTTAAACTAGGATTAGAAACTAACCTAACCCAACAGTGGGCTATAACTATAGTTAGACCATCACCCATGTAGGGAAAAATTTAACCCAAACATATGTAAACCTAACCTAATCCAGGAATGACAAGATTCATAGGGGTCAAGTGATCAACACATCACTAACCTAAAGTGGGGAAAAATATACCTCAAATATTATGAATTATTAAATAAAATAATTATTTAATAAATATGAAAAATAGGAAAAATGAAAAATAAATACATAAAATACTAGGAAAAATAAAGTAAAAAAATAAAAAATAAAAATTATTTTACGTATTATGTGACCTATACATAATGAACAATCCCAAGTACACACACTGGAGTGCATATAGAGGTGTATGTATATATGGAAATATATATGGTAAAATAAGAAAAATAAAAGAAAATTAGGAAATAAGACAATTAAAAATTGTTTTTGTTCATCATGTGCCTTGCACATGATGAGAGAGGAAATACCCACACAAGAGTGTGTTCATAGGTGTGTGTGTGTGTGTGTATATACATATATATATGGATATATATATATATATAAGTTGTAAATTGAAAAGGAAAAAAAGGGAAAGGTGCATGCATGTTGCCCTGCTGCAACCTCATATTTAGCAACCCTACAACTGCCCTACCGGCCACCACAGCTCATAACCTTAGCCACCTTTCTTGACTTAAGGTTCCTTAATGATGAATGAAGAGGTTGTCCAAAAAATAAACACAACTTGCACAAACTCTGACCCCACACCTAAAACTGAGAGAAAGTATAGAGAAATTCGTGCGAATAAAAAAACAAGAAGCTGCCTAGAGTGTGAGAAAGGGAGAAGGGAAAAGAAGATGGAAGATTCAAATCAAGTTTCAAATCACACTAGAATCGATTCTTCTCTATTTATTTCACTTCTTGTGTAGGAAATAGACATATTAGATCAGTTTTTATGAGCTTTTAGATCCCTGAAATGGCATAACCAAGAAGGAACCGCCATTAACAGACCTTCGAAGTTGGTCAGAAATCGTCTTGAGCCAAACCCATTTATGAGCATTGGAACTTAATCTAGGTACAAAATGATTTAAAAAAACAAGAGAAATTAAGATGAAAGGGCCTAAGATCAGTTAGAACTGACTAGAAAATGCAAATAGTCAATTTTGGAACATAAGGAAATTGAGCACTAAGCTCAATTCCAAGAACGGAAAAGGAAAGCCTATGATCTAAGGATCGTATAGCAACAAACCTCACACAAAATGGTTGAGAAACAAACTTGAAACAGTGAAATTACAATAACATTATAAAACTTTGAATCGAGCTCTGTAATGAGTTTCAAGGCCCAAAATTGATGCCAAAGTAAAGACTAACCTTCCAAAAGATGAATAAGATTGAAAAAAGGATCGAAAGAGTCCCTAAAACCTAACAAATTAACCTTTGAAAATACTAGGGCTACGCAGATGGTGAACAGTAAACAATCAGGTCGAGTCGGGCCGATTAACGGGTTGGTTCAACTCGCGTATGAAACGGATTTAATCCTAATTGAAACGATGTCATTGAGATGCAAGAAATTAATTTAAAATTTAAAGGCAACGAAGTTGTTTTGGTGATGCAAAGGTAACGTGGCCATAACGCATTGAACCAAACAAAACCGGTCAATTCTCACGTCTTAAGCCGCGGTTCACTTAGAATATGACTGAATTAGATGATTTTTGGCAAAAATCAAATGGTTAATACCTAAACCATCATTTTCTTTATTTACACTCTGACCTCCAATATTTTAGGAAAATTTAACTAAAGCCCAATTACTATATAAATTAATTTAAAAATACCCTCCTAAATTAAAATAGTAATTTTGAGAAATTGCACTAAGCCCCTGATTTTTAATAAATTACAAAATGCCCCTAAAAGTGCCAAAATGTGATTTTGCCCTAATCAAATGCAAAAATGACAACTACATCCCTAGAAACTATATTTAGCATAATTAATGCTACAAATGATCAAATTAATATCCAAGAAAGCCCAACCTAAGGCTTTTCAGAGCTCTAGACCCAATTCAGGGTCCATTTTACCAAATTGGATTTTCTAAATAAATAAACGAATATCGATAAGCACATTTAATGAAACTTTGCAACTTTAGTTAAGTAGCCAAACAAACGCCAAAAATTACAAAACTTCATACTTAAGATTTTATCACTATTCTGGACTCAATGGTGGAGTCCATTTAACCAAATGAAACTCGTAAAGTATAGGTCCTTAAGAAATGCACCTATAAATTAATATTTAATGAGTGTTAATCACTTTTATAGGAGCTAAGGACTCGAGAGTTAGTCAAAAGAAGGATAAATTGCTAAGCTAGAGGCTAAGGTGAGTAACCTTGAACCTTAAAATGGAGACTTTTCCATGAAATGTAGTTCTTTTACAGCTTGATGTCATTTTTTCAAACAACTATGTCAAATTTTTAGCTTTATGACAATTTTCAGAATACTGTGACAAATATTTGAATTGCATGCTTTTAAGTAACATCTCTTTAAATGTTTTATATGATATAAATAGCTTAAAGAATGTTTTGAAAGCATGTTTTAGTATGAACTTTTACTTACCTTACAAACCCTGCCAGGGGTCAAGAGCTGGTAGACCTTAAGCAAGTCTTTATAACATGGCTTCGCCGAGAGTCTAGAATCTAGAAGGCATAATAAGCCTAGAGCTCTAAATTACTTAAAAGTCACCATTTGGCATCCTATGGTCCCAAGGGATAAAGCTTTAAAATATATGGCATGTATTACTTTACCAAGTTGCTTTCACAGTACAGACTTATGATATCATAATTTATCGTGCAAAACTAAGCTGACATGAAGTCTTGCTTGATATAACTTATCTTGTAACTCTCAATTATATGCATAGTTTATGAAAGCCTATGATAGTTTATGAAAGCTTAAAAAGGGCTTTCCAAGAAACCCATGACAAGGAATTTGCGTTACTCACGAACTTTTCAAAAAGCTCACAGGGCTTTATTTTGTATATTTTAGTTGGAAGTCCCGATAGCACAGATTAGGCAAATGGATCTAGATTACAACCATTTTTGGACGAAGACGATGATTTTTGGTTATCATAGTTATCTTTTGTAGTAAAACACCAAAAGAAATTTTTAGGTTGTAATTTTCAGACTTGATTGTAATTTGATTATTAACTATCTAGTTTTGCTCTATTATGCTTCATTTTTCACTGCTATGTATAATTATGAATGCATGGATTTATGTACCAATCAAAAGGCCTTTGGTTGGATATGTCATCAATATGTTACAAAAGGGTTAGTATATTGGCGAGGTGCCTAATTGGCCGATCATTTTTCCTAATCCGCATAGTATGGGGTTTGGGATGTGACAAAGTTTGTATCAGAGCATTAGGTTTGACATAAGGATACTAACTGAGTTATTATCGAGTGGGGGTACCAGTGGAATTGGTACCAAAATGCTAGAGTATCTAAGTTTAGGTATGCACCTTAGAAAAGTAAGATCCCTACATCTAGATAAGACAAACCAATATTGGTGAGATGAAGCCTAGGCCTTGGATCCATAAACCATTAGGGAAAATAATTTATGTAAGTGTGAAGGGTAGACAATGTTTAGAAATGTGTAAATCTGTTAATGACACTTTTCTTTTGGATTGCCAGATCAAGATGGCAGGACCTAGGAAAAAGGGACAAAAGACTCAACCGGTGGAGACCTTGCATGAAACTAGACAAACTAATTCATAACTAAAAAACCCAATTTCACAATCTATCGAGGCTAGCCTAGCCCAATTTGGGTGAATCATTAAAGGATTTACTCAAACTTTTCAACAAGCCCAATAGGCTCCTCAACTTGCACTTACACCTACACCCATACCTACCCCAATACAAGCTAAAAATCCAGTACATGCCATAACCCCAGCACCACCATCAATAATAAACTACTTGACCACTTCCACAAACTGAAACCCCAACCCTTTAGTATGGTCACCAATCTGATAGCAGCTGAAGAATGGGTATTGTCAATAGAAAACAATTTTGAGCTACTCAATTGTAACGAATAGCAAAAGGTAAAGTTGGCAACCTTCATACTACAAGGAGAGACCCACCAGTAGTTGCTAATGACTAGAAGGGGAGAGCCAGACTGGGCATGGAATAGGTTCGTGGACGTGTTTTACGAACTTTACTTCCCTACTCCTGTCAAAGACTAGAAGGAAAGAGAATTCATGGACCTAAACTAAAACAAGATGATAGTAATCTAATATGTTGCTAAGTTTACCCAATTTTTTAGGTTTTCCACCCACATGGTAAAGGAAGAGGATAGAAAATCCAGAAGGTTCGAGCAAGGGTTATACCCTGGCCTGCGAACCCGAGTATTAGCATTCACATTGCCTACATATGCGAATACCCTAAAAAATTCATGCTCATTGAAAATGAGTTGAACAAAATAAGACTGGAATGAGAACTGCCAAAGAACAAATCAGGAGGAAATTTTAAGAAAGGACAAGGAGCGGATGTAGCAAAGAAATTCAAGGAAAAAACTCCCAAGGGTAACCATCCAACCATAGATTAAGATACCACAATGCCATAAATTCCAGAAATGTCATCACAGAGAATGCAAGGTAGGCACCAATGGATGCTATCGCTGTGGGAAAGAAGGAAACATAGCCATAAATTGTCCTCCAAGGAATCAGGCAGTAGTCCATCCAACCCCAACCCCCACAGCCACCACGGGAAGGAAGCCATTCGCTACAGCTCCAGCTCAAAATAAAGGCAAGGAGGTTCAAACTAGATTAAGGAGGGTGTACTCATTACTTCTTGGAGAAACATCTACGGATGACACCGTAGTCAAAGGTATACTTCCTATTCGTAGTATTCATGCGTATATACTTCTTGACTCTAGTTCTACGCATTTTTGTAGCTCCCAAATTTGCTACTAGGATAGACAAAATATACAAACCTCTAGATTATCTATTAACTATTTCTATCCCTACTGGAATACCATCGTTAGAATTTTTAGTATACTAAGATTGAGACATTGTGATTGGCAATGCTACAACTCCACGAGGAATGATTCCTTAGGAATCGGGAGCATTCGAGGAATAAGATCAGAATAAAGCAATGAAAGTAAGTGATTATATGAATCACTATTGGAGTCAATTAGATTACCCTTTGTAGATGACTTAAGGATGAAATTGAAGACTAATATTTTGACCAGTTGTAAGTGATTCTCTGTTACAAATCCGTTTGATGACTTGCATAATTTAGAATATTTTAGCACCTCTTAACTTTAAACTTTAGTCTAATTTTATTTATTTTCTGGTTGATTTTAGGCTCATTATCATCTTTTAAATTTTATGTCAGATTTGAAGAAATTGAAGTG